>CM064519.1:38399429-38409429 GCA_032716605.1 Paralithodes platypus
CTGACGCTGAGCCAATTTTCTATCCTTTTCAACACACCGTCTTGTATTCCATGCGCTTTTAGTTTTAGCAGTAAACGTTTGTGGGGACCTTTGTCAAAGGCCTTTTTGAAAATCAAGGTATATAATATCTACAGCTTTACTCTCATCATAGAGGTTGAGGATACCATGGAAGAAGTCTAAGAGGATTGTTATGCAGGAACGTTTTTTACGAAAGCCGTGTTGAATATCTTTAAGTATGTTATTTGCCTCTAAGTGATTTACGAGTCTATCTCTTATGAGTGTTTCTAGCAGTTTACATACAACTGAGGTTAAGCTAATTGGACGATAGTTACTGGGTAGGGATTTGCTGCCTTTTTTAATATCGGTGTTACGTTGGCTAGCTTCCACTGATCAGGCATAGTTCCAGACTGTAAGGATTTATTGAATAGCAATGTCAGTGGTTTGGAGAGCTCGTCCTTAGCTTCCTTTAGAACTCTAGGTGAGATTATATTAGGTCCAGGCGTTTTATTTACCTTGAATTTATCTAAACAATTCAATACTTCTCTCTCTGTAATGGTGATATTGCTTAGAACATCAGAATTATCAACCTGAATCGGCGATGCTGTAGGGATATCACTGAGGTCTTCTGTTGTAAAAACTTATGCAAAGAAGGTATTGAGGGCACTACTCATTTGTACTTCGTCTTTGGTGTAATCTCCATTTTCATCGACTAACGGTCCAACAGTTGAAGTAACTACTTCCTTTCTTTCTGATATAACTATAGAATTCTTTCAGGTTTGTTTTACTTTGATTCGCAACATGTAACTCCAGGGTATTTTTTAATTTGCTTAATTAACTTTTTGGCTTTGCGTCGTAGTTCTACAAATTTAACCCGTTCTCCGTAGTTTTGTGAGGATTTTAATTTATCATTAGCAATATTTTTAGCAAGCAAACAGTCTGAAATCTCTTTATTCCACCATTTGGGCTAGTAATTATGGCATGTACGCCGTACTTTCGATGATATGCAGTCTTGCACTGCTTTTAGGTAGGTGGTTGCAAATAATTCCCAAGGTGTATTTTTGTCGTTGTTGTTATTTAGAAAGCTCCAGTCAGTTTCTTTAAACATACTGTAGCTCTAAGTTTACGAACGTTTGCATTCTTGAAATTAGGGACTTACTCGATGCTTCTATTTGGTTCGTTACTAGTAAACTTTAAAATGAAAGTTATCGTACGATGGTTGCTGTTACTGAATTCATCACCAACATTGACATTCTCTATTAATTCTTCTGTTGTTGCAAATAAAAGGTCAATAATATTATTATCACGGGTCGGCGACCGAACAAATTGATAAAGCGAACTCTCTTACAAGTTTGCATACAAGTCATGTTCGGAGTGTGAAGTAAGAGTATCGCCCCAGTTGGTCACAGGTAAATTAAAGTCGCCAAAATTACGGTATCATGTGAGTTACTTACATCTGCAATTTGTTCGTAAATTTCTCGGTCAGTTTGCATTTATTAAGCTGGAGGTCTGTATATTAATGCAAGTATTATTGTTGTACCTTTATTATTCTTTATTACCACAAAGGATGTGTCGACGTTCACAATTTGAGAATTTGACAGAAGGGCTGGGTTAAGACTTTCTTTGATAAAAAGTAAAACGCCACCTCCATTTGTATTTATTTGGCTTTTCTCAAACATTACATAACCGGGATGTGAATACTCTGCTAAAAAAATATCTGTCTTCTGTATTGAGCCAAGCTTCTGTTCCAGACCTTAGGAATACGTAATACTTATGAAGGGATGGCTAGTGTCTTGCATTATCTTCTTTCACCTGCTTCATTACACATTCCTGATACAGTGCATCCAACGTTATAATATTATGCCTAACTTTCTAGCTTTCTTAATTATTTTTTCCTAGTTTATGTTTATCTTTTTAATTAACTTACCATGACAGGTGGTGATTAAAAAACATAGAATTGATTCAATGATTGACTTATGGAAGAGATTAACTATTGTTTTGTCTACCTGTAAATTATTCAGTAATCTTGCAAAGTGCAATCTTTGGTTACATTTCTTATATACTATGTCGGTATTTGCACTGCCATTTAATTTCGTATATAATGAAACCTAGATATTTGTATTGGTTCACTCTCTCTACAGGTTCATTATCTATGATAATAACATCAGGTACTTGCTTGTTAATTGTTCTAAAATCTACTACCATCTCTTTTGTTTCTTTACATTCAGGTTCAGATGATTTATTTTACACCACTCAACCAAATTATTTACCTGTGAAATATACTCATACTGTTGTGTTTACAATTTTCCCTATGATTACTGTGTCATCGGCGTATTTAATGTGGTACATTCACTATAAGTACTTCTACAGTCGTCTGTGTAAAAGATGTACAAAATAAGAGACATTGTGCATCCCTGTGGCGCAGGGATAACTTTGTATTAGACTTAATATTGTTTATTTTTGTGCATTGTGGTCTTTGCGTCAGAAACCTAAAAATCCATATTAATAGATTACTATTTACACCCATATTGAACAGTTTTCTTAGCAAAATATGTGGTTGTATTGTATTAAAAGCAGAGTTAAAATCGATTAATACAACTCTGGTCTGTGAATCAGGTTTGTCTAAATGTTTGTTTCACTATGATCATTATAATATGATATACTGTAATATAAATTAACAAGAGCGAGAGAAAGAGAGTGAGATCATGAGAGAGCAGGGGAAAGCCCCACTAGGTTGGAAGGCCATAGTGAAAAGTTAACACTTACAAGCATACCCCAGAGAGTAAGAGGGGAGTGGTGGGGGGCTGCAGCCACCTCAAACATTATGGGTGCCTCTGTGTGCCCCCGAGGGCAGACAGAACCTGGGTTTTACGGTTCCAGGACAGTTTACACACCTTGGGAATTTACTTAGGGAGCCCGACCCTTCTCTCTCCGCTTTTACACCGTCGGAAAAAAGCTTTCAATGTCTATATTTTAATTTGCTTCCGCTAGGTACTGTGTATTTTGATTCCTTCCTGGAAAGCACAATCAGGACCAAGTAAGCCATTGCCAAATGAAAAGTCCTACTTTAACATAGCTAGCTGACCTAGCCTAACAGTTATGGTTGATATTGCATTGGTTGAGATTTGTTGGTTGGAATGGTTTTCTGATCGACTTCTCCTGATCACTTGGATGATGAGATAAGTGCTTAAAGCATGATCCTTATTGAAAATATCATATTCATATTTTGTTAAATTTGCCTCCAAAATGCAAAATACTGTATACTAACGTAGCTCTGTAACTTTCTCCGCATCTACAATAATGCTTGCATGTTTGGGTAATTAAAAACAGTCATATGTTTCATAAAACGGTGTAATTATATATATATATATATATAATGTCATTATATTTTCTGCTGTAGCTAACTGGAACGCCTCTGGCATTTCAAAAATAGTCTGTACTGAGAGCTTTAAACTCATTTGATTGAAGTGAAAATAATTGTTGTTTTTTAATTTAGTGTATTGTATTGACACTTATTTCGAATGTTAAAGGAGAACATCAATTAATACATATACAGTACTGTATACACAGGGTGGTCCAAGAAAATGTTAGCAAATTATAATTGAACACCATTTTAATATAAGTTAAGGCTTGTTTTCTTCAGAAATCCATCACAGAGGCATGAACATGCCTGATGTAGTTGGTACGCAGTTACATCACTATTTATGAACATAACTCTATAATTTATAACATGCTCAATCCACGTGCCACGTCACTGAATCACAGCTCCTACACGAACATTGCACTTTTTGATAACCGTGTCTCACATTTCACGTGGAATCCTTCTGATTTTCCGATTAATTGTTTCCTTCAGTGTCTCAAGTATCCTCTAAGAAAGTAGTCTGGAGGGGAAAGATTTGGGGAATGTGCCGGCAAGGGTTGTCAGTACGACGTGAGTTCATGTTGTCTCTAGGGAAGTAATGACGGATATATTGGAGCAATGAGGTGTTGCCCATTCCTGCTGAAAAATTACAGTACTCATGTCAACTCCTTGTTTTTATCTCAGTGCTGGAATGAAGTTCTTCCTCATCAATTTAACTCCTCGGAGTTGACAGTTACTGGACGCCCACTATTGTCTTCAATCCAATACAGAACAATGATCACCTTGCGACCAATAGCATACCACACTGTAACTTTCTCCACACTCAGAGGTCAAACCTAATATTCATAAGGCTGAGCTTGTGCCAAACTTGCATGTTCTGCTTATTAACATGTCCACTATGGTGAAAATGCGCCTCATCACTGACAAACATAAAATCCAGCAAATCATGATGGATTTTAGTTCTCTGGCTGATGTTTTGACCATATACAGTACAAGTCTCTCAGCCTTGTTTCCTTGAGTTTGAGCTTGTAAAATCTTTATTTTGAAGGGAATAATGTGAAGATCGTGGTGTATTATGCACTCCTTAAAAGAACTAGCTCTTGTGACAAACATAATGATTTCCTTATTGATCCCGCCAAACGTTGTCTCAGAGTTTCAATGTTATTCTTTATCCTAGCAAAGCCATTGCTGACCACTGTGATCTATATATTTATTCCAAATACTTCCCGTTACAATGAATTCTTCAGGAGACGTCCAACTATAAGTCCACTAGAACCATATCTTCCTTGGAAGTCCCTCCTAAATTGTCCATGGGTTCGGACATCAACTTTGTAGCATGTAGCCTCGAGGACCTTAATTGACCCTCTCCTGTACTGAATATCGAGGTACTGGTTCCATTGATGCTGGTATAAAACAAAATTGACACTTTACCTATAGTCCAATTAATATTTAGACTAACATTGATAGATGTCCTGGGATATAGAACAATTTAGAATTGGGAAAACAATTATGGACCACCCTGTAATATTGTATATATATATATAATATATATATATTATATACTGTATATATACGCGTATATATATATTAACATATATATAATATATATTTATATAATTATATACTGTATATAATATATATATATATATATATATATTTATATATATAAATATATATATATATATAATTATATATATAATATATATACAGTATATACTGTATATATATATATATATATATATATATATATATATATATATATATATATAGTTTTGCGCCAGGGCACCTAAGACCAGGAAGCATTTTTTGTATCCCTGGTGGTGGTGTGGATGACGTAGTTGCAGCAGTTGACGAAGTATCAAAGTTGGCCCCTGCTAATACAATGTACGTCATCCACGTTGGATCCAACGATGTACAGCGAACCCGGTCGGAAGATTTGCTTTTAAAGTACCAGCAGCTGATCAAGTCGTTTAAGGAGAAGTCATCAAGGATCATCGTCTCAGGAATCGTCCCCCGGCTCGGTGTAGAGAGCCGATTTTACAACATAGCCACCAGCACAAATCGTTGTCTAGCAAACCTCTGCAGGAAGGAGAACGTGGGATTCGTCGACACCTGGGACAATTTCTACTACGATGACTATTTGTTTTCGGACGATGGAGTTCATCTGAACCAGGTGGGAGCAGCGCGTTTTGGGCGTCTTCTCAACGATGCGGTTGAAGGATTTTCGGAGAAGAAATCGACTCAGCACAGGACAACCAGGAAGGAGGACCGAAGACAGCGAGGACGGCAATCTACAAAGGAATTAAATACTAATCCGGTAAGAACCGCGAATTTGGATAAAGCTCCACCAACACGACCCAAATTCAAAACCGTCAGGGATAACGACCGAGGACCGAGGACAGCTATGAATGTAAATGTAGATCCGACCAGAACCAAAAATTCGATGAAAGAACGATCTGCGAGTTCTAAAACCGCAACTTTAAAGGTTTTCTATGCAAACGCTCGTAGCATACGCAATAAATTTTCAGATTTAGAGGAACTAGTGTTTACAGAAAATTATGATGTGATTGGCATAACAGAATCTTGGCTCAATACACAAGATAGAGACTTTTTAGCAGAGTATTCACTTCCCGGTTATGTAATGTTTGAGAACAGCCGAATAAATAAAAATGGAGGTGGCGTTTTATTTTATATCAAAGAAAGTCTTAACCCGACCCTCGTGTCAAAACCTCAAATTGTGAACGTCGACACATCTTTTGTGCTAATAAAGAATAATAAAGGTACAAAAATAATACTTGCATTAATATACAGACCTCCAGCTCAATCAGTGCAAACTGACCGAGAAATTTATGAACAAATTGCAGATGTAAGTAACTCACAAGATACCGTAATTTTTGGCGACTTTAATTTACCTGTGACCAAGTGGGGCGATACTCTTACTTCACACTCCGGACATGACTTGTATACGAACTTGCAAGAGAGTTCGCTTTATCAATTTGTTCGAATGCCGACCCGTGGTAATAACGTTCTTGACATTGTACTTGCAACAAAAGAAGAATTGATAGAGAATTTGAATGTTGGTGATGAATTCAGTAACAGCGACCATCGTACGATAACTTTCACTTTAAAGTTTACTAGTAACGAACCAAATAGTAGCATCGAAAAAGTCCCTAATTTCAAGAAAGCAAACTTCCATAAACTTAGAGCTATGTTTAAAGAAACTGACTGGAGCTTTTTAATTAACAATAACGACATAAATACATCTTGGAAGTTATTCGAAACCACTTACCTAAAAGCAGTGCAAGACTGCATACCATCGAAAATACGGCGTCCAGGCCATAATAATAAGCCCAAATGGTGGAATAAAGATATTTCAAACTGCCTGCTTGCTAAAAAATTTGCTAATGATAGATTAAAATCCTCACAAAATGACGAAGAACGGGTGAAATTTGTAGAGCTACGACGCAAAGCCAAAAAGTTAATTAAGCAAAGTAAAAAGACCTTAGAGTACATATTGCGAATCAAAGTAAAACAAACCCGAAAGAATTCTATAGTTATATCAGAAAGAAAAAAGTAGTTACTTCAACTGTGGGACCGTTAGTCGATGAAAAAGGAGAATACACCAAAGACGAAGTACAAATGAGTAATGCCCTCAATACCTTCTTTGCATCAGTTTTTACAACAGAAGACCTCAGTGATATCCCTACACCATCGCCGATTCAGATTGATAATTCAGATGTTCTAAGCAATATCACCGTTACAGAGAGAGAAGTATTGAATTGTTTAGATAAACTCAAGGTAAATAAAACGCCAGGACCTGATACAATCTCGCCTAGAGTTCTAAAGGAAGCTAAGAATGAGCTCTCCAAACCACTGACATTACTATTCAATAAATCCTTGCAGTCTGGAACTATGCCTGATCAGTGGAAGCTAGCCAACGTAACACCGATATTAAAAAAGGCAGCAAATCCCTACCCAGTAACTATCGTCCAATTAGCTTAACCTCAGTTGTATGTAAAATGCTAGAAACGGTCATACGAGACAGACTCGTAAATCACTTAGAGGAAAATAACATACTTAAAGATACTCAACACGGCTTTCGTAAAAAACGTTCCTGTTTAACAAACCTCTTAGACTTCTTCCACGATATCCTCAACCTCTACGATGAGAGTAAAGCTGTAGATATTATATACCTTGATTTTCAAAAGGCCTTTGACAAAGTTCCCCACAAACGTTTACTGCTAAAACTAAAAGCGCATGGAATACAAGACGGTGTGTTGAAATGGATAGAAAATTGGCTCAGCAACAGAAAGCAAAGGGTAGTCATAAACGGTAAGGCATCTAAATGGACCAATGTAAGTAGCGGGGTACCCCAGGGATCGGTACTAGGACCAATTCTCTTTCTAATTTACATCAACGACATAGCTGAGGGTCTCACCTGCACAATCTCAAAATTTGCTGACGATACAAAAATTGCAAATAGCGTACTCTCAAAAGAACAAGTTGACGATATGCAACACAATCTAGATAAATTGTCATGTTGGGCCCAAATTTGGCAAATGAGTTTCAATGCGGATAAATGTAAAGTACTACATGTCGGATACCTAAATGAGAAAGCAAACTATTCGATGAATGGCACTCAGCTTAAGAATGTAAACAGAGAAACTGATCTGGGAGTAACAATATCGAGTAACCTAAAACCGAGTCAACAATGTTCAGAAGTTGTTAAGAAGGCAAACAAAATAATTGGCTTTATAGGCAGGTCATTTGAGCATAAATCCAAAGAAGTTATCCTAACCCTTTACAATTCCTTAGTCCGCCCTCTTCTGGAATACTGCGTTCAATCCTGGTGCCCTTATTACCAAAAAGATATAAACAAGCTAGAACGAGTTCAACGTAGAGTTACCAAAATGATACCTAGCCTAAAGAACAAACCATACGAAGAGCGTCTTAGAGAATTAAATCTATTTCCTTTAACCCAGCGCAGATTAAGAGGCGACTTAATTCAAGTGTTCAAAATCATCAAAGGCATCGACAATATGAACTGTAGTAAGTACTTCACTATCGACCAATCTAATTACACGCGGGGAAACGGTTGCAAAATTATTGGTAAATCTTTTAACTCGCACGAATCTAAGAATTTCTTCTTCAATCGAGTTGTCAACTTGTGGAATGGGCTTCCCCGAGACGTTATAGACTGCAGCACAATTGATTCATTTAAATTCCGCCTAGACAAATATCTCGCATCAAACCCGCGACTGACTGCGTTTGTAAATGAATAACTTTATCCTCCCCTCAGTTACTAACCCATATGTCCCCTACTAACTTCCTAGTCGTGGCAGGGCAGTAGTTCCCTTTCCAATGTTCCCTTACCCACTCTAAACCACTGTTTGGACACTTGATCCTCAGTGTTTTGGAGGACAAGCAACCTAGAAGGGTCACTAGACCTGTTGTTGCTTGATTTCCTTTGTACTCCTTTGTACTCCATATTAAATGTATATGATAGTTTCTCAAACCTGTGATGACGTTTTGTTTAGGCATAATACTAGATACCATTAACACGCGACTAAAAATATTTAGTAAACCTAATAATATCTTTAAAGGTCGTTGCAGACTGACACGAAAACCCCTCCAGGCGAGTTCCCGACTCGAAATTTCAGCCTGATACGGCGAATTGGCAACATAATCGTGGATATCGGAAATTAGCCGTGGGTGACTCTCACGGTCCAAGCGACGTATCGGGGGTCGATAAGAGCTGTTCAAAAGTTTGTGGGAATCCCCCGGCAACTGTAATAAATTGTGTGAGTCTGGTCTCCATCACGAACTCGCCATACCACAATCTTGTGGTCCGTATCAAAGACGTATGGTCCATATCAATGCCGTATGGCCCGTATCAACGTCGTCTGGTGCGTAAGCCTGCCGTGCGGACCGTATCTCTTCCATGCGGAAAATTGGCAACAGTCGAGTTGGCAAAAAATAATAATGCGCGTTTAGCCTCAACCTGGTTGCATGTCTCATGGCGTCGATACAGCGTCGATACGATTCTTCTGAGTTGTATCGCAGTCTTTTGGGTCGTATCTTTTCCGTGGACTAGTCGTGTACCCTTCGCATGACTTTTCCTATCTTCTGCGTAGCATTCGTTTCTCTACCGTATCGGCATCGCTTGAGTCTTATTAAGTAATGCGGAAGAGACACGATAGAGATACGACTCTAATGATACCAACCATTTTCGCCGCGATCTCTAGTAAATTCGGCAAGACACAGGATTTGTATGTGTCGTGGGTGTTCGTGCCAGCCTTGAAGGGGCTGTCGTGTCAGTGTGCAACGACCTTTACTTGCAAAGTCTTTTATTTGACCTGTAGATATATTATTTTCATGTCTATAATCACCTATTTATAACACGTGGAACTTTAATAATAGTTGCAGAGGAGGATAATTAGAACATTGTGATATGTGGTTTTTGACATGATGTATTGAAATATATAAAACTAGTGAGTATGGTGAAGCAAGATAAATATTGATGAGAGAGAGAGAGAGAGAGTGTGTTACATAGAGTTACATATATATGCAGACCTTGCAGTCCCTACTAGGTAGTCCGGACTTAATGCTAAAATAGAATTTGCTACAAAGTGGAAGGCAAGG
>CM064519.1:38411929-38414429 GCA_032716605.1 Paralithodes platypus
ATGTTAAATATAAATTAACAATATTCGCTCTGTATGTTAAAAAAAATCCAGTTAACAAATTAAGCAGTTCATGTGTGTACCATTTTTCTTTGTTCGTGGAAGTCTAAAAATCGCTTATTATTCGCTTCAGTTATTATGTCTTTAAAAGTATCATTCAATATAGGCCTAGTATAGCGTAAAAGTCTATATATATATATATATATATATCACTATAATAGTACTTTACATCCTAGTATTTATTTCATTCACACACGATATTTCTGTTGTATCAGCATTATACTTGTGAGGACTCTTATTTGTCCGAAAATTGTAAAGGGGCATATTTCCTTCCTTTCCTCCTTTAACCATTTCAATATACGCTAATGCATTCCTTCATTTTATTTTGGCTTTAACTAGACGATTTTTGAGTCTTGGAAGGAATCTGTGGGAGTCAAACCATTAAGAGATATTTTGCAGCTTTGATTACTAGAGGTACTTCCTAAGCTGTATGAAACCGCTTCATGATAGCTAGAACAATATGAAGATGGAGTGATTGTATTTAAGGAGTTACGTTAACCCAGGAGAGAGGGAAATGAGCGTCTTTGCAATAGATTACACGAACACCCTTTGTTTGTATCACCTTGGCATTTGTATATAGGTTAGTACATATTCGTCACCATGATTCACTTGCAAATATGATATCATGATAATAATTTATATTATATTGCTAAATTATGTAAGATACATAGATATACATATATTACATTACCAACTTGATATTCGATTTAATATATTTCATCCTTTCTTATAAACTATTCATGTGGTATTTATTATAACGCGGTGGCTCTACGATTTTTAGGACTTGGTCTTGCTAGAATAACTTAGTCTTGCTCAACTTGGTCATCATTAATATTTAAGTCATTAATATTAAGTGCTACTAGCTCTGTTCTGCTTTCTTATAGATAACTTGTCTCTTAATTTTGTGTATTATTAATTATTTAACGTCGCTTACTCCTCAAGATAGGCACATACAAATGTTGGTAATTGTGTGTTATGCAGTATTGTTTAAGCGAGTTATCAAATATATATATATATTCTTATTTAATTTATTCCACTCCCAACACCAATCACCTAATGAAATTTATTAAAGTGTGAGATCGTCCCAAACCTGGGTTAAAATATACAGATATTAAACACTTTAATCATTACATCATCAAGACAGTTATAAATACAGCACATGACTACCATTAATATTCATTTATCGAATACTGGGTATTAATTTAATCATGTACTGCACTCAACTGCACTATGCATTGCTTAATGAGTAGGAGAGAGGTAATAATATGTTATGGGGCACAGATCACATATGACCGCCCTCGCTACGAAATATTGCTGCACCTATTGATAATCTTATTTTATTTATTCCACTCCCAACACCAAACACCTATTGAAATAAATGAAATCATGTGATCGTCCCGGGATTCTAACCTGGGTTACCACATACAGATTTTAAACACATATACAGTACGCTATATATATATATAAATATATATATATATATATATATATATATATATATATATATATATATATATATATATATATATATATATATATATATATATATATATATATATATATATATATATAATATATATACAGTATATACAGTATATATATACAGTATATATATCATATATATATACAGTATATATATATATATATAGATTCAAGTTGTGTTCTATATTCAGTTATTTTTTGTAATATTGGTTAACAGGCGCTACCAATACATTCTATTCTACTTAACCATGGTTAATGTCTGAAATACACACACTAGCTATTTAGTAAATTGAAAATTTGCACGTAATTAACTTACAAACACTAGAACACAAACCTGTCTTTCCGATACTACAGTACATTTCTTATGGTTCCTAAATATAGGGAGCATTATGTTAGATTGGAGCCTAACATTGATAGTCAAAACCTACATTGAGGGCAATTAGTTTTCTATATAATAGGTAATGCCACTAGGTGATAATATGAAAAAGGATACTCGACTTGGTGTTTACATACTGTAGGACAAATTTAAAATGCTTAAATTAATGAAATGATGCCCATTGTCAGCTATTTCATTTGTAATCGTCTACTAGTTTTATTTTGTATTTGTTTTCTTTAATACAATGCTATCTATATAAATAAATTAAGTGTGGATGTTATGTGATATTCGGTTTACATATGGAAATTTACAGAATAAAATTAAATGTGAAATGGAAAAAGAAAAGGAGATAGTGATGTTGGCCAAGTATGAAAATAATATATAAATAAATTAAACTGGAAAATGAAATAAATAAGGAAAATGGTAATATGTGGGATATACGTGAAGGGAGGGCCCACCACGGCTGCTGATGACAAAACCGATCATAAAGTAGTGGAAAAAGTTGTGGAGATGGCGACGCTCGATATCCACAAGGCACGAGTGGAATTTTGATGTTGGGGTGAAGTGGAGGTAGCTCTCTCTCTC
>CM064519.1:38419429-38966929 GCA_032716605.1 Paralithodes platypus
ACATGTAATGGAATAGTGCTCATAGATAGAGTTAATTAGATGAAGGCTCCCTCTCCCAACACCAGCTATCTCATTTACAACTTAACTATCTAGCAGGCACAACGTTAGCCCTTGTAAGATCATTAGTCAAGGGATGAGAACCTCGTTATGGCGCTGTTATGACCTTGGCACCTCTCTCACACTACCCTGTTCACTTCAGTGCCAAGGATAAATCTCGTGGAAGACTGAGAGACCTGTAATGAAGTATTGGGGAGATGAGTGAGGAACATAAATCATGTATGCAAGGGAGTTGTTCGATGGAGGTTTGTGAATAAATGTGACAAAATAAAAATGTTAAGGACTGGACAAATTTTCATGGAGATTTGTGAGCAGGTTTAACAAAATGAAATAAGATAGTAGCATCAGGGATATTTATATTCTCATTCAATTTTGAATTAGGGCTATTTACATATTTGCTCATTTTTGTCGTTTGGAAATGTTGTATTTGTTTCTGCATACTACTGTATAATGAAATTATAATAATTATTATACTGAAGCCTTGGCCAATTTTCCCCAGATATGCTAACGTTGTTTTTCTCTCTCTCTCGAAATAATGCAATAATGGTTGAAGTAAATACAAGCAACGCTTGTATATCGATATACTGTTTAATGAAAATGAAATATATAAAGATGGTGAGTCCGGGCTACGATGTTAATAATTGACTTGGTTTAGCATATGGGGTTATGGATAACGCTCAACAAAAGTATATGGCTGTGCAGGGGGACGAAGCTGCGGATCTTCAAGACGCTGGTACTCCTTGTCTTGTTGTATGGATGCGACATGGACACTTAATAGTGAATTGAAGAGATGCATTAACCCCTTTGGTACTAAATATTTTCGTAGAATCCTGAGCTATCGCTGGCATGATTACGTCCCTCAAACCAGCAACTACTCCGTGAAAATGATTCAAGATAATATTGGTTGCATGGTTCGCGAACGCCAACTTTGGCTATATGGGCATTTAGTTTGCCTTCCTGAAGCTGACCCTGCTCACTAGGTGATATCTATAGAGGACAACCCTGAGTGGAGGAGGCCTTAGGGAAGAATCTAAGACCCTTAGGTACGTTTAGTTCGTTGGTCCAATGGACTCACATATCTAATAACAAAAAACCATAATCGTAGATAGTTTCTAGATATGACCATTTAAACGGCTTAATCTGTGTCGTTCATTTGCACCATCTATGAAAACAAAGGACAATCATATTGCTTAGATATCCCATCTGGCCAATTTTTTTTTAGGATAGGTCATGATTGTGACAGTTATGTTAGATTATTTACGCTGTATTAAATTGTGTAGTGAATAATAGTAATGACTAGCAGGAATGGAGCGAAATCCTAATCTGAATACCACAGCTCCATGTAAATTATTTTATAAACACCATAAATTATGAATTTACTAATTCATTGTCAATGCATTCATCTATTTAGGTTTTCACTCGTTCTATTCCCCTGCGCAGTATTCTCATTTCACCACATCAATCCCACTTTTTCCCCTTCCCTCCTGACCTTGTCCCCCTACCAACGATAACTCCTGATAAAGCCCTGATAAAGCCTCAGTGTCGCCTAATCTCCGACACCACGACCCTCCGGTGTAAAAATCTCCCTGCCCTTATCTACTACAAGAACCCCTAAAAGTTGCAAGATTAAACTCAGGACGAAAACCCTCTTTGTCGGCTGTTTGTCCAGCTTTACTGCCCTGTCCTTGGTTACTGGCGTGGTGGAGTCTTGGCGTGAGTGAAAGAAAGAGAGAGAGAGGTGAGTATTAAGCATGCTCTAAAATGCGGTGTAATTGTAAAATGTAATATTTGTTTCAGATTTAGGAAGCTAAAACAATCGTAGGAATAACTTTCTCTTACATTAAGGATACAAAAGATGATTGTAACTTCACTTGCACTTGCAGTTAGAAATATATGATTGGAGAAAAATATACCTAAGATAATTAGAAAACTTGCAAAATAAATCGATCTCCTTACAAATGTCCTAACACAAGATGAACATAATATCTATACAAATACGTGTTGGATTAAAATACCATCCTCATGCATGTAAATCCAAGATCTATAAATATTAATGATTTTCCAGGTTATATAATATCATAATAGTTAATAGTTTTACGTAATAATAAAGTTATTATAAACAATTCAGTATGCAAATTAATCAATGCAATAATAATTAAATCATTGACAATTCAAAATGACAATTAACCAGTTCAAGGTAATTCAGTCATTCGCTATACAGTATATATTATGGCATATTAATATATAAGTCAGAGATTTTACGACTGTTGCTCCCTAATGTAGCTACGCTATGTTTAAGGTCCATTAAGTATACGAAGCAAACAATAAGATACGTCCTTATCCTAGGACAGGTAGGAAAAAAGTGTAGCTGAAAATAGGTGAGTGAGCCAAAGTGAGCTAAGTGGCGCCGCCAATGTGACTCGCTCCGGTGCCTAGCCAAATGGATCTCGCTCATCTCAGCCACACGAATCCCGGCTAATGATAATGCAGGAGTATCATATGTCGTCATGGCATTTTCCACAGGTAAAAACAAAAATATATACAGATAGTGCATTTACAGAGTGAACAATAAGCTTTATAATATAGTATTTATATATTTCCTCCCCATCTCTATTACTGCGTCATGCTTATTCTAACGGACAACCGTATGAGGCAATATTGGTGCTAAACAGTAAAAATACATGGCAGTTAAAGGGCCTAGTCTTACTGAACTGAAACAAATGAAAAGGTGGTCCACCAAAACAATACTAAGAGTTCAACGCAAGCGATTCGATATTTATGTCACAAACTATATATATATATATATATATATATATATATATATATATATATATATATATATATACATACTGTACATCTGCAATCAACTTCAGACATTCTTTGCCTACATATGCATCAGTTTAACGAAGCCACAAACCAACATGGTGAAACACATACAACACTGGATATTTAAAAGACTTTTGATAGTGTCTGGCATCAATCCTTATCGTCGACTAGGTTACACTACGGCCTTGCTTCATTAGTTCTACAAATGTATTCTTATCTTCATAACAGAAAAATATATGTGATCGTAGATGGCCTTTATTCTGAATTCCACTCATTAAATGCTGGCGTTCCTCAGGTATCAGTTTTAACCTCAACTCTGTTCCTCATTCATATCGATTATCTCATATCTATCACTCATAACCTAATACATTCCTACACAGATGAATCAACACTCCACAGTTCCTTCACATTTAGTAGTTCTTTCACGCAGCCTGATATTATAGATTCCAAAATAAACACTACAATATCTATGAACCAGGCCCTTTCCAAGGACAGTGAATGGGGATAAAAGAATCTAGTTTCCTATAATGCAATTTTCTAACAGAAAGAATCTTTTTGACTCCCTCATAATTTGTAATTATGTAAATATTCCCACCTCCTCCAGTATTGATATCATTATTGGTATAACATTGAATGCCAACCTAAGCTGGACGCCCTCACATTAGATCCACTGCTAAAACTGCCTCTAAAAAACTAAGACTTCAAGAATTCTTCCCTGACGAGCTGTTGGCCATTATATGGCATGTGTGTTCTCAGGTGGAATACTGCGCATGCTTGTGGATAGGATGTAGAGTGGTTGCATTGAGGCAGTTGGACAAAATTCAAAATAAAGATATTAGATTAAACATATCCTTGGAATCACGTAGTACCTGCTCCATTACTATATTACCAAGCCTTCTGGCATCTAGCCAAAAACCTCTTCAACAATTTTTCTTCTTCGTCTTTCTCTCCTCTTTTCCACTCTGATGGCACCACCGTTATTTCTTCCTCTGACAAAGCTGAACTCTCGGCTAACACTTTCGCTAAAAAATCCACTTTGGATGATTCCGGTGCTAATCCTCCCTCTTCCACCACCTCTCTCTCTCCTATTTATGCCTAACATCATAATTTCTTCCAAGGATGTACTTTCTACCCTCTCTTGGCTAAATACTAAGAAGGCGTACGGACCTAGACGGTGTTCCTCCTATTGTACTCAAAAACTTTGCTTCCGTGCCGACTTCCTGCCTAGGCAAACTCTTTCGTCTCTGTCTCTCTTCTAACGTCTTTCCTTCTTGCTGGAAGTTTTGGTCTCATTCAACCTGTCCCAAAGAAGGGTGACCGCTCTCAACCCTCCAACTATCGTCCAATTGCTCTTATTTCTTGCATCTCTAAAGCTTTTGAAACTATTCTTGCCTCAAAATTTATTAAGGATTTCTCTTCCCATAACCTACTCTCAGACCGCCAGTATGGCTTCCTTAAGGGCTGCTCTACTGGTGATCTTCTTTCTTATCTTATTAACTCTTGGTCATCCTCCATTCAGGACTTCATTGAGATTTTTTCTGTTACGCTAGACATATCGAAGACCTTTGATAGAGTCTGGCACAAATCCCTTATTTCCAAACTACCCTCCTAATGTTTTTATCCCTCCATCTGTGCCTTTGTCTCTAATTTCCTTTCCGACCGTTCCATAGCTGCGGTTGTGGACGGCCACTGTTCACTTCCTCAACCTATCAACTCCGGTGTTCCTCAAGTGTCTGTCCTCCAATTGTCCAATTTTCTTCCTTTTATTCTTGAACGACCGTCTCAACTGCACCTACAGCCACATTCACACATATGCTGACGTCTCTATATTACACTATGCAACTAGACATTCTCAACAACATACACAGCATGAACTCCAAAACTCACGTAATGAAGCCATACAACACTTATCTTCTGAATTAACTATTATCTCCAATCAGGGCAGAGAAAACCTTGTTGCCTTTAATGCTTCCAAAACCCAATTTCTCCATATATCTACCCGTGATGAACTCCCAGAAGACTATATATCCCTTATACTTCAACAATACAAAAATCAACCCTTCATCGTCTCTCAGTATTCCTCGGTTTCACTTTTTCTTCTGCTCTCTCTTGGAAGGACCATATTACCAGTCTTGCTAAGGCAGCCTCCCAGAAGCTGGGTGTGCTCAACCGCCTCATGGGGTTCTTTACCCCTGCACAGCTTGTTGCTCTGTAAAGGGGCACAGTGCGTACATGTTCTCACGTGTGGGGAGGATTCCCTCACCCAGCTCTTCTAAATAAAGTATAAAAGATCATTAACTCATGTCCACTCGCCAATTCTCTGTAGTCTCTCTCTCTTTGCGCCGCAATGTTGCATCTCTCTCACTGTTCTACCACTATTACAATAATCAGTGTTCATCAGAGCTCTTTCAGGGTATACCACCCACTCTTCGTAGAGCATGTAAGACCAATCTTGCAACACAATCCCACCCCTACTCTCTGCAACTCTCCAACCCAAGAGTTAAACGTTATTCTTAGTCTTTCTTATATTCAACAGCTGAGCTCTGGAACTCACTCCCATAATCAGTCTTTCCTTCTTCCTATGACTTAAATTGCTTCAAACTCCGTGTGTCTAGACATTGTGGCTCGAACGTCCCTTGATTTTGGCCCTGTCACTCTTTCAACTCTGGGGGAGGTCCTCGCTACAGTCAGTTCTGCCTTATGTCTCCCTCTTTCACCTAGAAAAAAATAAAATAAATAAAAACAAAAAAAATCACGAGAAGCTTTGAACTCTACCCTTTCAAGAAGTGCGGTATGGGGGAAACCTCCCCACACATGTGAACAGTATTCAATACATTGCTTGGGGTTACTGGAGACATTGAGTAAAACTAATGTAAGCACTGCCATTAACGTTGAGTTCAGATTACATTCTAAGACAGCTTGGAGCTGATGTTATTTACATACTTCCATAATGTTAGCTTGAATAGTAGTTCATTTTAATGTATGTGGACTCTCTGAACAGCTCGTACATGGAATATAATTTCATGTTGTGTGAATATCTTGTGGGTGAGATAAGTGATAAGCATATAATTATAATATTAAGTACTATGATGCGCTAAACAATATATATATATATACTATAATTTCAAGAATACTAAAGCAGTTAAATCATTCGTTCGGCAGTCTTTAATTTTACATATTGAGACTTTTAGTACTATGTACTATACAGTAGGCTATCTCCCCATCTCTCAATCTCTCTCTCTCTGTCTCTCTCTCTCTCTCTCTCTCTCTCTCTCCGTCTCTCTCTCTCTCTCTCTCTCTCTATGAGAGAGAACGTCGACACATCTTTTGTGCTAATAAAGATAATAAAGGTACAAAAATCATACTTGCGTTAATATACAGACCTCCAGCTCAATCAGTGCAAACTGGACCGAGAAATTTACGAACAAATTGCAGATGTAAGTAACTCACAAGATACCGTAATTGTTGGCGACTTTAATTTACCTGTGACCAAGTGGGACGATACTCTTACTTCACACTTCGGACAAGACTTGTATACGAACTTGCAAGAGAGTTCGCTTTATCAATTTGTTCGAACGCCGACCCGTGGTAATAACGTTCTTGACATTGTACTTGCAACAACAGAAGAATTAATAGAGAATTTGAATGTTGGTGATAAATTCAGTAACAGCGACCATCGTACGATAACTTTCACTTTAAAGTTTACTAGTACCGAACCAAATAGTAGCATCGAAAAAGTCCCTAATTTCAAGAAAGCAAACTTCCATAAACTTAGAGCTATGTTTAAAGAAACTGACCGGAGTTTTTTAATTAACAATAACAACATAAATACATCTTGGAAGTTATTCGAAACCACTTACCTAAAAGCAGTGTAAGACTGCATACCATCGAAAATACGGCGTCCAGGCCATAATAATAAGCCCAAATGGTGGAATAAAGATATATCAAACTGCCTGCTTGCTAAAAAATTTGCTAATGATAGATTAAAATTCTCACAAGAAGGGTGAAATTTGTAGAGCTACGACGCAAAGCCAAAAAGTTAATTAAGCAAAGTAAAAAGACCTTAGAGTTACATGTTGCGAATCAAAGTAAAACAAACCCGAAAGAATTCTATAGTTATATCAGAAAGAAAAAAGTAGTTACTTCAACTGTTGGACCGTTAATCGATGAAAATGGAGAATACACCAAAGACGAAGTACAAATGAGTAATGCCCTCAATACCTTCTTTGCATCAGTTTTACCAACAGAAGACCTCAGTGATATCCCTACACCATCGCCGATTCAGATTGAAAATTCAGATGTTCTAAGCAATATCACCGTTACAGAGAGAGAAGTATTAATTGTTTAGATAAACTCAAGGTAAATAAAACGCCTGGACCTGATACAATCTCGCCTAGAGTTCTAAAGGAAGCTAAGGATGAGCTCTCCAAATCACTGACATTACTATTCAATAAATCCTTGCAGTCTGGAACTATGCCTGATTAGTGGAAGCTAGCCAACATAACACCGATATTCAAAAAAGGCAGCAAATCCCTACCCAGTAACTATCGTCCAATTAGTTTTACCTCAGTTGCATGTAAAATGCTAGAAACGGTCATAAGAGACAGACTCGTAAATCACTTAGAGGAAAATAACATACTTAAAGATACTCAACACGGCTTTCGTAAAAAACGTTCCTGTTTAACAAACCTCTTAGACTTCTTCCACGATATCCTCAACCTCTACGATGAGAGTAAAGCTGTAGATATTATATATCTTGATTTTCAAAAGGCCTTTGACAAAGTTCCCCACAAACGTTTACTGCTAAAACTAAAAGCGCATTGAATACAAGACGGTGTGTTGAAATGGATAGAAAATTGGCTCAGCGACAGAAAGCAAAGAGTAGTCATAAAAGGTAAGGCATCTAAATGGACCAATGTAAGTAGCGGGGTACCCCAGGGATCGGTACTAGGACCAATTCTCTTTCTAATTTACATCAACGACATAGATGAGGGTCTCACCTGTACAATCTCAAAATTTGCTGACGATACAAAAATCGCAAATAGCGTACTCTCAAAAGAACAAGTTGACGATATGCAACACAATCTAGATAAATTGTCATGTTGGGCCCAAATTTGGCAAATGAGTTTCAATGCGGATAAATGTAAAGTACTACATATCGGATACCTAAATGAGAAAGCAAACTATTCGATGAATGGCACTCGGCTTAAGAATGTAAACAGAAAAACCGATCTGGGAGTAACAATATCGAGTAACCTAAAACCGAGTCAACAATGTTCAGAAGTTGTTAAGAAGGCAAACAAAATAATTGGCTTTATAGGCAGGTAATTTGAGCATAAATCCAAAGAAGTTATCCTAACCCTTTACAATTCCTTAGTCCGCCCTCTTCTGGAATACTGCGTTCAATCCTGGTGCCCTTATTACCAAAAAGATATAAACAAGCTAGAACGAGTTCAACGTAGAGTTACCAAAATTATACCTAGCCTAAGAGCAAACCATACGAAGAGCGTCTTAGAGAATTAAATCTATTTCCTTTAACCCAGCGCAGATTAAGAGGTGACTTAATTCAAGTGTTCAAAATCATCAAAGGCATCGACAATATGAACTGTAGTAAGTACTTCACTATCGACCAATCTAATTACACGCGGGGAAACGGTTGCAAAATTATTGGTAAATCTTTTAACTCACACGAATCTAAGAATTTCTTCTTCAATCGAGTTGTCAACTTGTGGAATGGGCTTCCCCGAGACGTTATAGACTGCATCACCGTTGATTAATTTAAACTCCGCCTAATCAAATATCTCGCATCAAACCCGCGACGTTTGTAAATGAATAACTTTATTTTATCCCCCCCTCAGTTACTAACCCCTCTGTCCCCTACTAACTTCCTAATCCTGCCACGGACATTAGTTCCAGGGCAATAATTCCCTTTCCAATGTTCCCTTACCCACTCTAAACCACTGTTTGGACACTTGATCCTCAGTGTTTTGGAGGACAAGCAGCCTAGAAGGGTTAATATATCTGTTGTTGCTTGATTTTCTTTGTGTGTGTGTGTGTGTGTGTGTGTGTGTCTGTGTGAGTGTGTATGTATAAACAAGAAGCCAAAATAATTATTGATTAGTATGGCAACGAAAACTTACCTAAGACAATTTCCTACAGAATCTTGCCTCCTCAGATTAAAGCGAAAACGAATCTTTCAAACCAGAAACGATATGGGCGAGAGGAAAGGATGAGCCAACTTTGCAATTATTTTCGTCCACAAAGCGACACTTGGCCCGGATCCCCAGCGCGCCAGTTTTCCCAACAAAATGTCCGATGGACCCCGCTGAGATCCGGTAGAGTCAGAGTTAAGCACAATATATCGCTCCTCGTCAACCCTGGCGTAGCTTACACACCCGCGATTCAATTCCCCGATAGTCTGTGTATAAGAGATGGAAGCTCCAGGATTCGCTTTGTCCCCTGACTGGAAGAAAAGCAGGACGTGATGTGAATCAACAAAATGTTGGCTGGGATATACAAAGGAACAAAAATCATTTGTGGCATTTGTTTTATTAACAGAGAGTACATTGATTGATAATTATTTGTGATTGATATATCATTATTTGTTGCACCATCAGAGGGTAGTTATATTTTAGCATGTATATCAATGGGATTCTTTGTAATGTTGGTTAATCAGACATTTGCTGAGTTGGGTTACCAAGCGCGCCAGTGAGACTATGACCAAGGAGGATTACACGATGCCTCATTGGCCAGCCTCTCTTGGTGCCCCGCCCACATAACACCCTCCCCATACCTCATTGGCTGAACCTCGGAGTGTTCCGGACAGCCAGTGATCTGGGCGCGATAGAAAAGAAATATGCACACTGTCCTAACCAATCGTAAAAAAAAAAAAAAACGCTTCATTAGGGAAAGGACTTACATGAACACAGGGGGAAGAAAATTTATCACTGATTCCACAGCATTTGACAAAAGTTAAAGTGCTTTTAAGGAGAGACAAGTTTTTCCCCTCAGCCTTTTTATGAATGTTCAGAAGTTTCATAGGGAGTAGCACGGAGGATGGGAAGGGCAGAGGAAAGAAAAAATAGGAGGTTCATTGAAAGTATTCTAGATACGGGAATAAGTATATATAGACAATTTAAAAAGTTAGCCTAGGGATGTACGAACGAAATAGATTTTCTTTTAAAGTATCTCAAACTCTATCCTAATTGACATTTACCGTAACATATTTGCATATTACGGTGTTATCGTCGTGATACACAGGTGACTGTCGACCCTCCTTAGCATCAACTTCAGCATGTGATATATTCTAACCCTTTGAATTTAATTAAACGAAAATCGAATGTACTGTATATAGTTTTTCGAATATTTATAGTGTTCTCTTTTTAGTATTTTTCTTTCCGTCATCTATTTTCTTTCATAAACCTCCCTCTGCCTCCCTTCCTGTGAATATCTTTATTGTCTCTATTCTAGGTTTGATAATAATGTAAGAATTAAGGCAGATTGTTGTAGGGAAAAGGATGGTCTGCGTATTATCATTGCAAATGCTAGTCATTAGAGAATCAGAGTAATTGTGTTAACTGCATTGTATTGGTATATCAAATCTTTGTATTATCCTAATCATGGGACTGTTTTCGTTATTATATATTACATATAAAAGTTATATGTATGTATGCATGCATAAAGGAGTACAAAGGAGTACACAGGAAATCAAGCAACAACAGTTATAGTGACCCTTCTAGGCTGCTTATCCTCCAAAACACTGAGGATCAAGTGTCCAAACAGTGGTTTAGAGTGGGTAAGGGAACATTGGAAAGGGAACTACTGCCCTGGAACTAATGCCCGTGGCAGGATTAGGAAGTTAGTAGGGAACAGATGGCTTAGTAACTGAGGGGGGGATAAAATAAAGTTATGCATTTACAAACGCAGTCAGTCGCGGGTTTGATGCAAGATATTTGTCTAGGCGAAGCTAAAAAGAATCAACGGTGCTGCAGTCAATAACGTCTCGGGGCAGCCCATTCCACAAGTTGACAACTCGATTGAAGAAGAAATTCTTAGATTCGTGTGAGTTAAAAGATTTATCAATAATTTTGCAACCGTTTCCCCGCGTGTAATTAGATTGGTCGATAGTGAAGTATTTACTACAGTTCATATTGTCGATGCCTTTGATGATTTTGAATACTTGAATTAAGTCGCCTCTTAATCTGCGATGGGTTAAAGGAAATAGATTTTATTCTCTAAGACGCTCCTCGTATGGTTTGTTCTTTAGGCTAGGTATCATTTTGGTAACTCTACGTTGAACTCGTTCTAGCTTGTTTATATCTTTTTGGTAATATGGGCACCAGGATTGAACGCAGTATTCCAGAAGAGGGCGGACTAAGGAATTGAAAAGAGTTAGGATAACTTCTTTGGATTTATGCTCAAATGACCTGCCTATAAAGCCAATTATTTTGTGTGCCTTCTTAACAACTTCTGAACATTGTTGACTCGGTTTTAGGTTACTCGATATTGTTACTCCCAGATCGGTTTCTCTGTCTGCAGTCTTAAGCTGAGTGCCATTCATCGAATAGTTTGCTTTCTCATTACGGTATCCAATATGTAGTACTTTACATTTATCCGTATTGAAACTCATTTGCCAAATTTGGGCCCAACATGACAACTTATCTAGATTGTGTTGCATATCATCAACTTGTTCTTTTGAGAGTATGCTATTTGCAATTTTTGTATCGTCAGCAAATTTTGAGATTGTACAGGTGAGACCCTCATCTATTTCGTTGATGTAAATTAGAAAGATAATTGGTCCTAGTACCGATGTATGTATATAAGTATGTATGTATGTACTCAAGCGCATACCCCTTAGCTGGGGGTGGCTGACTCAAGACAGATCCCGAAAAAAAACATGTAAAGTTCCAGTTCTTAGGGTGTAGGACCACTTTCGCGTTCCCTCGCCCCTTACTCTATCCCGTCTAGTAGGTGTATTTTACAAGGGGAGTATGATTCCAAGCCCCATGCCCCCATTATTGTACTTATGAATAACTAAAGTTTCTATCTCAATAACATCGTGACATATAAAAAAGAGTCGACTTTATCCCATAAGCACAAACTAGCAGGAGAGGGGCTACTAGGTCAGCATGTTGGTCTTCCTGCAAAGTAGTCATAGTCTGGCTGACCCAAGACTATGTATATAGGGGGAACTTCGGGTATATAGTGAGTTACATCGTTGTACTCTCTCATGTGGGATCTTTAAACCTTTGATAATACTCTCACTCTCTTTCTCTCTCTCTCTCTCTCTCTCTCTCTCTCTCTCTCTCTCTCGTTCTGAATGTCGGAGGTTCGAATCCGGCTGGAAGTATATAAACATTTATTAGCTTACGTGTATTTGTGAGATATACTTGATATATATATATATATATATATATATATATATATATATATATATATATATATATATATATATATATATATATATATACGACATATATATATATACGGTATATAGTATATACCGGTATGTATTTTTGTTTTCTTTCTATATTCCAAGTACTCCCTCTCGGGCATAGGCTGATAGCCTTTATACTCAAAACGCTGAACACAGTGAGGCCCGTGAGGTCCATTGGATTACCAGTCAAGTGGCAAGACCACTCAGCCACACCTATATAATTATATATATATATATAATATTATATAAAAACAAAATTGTATATATACTGTATATATATATATTTATATATAAAAAAAATAAAAATAAATATATATATATCTATGTATATATACTGTATATAGATACATATATATATACACTGTATATATATATATATATACCGGTATATATATATATATATTTTTTTTTTTCTATGTGATTGAGGGAGGCAAAAGGCATAACTGCCTATAGCGAGTGCCTCCCCCATAGTTGAAAGAGTGACAGGGCCAAATTCAAGGGACGTTCGAGCCAAAATGCCTGGACACACGGAGTTTGAAGCAATTTAAGTCATAGGAAGCGGGAAAAACTGATTCTGGGAGAGAGTTCCAGAGCTCATCTGTTGAGTAGAAGAAAGTTTGAGAGTAACGTTTCACTCTGGGGTTGGAGAGTTGCACAGAGTAGGGGTGGGATTGAGTTGCAAGACGGGTACCACGTGCCCTACGTAAAGGAGGTGGTATGCACTGGGATAGCTCTGAGGAACACTGATTATTATAGTAGCGATAGAATAGCGAGAGAGATGCAACATTGCGGCGGAGAGAGAGATTGCAGAGAGTTGGTGAGTGGACGGGAGTTAATGATACGAAAGGCCTTCCTTTCAACCTTGTCTAGGAGAGCGGTGTGATAGGAACCTCCCCACACATGTGAAAATACTCAATACAAGGGCACACTATGCCCCTGTACAGAGCAAGAAGCTGTGCAAGGAAAAGAACCCCCTAAGGCGGTTGAGCACACCCAGCTTCTGGGAGGCTGCCTTAGCAAGACTGGTAATATGGTCCTTCCAAATGAGAGCAGAAGAAAAAGAGACACCAAGAATATTGAGAGAAGATGAAGGGTTGATTTTTGTATTGTTGAAGAATAAGGGATAGTCCGCTGGGAGATCCTGATGGGTAGATAGATGGAGAAATTGGGTTTTGGAAGCATTAAAGTTAACAAGGTTTTCTCTGCCCCAATTGGAAATAGTATTTAGATCAGAATTTAAGAGTTGTATGGCTTCATTACGTTTGTCGTTGAGGGATTGCTGGCTCGGGCGTTCTGAAAAAGTAATGGAGTAGTGTAAGGTTGAGTCGTCTGCGTATGAATGGATGGGAATTAAGGTACAGTTAAGGAGATCATTTATAAAAATTAGAAAGAGAATAGGAGATAGGACAGAGCCCTGAGGAACACCGGAGTTTATAGGGTGAGGAAGTGAACAATGGCCGTCCACAACCGCGGCTATGGAACGGCCGGAAAGGAAATTAGAGACAAAGGCACAGATGGAGGGATAGAAACCGAAGGAGGGTAGTTTAGAAATTAAAGATTTATGCCAGACTCTATCGAAGGCTTTCGATATGTCTAGTGCAATAGAAAAAGTCTCACCGAAGTCCCGAAAGGAGGATGACCAAGAGTTAGTAAGATATGAAAGAAGATCACCAGTAGAGCGACCCTTAAGGAAGCCATACTGGCGATCTGAGAGCAGATTATGAGAAGAGAAATGCTTAAGAAATTTGGAAGCAAGAATAGTTTCAAAAACTTTAGAAAGACAAGAAATGAGAGCAATTGGACAATAGTTGGAGGGTTGAGAGCGGTCACCCTTCTTTGGGACAGGTTGAATGTGAGCAAACTTCCAGCATGAAGGGAAGATGTTAGAGGAGAGACAGAGACAAAAGAATTTGCCTAGGCAGGGAGTCAGCGCGGAAGCACAGTTTTTTAGTACAATTGCTCTCATATCTCGCATCTCTTAATTAAAAATTCCTTAAGCATTTATCTTTCTATGGTCTACTTTCAAATCGCCTGTATAGTTTCCTTAAACCCTTTTTGTACCAGCGAGCTCTGATATATTATATTCTAGCACTATTTAGACGATTTTATGCAGCTTAGGAAAGATCTGTGCTAGTAAAAGGGGTTAAGTGAGATAGTTTGAAGCCTTATAATTGCTAGAGATCCTTCCTAAACTGAATGAAATCGAATAGTAGTAGCCAAAATAATTTTAAAAGGACGCAAACGGTACTCATGATCTCCTTGCTTATCTTACAAACTCTTGGTCATCCTCCTTTCGGGACTTCGGTGAGACTTTTTCTAGTGCACTAGGCATATCCAAGACCTTCGATATAATGGATACATTTTCATAACAATAATATTACACGTATTAAAATGTGTTAGATATTTTAAATACGAATGAACAAATTATTCTTTCTCAAGGCTATCTGCAAAAATATTATCTCTGAAAATAGATAAATGATTATACGCATATTTCTATTTTTAAGCAAAATAGATAAATAGAAACACAGCATACAGTAGATACAATCCTACTTATTTTATTATATTTTCAAGTAATATAAAGGCCGTATATTGAAATATTTACATGGAAATAATGTCAGGCTTCCTTTGCATAACAAAATATGATGAATTAACAATATGTAATATTTCTGCATCTTTAATCCTGATCCGCTCAAAAACAGTCTGTGTTTACTTTAATTGGGTTATTACCGTACCAAATTTTAAAATATATATTATATATAAATATACCAAGAGGTATCTCTAAACCATAAAGTGTCTCTTCCCACACTCGAACATCCATTTTCCATCTTTGTGTTCCACTTTCCCAAGCATCTACAGTATAGTTAACTACAATTTCTGCCCTCCCGCCTCCCCCCTCTTTATTCCTCTTGTTACACAGGGAGAGAGGAGCACCCCCTTTACATGCATCATAAAGCTTAGCCCTAATGAAGTGCCATTTGATATGCTTCGGTGAATGGTTACTCCTTTCGTTCTGTTCTCCCGCCCCTTCTTACTTCATACATATTCCTTAACGGCCTTCCATTTTGCTGATTAATGGCCAAACTCTATCTTTTCCAGAGATATTCGTTGTTCTAACGTCATTTTGTTTTGCGTGGTGTATTTTAGCGGGTTTTTTTTTCCACTTGTATGATGCTTTGCTTATATTTATGAGCATTATTTAATGTGTTTGCTTAATTTACATGCCACACTTTCGTACAAATAAAAATACATACATACATACAAAATAAAATCTAGTGTTTGCAATTTGGTTTATTATATAAATACATGCATGCATGTTATTGAAGTCCATTTCTAAAAACTGTTTAAATCAATTAATGATAGTAATAGTGATGATGGTGACAGAAGTAGTAATGCTGGTTATAATATTAGTGATGATGGTAATAGTATTAGTGATTATGGTGATAGTGGTAGTTATGGTTGTAGAGATGATGATGACAATAGTAGTAATGATGATGAAAGTAATAATGATTATCTTTAAGGGCCCCAAACATTTTGTGGCAATCTCCGACAGCACGGCGGGGGCGAAGTGTGCCATTTCCGAATGCCTTGTTATTACTGTATTTCGGGATGGATACATTTCATACATGTTTTCTGGCACATTTAAATGCATAACACGAGTTTCCTATTGTTTTCATATTCTCTTTAAGTATTATGTTAGGTTTTGAGCTTTCACTGTTTGCTAATGCCATTTATATAGTGAAGTTCTAAATATTCTCGAGTTTTGCATTTTATATCCAATTCGGTTTTATGTTTCTATTATTTACCCCAATTACACTCCTTCATTACCTAATTTGATATTGCCTCTGATCCATTATATTAGTTTTCTTGTACTTCTTCCATTGTTCTATGTTTCATCATCATCTTCTTCTTCTTCTTCTTTGTCTTTTTCTTCTCTACATCTTGGTTTTATATCCTCGGTTCATTGTTTTTCGCTTTGTTTCCCTTCCCTTTCCCTCTGTCATATTCCCAGGCCAATGTACAGTCACTCTGTTTCTATTCTTGCATTCCCAGGATAAACCCCTAGCTCTTACTATGGCCCCCTCGCTCTAGTCTCTCATTAATTTATCTTTGCTATTATCTTGGCTTCCCATTCTGAAGATAGTATCACACGGGCGCATTGTCCTTCAACTTTCTTGGCAATTCCGATCTGACAGTTGTTAAAATATAGTAAAACTGAAATTCAGCTACTGTACTTATAACATTCTGCCTTCAGCGTAGTTTCCGTCACCAACGCCAACAATTTCAGAAATAGTGACAAATACAATGTCATTTAAAATTGACGATAAACATTCCGTATGATACCCCCTATAGTTACGAATAGCAGTTTCCCACCCCGTCTCCCCTTCATGGCATTTCTCTTTAACATAGGACACAAACTAAATTAACACGTGCCTTCCATAGCATAATGGAAAATCTATTAGGTAGCCCCCCTTCCACGGCCCCCCTTACAGAAAGTTATTACCTAGGCACCCCCTCGCAATTATTGTCCCTTTATTCCTTTCTGCCCCCTACAAAGATCAGTATTTTCTGCAGTTTGTGCAATATATCTCGCTTGTTTTCCCTGCCACACTCGCCTTAATAGAAACATTTCCAATACTTTCATATCCTTCAATTTAGTTGAGGGGACTCGTCTTTAACAGTATAGTCACAACAATGCAATGTTTCAGCAGATTCCTTCAAATAAACAAGCGCTTAGATCCCTTCTCAACATAATTTGTCCTCTATCCAATTACTCTACTCTCATACTTTAATCCAACCATCATCATTATATAGGTCAAGGGACTGGAGTTCTCGCAGAGAGGCTCCAGTCCTGACATTATTATTGACTTACAGTGTGCTGGCTTAATAATCCAATAGGGTTGATAGCCTCTGAAGTCCTATTTTAACTAATCTATATATACCCCAATCAATGGACTGGAGATTGCGAAAAGGGGCTCCAGTCCTGAGAATTTACTTGACTTGCAGTGTACTGGCTTAATAATCCAATAGGGTTGATAGCCTCTGAACTCCTATTTCAACTAAAAATCTATATATACCAAGGGACTGGAGTTTTCGAAAAGGGGCTCCAGTCCTGACGTAACTCTTGATTTACAGAATGCTGGCTTAATAATCCAGAAGGGTTGATAGCCTCTGAAGTCCTATTTTAAATAATCTATGTATACAAAGGGACTGGAGTTCTCGCAGAGAGGCTCTAGTCCTGACGTTATTCTTGACTTACAGTGTGCTGGCTTAATAATCCAATAGAGTTGGTAGCCTCTGAAGTCCTATTTTATCTTCTATGCATACAAAGGACTGGAGTTCTCGCAGAGAGGCTCTAGTCATGATGTTATTCTTGACTTACAGGGTGCTGGCTTAATAATCCAATGGGGTTGATAGCCTCTGAAGTCTATTTTAACGTCTATGACGTTATTTTTTACTTGCAGTGTGCTGGCTTAATAATCCAATAGGGTTGATAGCCTCTGAAGTCCTATTTTAACTACCTAATCTATATATTTTACAAGGGACTGGAGTTCTCGCAGAGAGGCTCCAGTCTGACGTTCTTGTTGACTTACAGTGTGCTGGCTTAATAATCTAATAGGGTTGATAGGCTCTGAAGTCCTATTTTAATTAATCTATATTTCGGGAGGGGACTGAAGTTCTCGGAAAGGGGCTCCAGTCATGAAAATATCCTTGATTTACAGTGGGCTAGCTTAATAATCCAATAGGGTTGATAGCCTCTGAAGTCAAATTTTAACTAACTAATCAATATTTCAAGGGACTAAGGTTCTCGCAGTGATGCTCCAGTCCTGACGTTATTCTTGACTTACAGTGTGCTGGCTTAATAATCCAACAGGTTTGATAGCCTCTGAAATCCTTTTTTAACTAATTAATCTATATTTCAAGGGACTGGAGTCCTCGAAAAGAGGCTCCAGTCCTGACGTAATTCTTGGCTTACAGTGTACTGGCTTAATAATCCAACAGGTTTGATAACCTCTGAAGTCCTATATTAACTAACTAATCTATGTTTCAAGGGACTGGAGTTCTCGAAAAGAGGCTCCAGTCCTGACGTTATTCTTGACTTACAGTGTGCTGGCTTAATAATCCAGCAGGTTTGATAGCCTCTGAAGTCCTAGTTTAACTAACTAAATCTATATTTCAAGGGACTGGAGTTCTCGAAAAGAGGCTCCAATCCTGACGTTATTCTTGATGTTAAGTGTGCCGGCTTAATAATCCAATACGGTTGATAGCCTCTGAAGTCCTATTTTAAGTAAATAATCTATATTTCAATCGACTGGAGTTTTAATTAACTAATTTATATTTCAGTGTTATCAAATTCGTAAAGTATTGATATATGTGTCAATTGGCGATGAATTGCACCCACAAGTAATGACCTGTTTTCTTTACCATCACCATGTCTTTATGATTACAATTCACATTAATCGTCTGGTCTACCATCACCATAAATTACATATTCATCAATAAAATGGTAAATAATGTTAATGGTTATAACTCTACTGTATATTTAATCCAGAGAACTTTTAGTATCGATTCGAGTTAACATCTACTTTTCCAGCGATTTTGGTGTACAATGTGTTCATGAATTTGGCCTTAAAACGGACATAGTGCACTTATCCATCAAATAGCTTTGTATTATACTTCCAATTGCATACCCTTTCCAATAACTCTATCCACCAAGCTCTCAGTAATAGTAACATCCCCAATCCGGCAAGATAAAATATTTAGTATCACAGCATTTCCTCTTCTTTCATTCTGATGATAAATAACTAAAACATATGAAACCAATCCTAAGCCATCTCAACCCATACCAAATTATAATCAATTTCAGCCTAATAGTAAGCATAGCCATAGCAAATACAAAAGCTAATACTAAATATATAAATCGTTTAATATTGTAATCACTCCTCATATAATCTCGTCTAAACAAAAATACTACAGAAGAAATCAACAAAACAATCCCTAAAAATATTAAGTACATTCAATACAAATGATATCCTATTCGCAATATATTGTTCGTGCCGTTTCATTAGTCCCTATATCATAGTTTACCCTCCTTCAAATCGATGAGACACATTTTTATTATAATTTGTCTCTCAGTATTCGAGTTTCTTCAATTTTGGAAGGAACTGAAGGGTTCAAAATGTTAATCGAGAACAAAAATGTATACCCCTTTTGAGACCTGAAGAAAATCTTTCAATTACAACCACAAGAAAATATAAAATTGTGTTATTGAACTGAAGGAGTTAATTAATTCTTCCCACGGGAGTTCATTTATTTCAATTCGTTAATTATTATATAATCCGCTGATTCTATCGTTCATACAATATAAAATCAAGGGTGTTAAAAAGGTATATACTGTAACTATATGCATTGGGTATATTGATTGTAATTTACCTTTCTGTCTTTCTAGTATATAGGTACTACTACGAATATGCACTACATACAGAAGAATAATTAGTTATGGACAGTATAATTTCCCTTTCCTTACCTTCATTTAACCCATAATATTTTGCAGTGTAGCTTACGTAATTTATTCGTTTATCAGGCGTTCCATCAGTCATATTTACAAATATATTTCGCTCACTCTCTCTTCTCTCCCTCAACCTTGGTGCAACGTAAAGCGCAGGAGATAACCTCGTTCACTTTGGTGTAGAGGGGGGAAACTGGGGAGCTATTCTCCCTCACACATTTCTCACACGTGCCAAATGTAGTCTTTGACACGTCTCATTTGGCCTTCCTATAATAGTTTTCGGGGGGGATCGTAAAATATGCCGTGAGGGTATACAGTATAGGGAGAGAGAGAGAGAGAGAGAGAGAGAGAGAGAGAGAGAGAGAGAGAGAGAGAGAGGGAGAGAGAGAGAGAGAGAGAGAGAGAGAGAGAGAGAGAGAGAGAGATAATATTGGAATTCCGGAGAAATAGTGAAAGGCACACCAGGATTCAAACAGGAATACTAAATGCCAAACTAGTAGATTGAGTGTTATATTAATAAAAACAAATGTCTTAGAGTTATGAACACCTATTGTAAGGAAGTAAAAGTTGATAATAAAAGAGTGAGCTCCTTTATTATTCACCATCAACAACTGGCAGCCATTAGTAACTATATCGCCAATAAAAATAGACATTAAAAGCATGTACCGTTAATCCCTTACATTTATGAGTATTTACTCAAGATTACTATTTCCTTACGATCTTGGAGCATCAATGACGAGGGAGCGATAAAAATTAGGGAGATGGGAAAAGGAGCGCGGTCTATTCCTTACGATGACTATTCAAAGGTCTGTCTAATAAACCCTACGTGCTCTTTATCTGATGTTTTACTAGCTACGTTGGCCATCAAACCAGTAATCGCTGTTACTCTGCCTTCCCTATTATCTTCCCGAGGATAGTGGAAGATCTTATCCTGAACCTACCACTCTCCTTCTCGTTATAGATGTGAGTCGTTGGTGATATTTGGGGTCTCCTCATATACTTTGTCCTCTTCGTATACTGTTTGGTTTCACATTGATTGGCATTGTTTATCTAATTATGTCCTACTATATGTGAGAGGTTTGTGGAATATCTTGTCCTGATGTTACTCCTCTCCCATTCATTAGTTGTGTGCTGTTGGTGTTATCAGTGGTTACTTTTGCTATTGTGTCACACCTTTATTTTATATGATCATTGTGTTTGTTTGGAATTTCATATGAGTAGCATACTCTTCCTTTCTTATCTGCCGGAGGGTAGTGGAAGATCTTACCATAAGCCCTCTCTTCTCAAACTCGTTAGCAGTTCTTGGATCTGTTCTGCTTTATCTGAAATTAAGACAATGTCATCTGCAAACCTGCGATGTTTAAGGTATTGCCCGTCTGCATTAATTCCCTTTGATTTCCATGACAATTTTCAGACTATTACTTCAAGACAAGCTGTGAACAGCTTGGGTGAGATTGTGTCTGTCTGCTTCCGTTCTTTCCCAGTTATATCTTCGCTGTGTCTGTGTGTAACCGGACTACAGCAGTGCCTTTTTTCATAAATATTATCTAGGGATTACATACAGTATGTTTCATGTATTTCTTGTCCATGTAATGATTATGATACATTTATCTGTTATTGCTATTAGTTACTGTAGGTCATTGTATGCAAGTGATCCATTCCACGCATTTGTTTGTAAAAAGCATTTGGCTATTATTATTATTATGTTGTTTTGTTTACTGTTACCATCATATACATTACTCTAGGAGTTCTAGACAGCTTGTAATAAATAATGTTAGTTCCGGAAAAAATAGTAATTTAGCCGAGTGATATATATTATAATATCTACTTGGTTCTACTGATGACTGAAATATACAGTACATGATGGATTTTAATTTCCCTGAAGCAGCCTAAGAAGGAATTAATAACTAATACTAATGTCAGATATATTTGTCATGTATAAAACGTATACTAAGTTTTGCTTGCATTCATCAAAATGCGTACAATTGGAGGGAAATGATACACACTTGATGGGTAAGGAGATAACTGATACAGATAAAATATATTAACCCTTAGAAGATACGATTGCGCATTTGTTTTCTGTTTGCTGGCTATTATTAGACGATTCAATTCATATTATAAAAGGCATAAGGAAGGCAGATGGTTAATTGAGATTTTTTTTTCTCTTATAATTCCAAAAGATCCTTCCTCATTTTTATAAAATAGTATAGTGATAGCCAGAATAAGCGGTAATATCGTGTCATTATCTTGAAGGGGTTAAGGGATGAAATTGAGTAAGACTAATCATATATTGTAGAAAGTTATGTTTAGTATGTCTATAAATAGATGTTGGTAATCACAAGTTATATAACTCGTGCAAATGGTTATATAAGAAGCAGAAATTAAAGTTTGGGAAGCTTAGATATTGAAATTAAGAGAATAGTTAAATTATTTTAACTGATTAACTTTGAAAATTAACTTAACTAATTAATTCCCCAAATTCAAGTTAACTTAACTCAGTGACGATATTTATCCTATGTGTGTAAAGGAGACAAAAGTCAAAGCTGCCTGTAACAAGTGTCTCCGCCAAAGGTTGAAGGAGTGACAAAGAGCCAAAATCAAGGTACATTATAGGTAATTTAGATTTTTCGGAAAGATGTCTGGTGTGCTTGTTAAGTGTAGCAAAATTAATAGGAGGAGGAGCAACAAGCCCCCATATCAGGCTCCCCTTCCACATCGCCACCCCCCTCACCACTGCCACCTGCCCACCTACAACCGACCCGTAACTCCAACCCTCTGCAGGCCTCACCCACCCATACACCAAGCCCGCTATCACCCACAACCACACTTAGCTCACCACATAACCCCTCGCAGCCCCAGCCACACCTACTGGGGTTGTCTACACCAGTGTGCAGATATTATCTGGAAAGAAGGTGCTACTTTGGTCAAAAGGGCGAATATAATGGGAAGACATGTAGATTTGCTCATCCCCAAATTTGCAACAACATAACCAGTCGTGGAAAATGTAGATTTGGTGAAACCTGCAAATACCACCACCCATCCCTTTGCAAGACATCACTTGAGAACAAGACCTGCTACAATATGAAATGCCCAGCTTTTCATATTAAAGGGACTTGGAGATATGCTAGACCTAACACGAATGGTAGCCCAAAAAACTCTCTAGCTATGCGAGGACAAGACAGAGGAAAAAGGCAAGGAGGGAAAGGGCAGACGAAGATGAAGAGACTGAGGGAGATGGAAGAGCACACAGAACACCTCGAGCATCTCCTGGCCTCCTAAGAGTGGCAAATACATCCCGAAGACTATTAGGTACACATAGTACTCCAAACAATCCCTCCCCAATCTTGTTTGCAAATATCCAAGGCCAAAAAAATAGAACCACGAACAAAGTACCATTTATTAGGGGCCTGCTAGAAGAAGGAAATGCTATATTTGCGGCTCTCACAGAAACTCACATTAAAGATCAGGAAGATAGTGAGGTATGGATTCCTGGTTACAACCTACATAGGGCGGACAGAACGCATAGATCACATGGATGTATAGCCTTGTACATCCATGACTCACTGATATGTACTGAATTCCTAAATAACAGTAATGAAGTGGTGGAAATACTTGGAGTTAACATAGAATCCCTAAATTTAGCAGTTATTGTTACATACAGGCCTCCAGACTCATCCCGAGAAGAATTCAAAACCCAGCTCAACAAAATAAAATCAAAAGTGGAAACCCTGGGGAACCCAACACCAAATATTATATGGCTAGGAGACTTTAACCTACCAAACATTAAATGGAGACAACTAGAAAACCAGTTAGTAGCAAATAACACCGGAGAAGCAAACACGAGAGAGCTTTTTGAACTTTGCAATTTTGTTAGTCTTACCCAGAATATTGCTGAACCCACACGGGAAAACAATATCTTAGACCTGGTCTTCACTAACAACGACTCTCTAGTACACAGCATTAACATATCGGACACAACATACTCAGATCATAAATTAATTGAGATCAAAACAACCTTAGAAAGTGTACAGACAACCTCAGAATCGAGAACAAAAACCGGCCCCTTCAGTAAAGTTAACTTCAACAACAAAAACATTAGGTGGGAAGAGGTAAATCAAGAAATGGAGGAAATAGACTGGGAAGATTTATTGAATAACCTGACATCAGCAGAATGTCTAGTCTTAATAACAGAAACCATGACCCAAATCTGTAGCCACCATATACCTGCAAGACAAACAAAACGAAGAAGCAAACAAGATCGGGAAAGGAGGAGGCTGTACAGAAGAAGACAATTACTCACACAAAGACACACACATCAAAATCTACAGGATAGGCAAAAGGCCGAAATAGATAGAGAAATTGTGGAAATTGAACAAAGGCTAAGAATATCATATGAACTACAACATATGGAAGAGGAGAGGAAAGCTATTGCAGGTATAAAGGAAAATTCCAAATACTTCTTTTCATACGCCAAACAAAAGGCTAAAACAGCATCAAAACATCGGCCCACTAAGCAAAGGGGACGGCTCTTTCACAGGGGACAAAAAGGAAATGAGCGAACTCTTACGCAGGCAGTATGAAATGGCATTCAGTGAGCCTGATGAAACAAAAGTCATCAGAGACCAAAATATATTTTTCATGGAAACCTCCCCCACGGAAACCCCACAGATGCTGGATATTGATTTCGGTCCAATAGACATAGAAGAGGCCATTCCAACATGCCATCCCACTCGGCACCAGGCCCGGACTCATGGAAGTCGATCCTAATGAAGAAATGCAAGGAAAACCTCTCAAAACCCCTGGCTATAATGTGGAGAAGGAGTCTAGACACGGGTGAAATACCAGATAGCTTGAAAAACGCAATAATTGCCCCACTGCATAAAGGAGGGAGTAAAGCACTACCAAAAAACTACCGCCCGGTAGCTCTAACCTCCCACATCATTAAAGTTTTCGAGCGAGTCTTGCGAAGCAAAATCTCAACATTCATGGAGGCAAATGAACTACACAACACCGGTCAACATGGATTCAGAGCGGGAAGATCATGTCTCTCACAACTTTTGGAACACTATGACAAAATTCTTAAAGTGCTAGAAGAAAAGAAAAACGTGGATGTCATTTACATCGATTTTGCTAAGGCATTTGATAAATGTGGCCATGGTATAATAGCCCACAAACTCAAAGCAAAAGGATATAACGGGGAAAATCGGAAGGTGGATATAAAATTTGCTAGTAAACCGAAAACAATCAGTAGCAGTAAACCAAGTAACATCTGAGCCTTCGGATGTCAAAAGCTCAGTGCCTCAAGGAACAGTGCTAGCGCCCCTTCTGTTCCTCATACTAATTTGCGACATAGATACCAACACTAGACACAGTACGGTGTCGTCTTTTGCTGATGACACAAAATTAAGCAAGATAGTAAACACACAAGAGGACACGGGCCGACTGCAGGAAGACATGAATGTAGTGTTCCAGTGGACCAGGGAAAACAACATGCAATTCAATGAAGAAAAATTCCAATTAATACGGTACGGAGATAATAATGGCGTTAAAGAAATTACAAATTACTTAACAGAATCTAACCACATAATAGAACGGAAAGACGGGCTGGATTCTACGTACATTTAAAACACGCGGTGAATTACCTATGATAACGCTCTTCAAATCTCTAGTGCTACCGCGGCTTGAATACTGTAACATATTAACATCCCCATACAAAGCAAGTGAAATAAATGACTTAGAGAGTGTACAAAAAAAATTCACTTCGCATATAAGTTTGATAAAACATCTACACTACTGGGAGCGTTTAAGAGCAATGAATCTGTACTCGCTGGAACGTAGAAGAGAACGTTACCTAATAATATACACGTGGAAAATCGCAGAGGGTTTAGTACCAAACCTACATACTCCGATAGTCATGAAATTCAGTGATAGGAGAGGCTGGGAATGTGAAAACCCCCGGATGAATAACAGGGGTGATATGGGCTCTCTGCGAGAGGGCTGGTTATCACACAGAGGCCCACGTCTCTTCAACAAACTCCCACGGCGAGTAAGAGACATGAGGGACGTCTCGTTAGACAACTTCAAGAGAGCCCTCGATGTCGAACTGCAAAAAGTGCCAGACGAGCCCATCCTCGCGAGGGAGCGAGCTGTCGCTTCAAACAGTCTACTACACCAAAATCACCACCCATAACGAGGGGCGCCGCGCTCCTTGGTGCCGCTAGAAGAGTGGCGAACACATCAAAAGTATCAAAAGTAAGTAAGTAAGGAGGTGTTTGTGAGAGTTACCTGGATTACTCTCTGTGTAGGTGTGAGGGTATAAATAGAAACAATGGGGGAATCCAAACAAAGGAAACAGAAGTTCCAGCAATTCCTTATCATAATGCCTATGTGGCATATATATATATATATATATATATATATATATATACTGTATATATATATATTTTTTTTTTATATAGCCTATTATATATATATACCGGTATATATATATATATATATATATATATATATATATATAATTATATACTGTATATATATATATATATATATATATATATATATATATATATATATATATATATATATGTATTTAAATATTTATATATATATATATATATATATATATATATATATATATATATATATATATATATATATATATATATATATATATACCGGTTTATATATATATATATATATATATATATATATATATATACCTCACACGCAACGAGTTAGAGAAACACACCACCATACTCGATAAAGAAAGTGACCCAAGGAGATTACCTATACTCGAAGCTTTATATATCCAAGCCTTACATCCCAACATCAACAACCAAACTCTGGACCTTCAGATCCTTCCTTCTTCCAAAAAGCACTACCCTACAGGACCTAACACCCCTCCTCGCCCCCCGGTGCCCTTGACGCAGCCCCCCGCGCTACCTCCTTCAGCTTCGTCTTCTGCAGGCGCCACACAACTTAGGCCACGCCCCTCGACACGCAGCCAATCAGCTTCGACCCCACCTACCGACCACCATCCCGCATCCAGTGCGCATGCGTGAAGCGGTTACTCCCTTTCTCTCTCCTAGTTTACCTTTCCACCAATAGCAGACTTTTGCCCCCTGTTTTCCACCTCCTCTGATCCTCCACCCTCTATATATACCCTTCCTGTTTACCTTTTATATACTTCGAGGTGGTACTTGGTGACGCTCTGGTCTCTCTTACAGGCCTGTAGCCCCCCCCCCCCCCATCTACAAGCGGAAGAAGTAAGAAGAAAGAAGAAAGAAGAAAGAAGATCGAAGATCTTCAAGCAGCAGTAGAAGAAGATGGACGAGTTGAGGACCAGAAAAACCTAGCCCCATAGCTTCCTCCATCAGTTCTCTCTCCTCCTCCAATCAACACCTCGATCTGCGCTCGCCCGGCCAATCAGCTCACTGCATCACACCTCATATCTCATCATCATCCTTGTCCATTCTCATTACTTTCCTATACTCTTATCTTTTCCCCAAAACCTTTCCCACTACTTTTCCTTTTCTAAATTATTAAATATTACCAACTACCGCCCATTAGAAGCCCACTTGTAGTACGACGCCGAACCCTGAAGGCATTGCCATGAAGGGGGGGGTTTAGCCCCTGGTTATAGGAGGCAAGTGGGTAGGGTTTATACTTCAAGTAGGTTAGGGTCTGGTGACATAGGCTTGCCTACAGTCCAAGGACATAGGTAGGAGTTAGGTTTTTTCTGGGGACATCCCATAGGGGTGCCCCCTGGGTACAGTTTTAAAATTCTCCATAAAAATGTTCAAATTAACTCTACCTCCCTAACTTGTTATTTTCCCCATTCATTTTCACTTTTCTTATAGTTAGAAATTAAACTTGTTTCTCCCAATGATTCAGTATGGCACTGTATGTTAAATTTAAATGCATTAACAATCCCCCTGATGACCCAGGCTCTCACATATTTAGTATCACTCAAACCCAAATAGTCAGAGTTTTCAAAAATCTCAATGTAATCAAAATAAGACTTGCTTCACAAAAAGATCTTGATGCATATCTCAACCCCGCCACTCTAAAGAAACTCCAATCTGCTGGTTATGAACTAGTCCTCTCCCCAGAACTTAAAGCTGCCTGTACAGTCAAAATTCTTCACCCTGACAAGAACATCTTCAAGAAAGACGAAGATGAGATTGCCCGGGAAATTTCCAAGAAAAACTCCATCACTGTCTGTGAAGTATTTAAAACCCAACGTCAAGCCCTCAAAATTCGATGTGCCTCCCCTCAGGAGGCCAGTAAGCTTCTAAAAACAGGTCTCAAGGCATTTCATGTGATTTTGCCGCCTTATTTTCTGACCCCTGAGTCCTGGATCAATCTCAGGCAGTGCTATAACTGTTATGCTTACGGACATCCCACAGCCCATTGTAAAAAAACAGTAACTTGCTCTCGCTGTGCTGAGTCAGGGCACTCATTTACCACCTGCTCTTCAATCACTCTGAAATGCTCAAACTGCAATGGCCCTCACATTGCAATCAGTGCCGAATGTCCCTTCCGTCTCAATGTCTTAAAAGACACTAGAAAAAATGCAAAGGCCACTCCAACCACTCCCAACCAAACACGTCCTTTATTCTCATCCCACCCAGTCACTGCCACATCATATGCTTCAGCGACCACCTCACACATCCCTCAATCCTCCCCCCCTACCCCACCCAACATCAATCCTCCCGGCCCATTGTTCAACCGCGAAATATTCGCCCAAACTTCAGTCCTTGTTAATGTTGCACTCCACCTCACGAACCAAAAAGTCACCCCACAGTTTAACAAGCTCCTAAATGATGGCCTGACTGCCCACAACCTCCCTGCCATCATGATCCCTGAGTCTTGGTTCCAGCACAGCAAGAACTCTCACACTCCATCTCTCTCAGCCACTCCTCTTCCTATTCCACTACCCTCAACCTCTACCTCCAACTCATCCCCCACTACCCCTATTCCTCAACCCCCAAGCGCCAACGAAATCCCTGAAATGTCAATCCCTCTCACCACTGAATATGAACCCCAAGATCCCCCTCCCCAAACCCCCCCCCCCCCCCTCACAAATGTCACTGACCCAATTCTCAATGCATCTGACCCTGACCTTCCTAACCTTACTACCCCAACATCCTTCATGCCTCCCCCACCCCCTCCTACACCAAAAACGCCCACCATTCCTCCCCAATCTCCTCTAAAACGAAAACCCACCAGTCCAGCTGAGATATCCTCCCCTGAATTAAACCGTTCTCGGTCAAAGTCACGTAAAGTCGAAACCCCAAGAAAAAACACCAAATCTACCTCCAAATCTCCATCTTTTGGAGGAGTCCGCTCCTCATCCTCTCCCTCTCCAACCCGGGCCCCACCATCCCCCACTTCCCCACACATAGCTCACTTTACGATACCCCATCATGTTAAGAGTCATCCAATTCAACATAAGACACTACTACAATAACAGACACCTACTCACACAATTAATTTTAGATAATGACCCAGACATAATACTAATTAACAGCACCTGTACGTACAACACACATAAAATTAGATTCTTTGGTTACACAACACGACAGACCGACGGCGATGCCAACGATGGAGTTGCAATCATGATAAAAAGCACCATTCAACACGAATTCATCACAGACTGGACATACAAGCATTTCCTTGCAGTTAAAACACACACAACACTTGGACCCCTCATAGTTGCCACCACATATGTCAGACCCAATACCTACATCCCTTACACAGACTTAAATACCTTATTCAATAACAATGCACCTACACTTATACTTGCAGACTTTAACGCTAGACACCAAGCTTTCCAACATAATACCATTAATCAACGGGGAATTCAACTATTAGCGCTACACAACCACAAAAGATTAACTTTTCAAGGCCCAGACTTCAACACAGTTTTCACACCAAACGGTAATGGTAAACCTGACTTAATTTTTTCAAACCAAGCTTTTAATATATTCCATCATGATATTTCCCCAGGGCCACTTTCAGGATCAGATCACATCCCAGTTTTCATGTCAATTTCTTCAAACCCAATTCAAGTCCCATGTCAATCTCATTTTAACTACTCACAAGCAAACTGGGAAGAATTCAAAAACATTTTATCAGAAGACAACTACATACACGACTATGAGGGACAACACTACACACACATAGACCAACAAATTGAGAACCTACAGAACAAAATCATAAATGCAGCCAACACAACCATCCCAAAAACTACATACAAAATCAAACACACTTTCAGACCCTCCATCAGAACACAACGACTCCTAGTGTGCTATCGTCGTCGATTCGAACAGAACAAACACACCGCATACCAGGCCGAGTACGTTACGACCTCTCCAACCTCAGAACTCACATCCTTAACAGCCTGCAATCTGATCATGACGCTCACTGGACTCACCTAGTACACTCAGCAGAACAAAACAGAAAAACTAAGCCCTGGGAATTCTGGCAACATATAAAACGTTTAAAAGGTAATACCACTCCCAGAACATCCTCCCTCACTGTTAATGGCAACAAAATTACTGATCCTAGGGCTATCACAGATACATTTAAACAGACATGGCAACAAGTATACCACCCACACCCCATTGAAAGGCCTGCCGAACAACACATCCGCAATATAGAACAACATCTCACTACCATCCCTGACAACATCTCCCATGACACACACATTAACCTAAACACACTAGACCCTCAAAACATACTCACTGCTCCCATTGTGCCAGACGAAGTCAAATTCATACTGTCTAAAACACGGAGAAAGGCGCCTGGTGCCACGGGTATTAATCACCACCTTGTAAAGCACCTACCTAACACTTTCATAACAGCACTCACTCGCCTCTACAACGCCATCCTGGCATCAGGCTACTTTCCCGTCTGCTTCAAGACAGCGACCATTATCCTCATACCCAAGAAAAACCAAGACAAGACTAATCCACTAAACTACAGACCCATTAGTCTACTTGAGACTCTTGGGAAGACTCTAGAACGCATCATAAACCACCGACTTAGACTATTTCTCGAAGACGAAGGACTCCTCACGAACATGCAATTTGGTTTTAGACAACACAGATCGACACAAGAAGCACTAAACATTATCACAAACTACCTTCACATAAACAAACAGTCCAGACGAAAAAACAAGACAGCCTTAATTACAAAGGACATAAAACGAGCTTTTGACACAGTGTGGCACGAAGGCTTGAAGTACAAAATCTGCGAAAATTTCAACTTCCCATTAATTACTCAGAAACTTCTCTGCAACTTTTTGGATAATAGAACAGCCAAAATTAAGTTTTCTAATCTTTATTCAGATTCATTTGCACTAAACGCCGGCGTACCTCAGGGCTCAGTGCTCGCTCCTACCCTCTACATCCTATACACAAATGACTTTCCCAACCCCACTCACAATGACTCTCTCACAGTAATGTACGCAGACGACGTGACGCAAATAATAAGAGCAGGCACAATAGACGCATTGACGAACAGAGCTCAAAGAGAACTTGACAAAGTAGCACAATGGGAGCAAAAATGGCGGATTCAGGCTCATCCTCAAAAAACACACGTCACATACTTTGCCAAAGGACATCCCCGCCCAAGACCCTTATTCCAGAACTCCCGAGCACCTGTCCCAAACCGCACACAAATAAATGTCTCTCCCACAAACAAAGTACTCGGCCTCACATTCGACAAAAACATCCGATTCCACAAACAAGCACAAACTTCCATTGCCATCGCATCTAAATCACTACAAACCATCTATCGATTCAGAAATGCCTCAATAAAAACCAAGCTTCACTTATACAAAGCACTTATAAGACCTCTTTTGTGCTACGTCCCACTCAGCATTTCACTTTCGGCCCCTACCAACCAACTAAAATATCAAAAAATACAAAATAAAGCACTGAGGTGGATGTTCGGGACTCAGTGGTATGAGTTCCAGACGGCACAACATCTTCACAATCTAGCCCACATCCCCCCTCTAAATACTTATTGGCAGCAATTAGCAGAAAAACAAATTATAAAACTTGAGACCTTTCATGATAACTTCATCCAAATTTTCAACAGAATTTTATATCTCCCCCGCCCCTTGTTAAACCTCCTTCACCCCAACAACAGAGAGGCACCCATTCCAATATTCACTTAAAATCAGGATTGGTAGAGGAGGTGGGTCATGCCGGCTCGTCCACAGTCCAGCCTCCCTACCACTCTTGACCTAGATTCCTAGCTTCACTTCCCATTAAAATGTATAATTTCACAGACAAAGTACAAGACAACAACCTTTTAACGTAACTTCTATAATAATAACAGTACAGCCTTCTTACAGGTTCTGCCACTGACAGACTTCCCCAGCAGTACCCCTTTTGACTCCATGCCACCCAAAATTACCTCCCCTTTTATACCATTTTCGAATTACTACCACCCAAAAATACAACCCCAAAACATGCAAGCACTTTCGATCTTATACCATCCAAAATTAACTTGCTCCCCATCCCTTGCCCCCTTCTTGGCAAGCCATCCTGAATCACTAAAGTAACTTCTCCAACTAAATCAACTCAACCCCAGCTCAATTATTCAACTCACGCACGTTGGGTCAAGCCCCGACACCCTATTTCTCCCACTATTATCACTGTCTCTCCTACTTAACCAATAAAAACTTCCCTTCTTTCACCCTCACCCACCTTTTCTATATTCATTCATTCATTCATTCATTCCTTTTATATCATTCCTTCCTTACTTGATAATGCTGGTTGTCCAGTGAAACGCGTCGTATATCCTGTATCTTCATGTACTTTAATGTAACCCTGTACCACCATGAATTTTGCTACATCTCCTTCATCTACTTCCTGCCACCCAGCGAAAACTCATCAGAGACCTGGAAACTTTGAATAATAAAATTTCCAACGCAGAAATTGCCATTTCTTTCAACCTCGTATGTATTAAAGAAAATTTATTACATGGCTTTACCAACATATATATATATATATACATACATATACACATACATACATATATATATATATATATATATATATATATATATACGGGTGAGTTTCATGAATAAATGTTTTCCCCCCACCATGATTCGAACCACGGACAATCAGGATTGTTAATTATAAGAGGAAATTTTTGGACTATTTGTATTTGCGACTGTCTCACTCGCTCTCAATATAAAGCACTCATCTTAATGCCTGACATAACAGCCCCGAAGAAAAAGCTCTCCCCCAGCAGCTATCAAAACGATAGCCTGTTGTAAAGATGCTAACTGTTTGTGATTGCTCGCTCTCCCATTGTATTTGTCCATGGCTAGATTACTTTTAATGGAGAGGGGAGATATGCCTTCCTTTTATAAGTGCTCTTGTTGTGCAATTTGCCCAACAATTTACTCTAAGTACAGTATCTGTTGGCACGATAATAGCACCTAGCACTTATGGATTGTTTGAAGTTCTTCTTTTTCATTCACACACTGTGTTAAACGTTTGACAGGCATATAATATATATATATATATATATATATATATATATATATATATATATATATATATTTAAATATATATATATATATATATATAAATATATATACAGTATATATATATATATACCGGTATATATATATATATATATATATTATGAGTGACTGGAAATCCACAGAAGATTACAGAACAAATACCTAACTCTGGAGCCAGCCACTCTTGCAATTTTTTATAATAACTGAAGATCTACGAAAGTAGAGAATTGCATTTTAACACTTTTACATACAAATTATTTTAATATGTACACAACAGTCCGAGCCTTCTAATAAGATACTCGGACATTCTTTTGAAACCCTTATTTTGTGCATGCAATATATTTTAGATGCAATTTAATTTTAGCACTAACATTTTTTAAACTTTGTGCAGTGAACCTACCCTTTTCTACACACCTTTAGTGTGGAAGCATATTCGCATATATATATTATATATATATATATCGACCGAAACATTTAACATCGGTACCATGATTAATATGAATACCTGTATTTAGATGGCTGAGAAAGAAAGGTAAACGAGAAAAGGAAATAGAATCAAACGAAAACATTGCCACGTTTGTATAGAGACCCAATATTAAGAGATACTGCATTGCATACCAAAGGGTAAAAGGATATGATGACAATAGATATGTCCAGCTATATATAAATAATTAGCAATATGCAAATTAAAGATAGGTAATGATAATCAGGGGTATAATGTTAGCATATGGCGTTAAAACCAGTTGAGGAATACAAAGTAAAATATAAAAAAGAAAAACAAAGATATGCTATAAATACAAAGTATTACCAAGGAAATACATATAAACCCATAACATTCAATAGTCACCATAATTTTTGCTGAATATTTGGGATTGGGAAATCTGATTAAAGACAATTCAAGAAACACCAAAACTAAAACACGGGACATAGTGAGTAATTCATCCACTCACATATCAGTGTACAAAAACCCACACTGTCGGGAGAGGAAGAATGTATACAGTGTATATATACTGTATATATATATATATATATATATATATATATATATATATATATATATATATATATATACAGTATATATATATATATATATATATATATATATATATATATATATATTAGAAAATAGAAAATGGAGGAAAATTTATCGGAAATTAATTGAAATTAACAGTTTACTTTCAAGATAAAACAATAAAGTTAATCAATTTTCTTAATTTAACTAGTTAAGTTAAAAGTTAATAACATTAACTGACTCTGGTTCATATTCATCTAAAGTATACAAGTATGCACGCACACATACATACATGCACACCTATATACGTCTTCACAATATTGTAATATATTTAGAATATTATTGTGTACCATTTCTGAAAACTTTCGATATCTCTGAATCGCAATATTTCCTCAGGTTACAAGATACCTGTAGTTCGTTGTTATATAATTCATAAACACACTTCCATGTAAATACAAAAAACTTTATATATATATATATATATATATATACAGTATATATATATATATATATATATATATATATATATATATATATATATATATATATTAGAAAATAGAAAATGGAGGAAAATTTATCGGAAATTAATTGAAATTAACAGTTTACTTTCAAGATAAAACAATAAAGTTAATCAATTTTCTTAATTTAACTAGTTAAGTTAAAAGTTAATAACATTAACTGACTCTGGTTCATATTCATCTAAAGTATACAAGTATGCACGCACACATACATACATGCACACCTATATACGTCTTCACAATATTGTAATATATTTAGAATATTATTGTGTACCATTTCTGAAAACTTTCGATATCTCTGAATCGCAATATTTCCTCAGGTTACAAGATACCTGTAGTTCGTTGTTATATAATTCATAAACACACTTCCATGTAAATACAAAAAACTTCAGAGAGGGAAAGTGTGTGTGTGTGTTAGTATTAGTAGGAAGAGTGATACAAAGAGAGAGAGAGAGAGAGAGAGAGAGAGAGAGAGACGGGGACCTCAGACATCGCCAGCCATATCTCATGTTTTCCAATCTGGCTAAAAGACTGGCGTGAGAGGTTCTGGGAGTCAAAGACTTGTCAAGACAATTCATTCCCTTGGCCAGAACCCTCCACGTCCTCACCACCGACAATGGCCTATCCTATTTCCTTTACGAGGATTCTAACTGCAAATGGCGATCGAGAGAATCCCAGGAAGCCAAAAGAAGGACACACACCACTGCCAGAAGTCTGTTTTATCACCTCCGTGTTCGCTCTTATTGCCATTTCATTTCATCTAGAATGGCCGGGCAAGAGGGCGGCAGCCGGCCGAAAGTACCAGCCCGGGGAGAATATGACGGTCCTTCATCAAGAGTCCGACGGCAAACTGAAGAAATTTTGAGCCGTAAAGGGAATGTTTACGGTCGGTAACTGAGGTAAAACAGTTCTCCTAATGTTACTACTTTTGCCTGCAGGCGGGACGGACTGCAAGTGCTTTCATAACTCTTAATTCCTGAGAGGCGCCTTCAGTATCCCGCCCTGGCTTACATCGCCGCAGCCATGAAAACTTTCCCGACGAGTTGTGTCTGGAGCCAAGGTGTTGTCGGGTGTTTTCTAAAGCTTGGGTTTCAAGAGAGGTCGTATACTGATATACGACCGAGTGAAGGAAATCAATTGATACCATAAAGTCCTCACGCTAATACTTTTTATGATGGGTTACATTTCGCCTTGAAGAACAGATTTTTGTCTTTAACTTAATATTATCCATGGCGGTGATATTTAATTTGTTATAGTTTTAATATAAAGAAAAACATTTGTAATAAAGTATTAATTTGTTATAATTAATATCGGTAATCACCATAGGGCACATATAATTACCGATTTAATAATTGTGTATTATAGGTAAACATACTACCAATGTTTAGTGAAACATGCAGTGTATTATATATTGCTGCAATGGCATTTATATAAGGCAAAATTAATGGAAATAATAGTTTATCAATATTTGCGAGTGTACAATATTGTAATATATTTAGAATATTATTGTGTACCATTTCTGAAAACTTTCGATATCTCTGAATCACAATATTTCCTCAGGTTACTAGATACCCGTAGTTCGTTGTTAAATAATTCATAATTCTATTAGTTAAGGAGTTCCACATGTAATGTTTTTTATTCAGGCAACCTATACTGGCTAGATATATACAATATATATCCAGCACTACAAAAACAAGTCAAGGAATATCATCATCTCAGGCATTCTCCCCAAGATCGACGCACCTGACAAATTCTACGACAAGGCCTTCAGCACAAATAGCCGACTAAAATATTTGTGTCTGAGGGAAGAAGTTGAATTCATCAACCTCTTGGACAACTTCTACAACCAGCCTACTCTGTTCTGCAAGGATGGCACTCATCTAAACCCTGTGGGTTCAGCACGCATGGGTCGTCTCCTACACGAAGCAGTCCGCAGCCATGGATAAAAAAACGCCATCCGAGAAGAAGCAGCAGTGACATAAATCATCCAACGCCAAGAAAAAAACAGAGGCAACCGAGGACCACCAGCGATAAGGACCGAAGACAGCGAGGACCGAGGACAGCCGTGAACATAAATGTAGATCCGACAAGAACCAAAAATATTATTAAAGAGCGTTCCGTGAGTTCTAAAATAACAAATTTAAAGGTTTTCTATGCAAATGCTCGTAGCATACGCAATCAATTTTCAGATTTAGAGGAGCTAGTGTTTACAGAAAATTATGATGTGATTGGCATAACAGAATCTTGGCTCAATACAGAAGATAGAGACTTTTTAGCAGAGTATTCACTTCCCGGTTATGTAATGTTTGAGAAAAGCCGAATAAATCGAAATGGAGGTGGCGTTTTACTTTATATCAAAGAAAGTCTTAACCCTACCCTCTTGTCAAAATCTCAAATTGTGAACGTCGACGCATCTTTTGTGCTAATAAAGAATAATAAAGGTACAAAAATAATACTTGCATTAATATACAGACCTCCAGCTCAATCAGTGCAAACTGACCGAGAAATTTACGAACAAATTGCAGATGTAAGTAACTCACAAGATACCGTAATTTTTGGCGACTTTAATTTACCTGTGACCAAGTGGGGCGATACTCTTACTTCACACTCCGGACATGACTTGTATACGAACTTGCAAGAGAGTTCGCTTTATCAATTTGTTCGAACGCCAACCCGTGGTAATAACATTCTTGACATTGTACTTGCAACAAAAGAAGAATTAATAGAGAATTTGAATGTTGGTGATGAATTCAGTAACAGCGACCATCGTACGATAACTTTCACTTTAAAGTTTACTAGTAACGAACCAAATAGTAGCATCGAAAAAGTCCCTAATTTCAAGAAAGCAAACTTCCATAAACTTAGAGCTATGTCTAAAGAAACTGACTGGAGCTTTTTAATTCACAATAACGACATAAATACATCTTGGAAGTTATTCGAAGCCACTTACCTAAAAGCAGTGCAAGACTGCATACCATCGAAAATACGGCGTCCAGGCCATAATAATAAGCCCAAATGGTGGAATAAAGATATTTCAAACTGCCTGCTTGCTAAAAAATTTGCTAATGATAGATTAAAATCCTCACAAAATGACGAAGAACGGCTGAAATTTGTAGAGCTACGACGCAAAGCCAAAAAGTTAATTAAGCAAAGTAAAAAGACCTTAGAGTTACATGTTGCGAATCAAAGTAAAACAAACCCGAAAGAATTCTATAGTTATATCAGAAAGAAAAAAGTAGTTACTTCAACTGTTGGACCGTTAGTCGATGAAAATGGAGAATACACCAAAGACGAAGTACAAATGAGTAATGCCCTCAATACCTTCTTTGCATCAGTTTTTCCAACAGAAGACCTCAGTGATATCCCTACACCATCGCCGATTCAGATTGATAATTCAGATGTTCTAAGCAATATCACCGTTACAGAGAGAGAAGTATTGAATTGTTTAGATAAACTCAAGGTAAATAAAACGCCTGGACCTGATACAATCTCGCCTAGAGTTCTAAAGGAAGCTAAGGATGAGCTCTCCAAACCACTGACATTACTATTCAATAAATCCTTGCAGTCTGGAACTATGCCCGATCACTGGAAGCTAGCCAACGTAACACCGATATTCAAAAAAGGCAGCAAATCCCTACCCAGTAACTATCGTCCAATTAGCTTAACCTCAGTTGTATGTAAAATGCTAGAAACGGTCATACGAGACAGACTCGTAAATCACTTAGAGGAAAATAACATACTTAAAGATACTCAACACGGCTTTCGTAAAAAACGTTCCTGTTTAACAAACCTCTTAGACTTCTTCCACGATATCCTCAACCTCTACGATGAGAGTAAAGCTGTAGATATTATATACCTTGATTTTCAAAAGGCCTTTGACAAAGTTCCCCACAAACGTTTACTGCTAAAACTAAAAGCGCATGGAATACAAAACGGTGTGTTGAAATGGATAGAAAATTGGCTCAGCGACAGAAAGCAAAGAGTAGTCATAAACGGTAAGGCATCTAAATGGACCAATGTAAGTAGCGGGGTACCCCAGGGATCGGTACTAGGACCAATTCTCTTTCTAATTTACATCAACGACATAGATGAGGGTCTCACCTGTACAATCTCAAAATTTGCTGACGATACAAAAATTGCAAATAGCGTACTCTCAAAAGAACAAGTTGACGATATGCAACACAATCTAGATAAATTGTCATGTTGGGCCCAAATTTGGCAAATGAGTTTCAATGCGGATAAATGTAAAGTACTACATATCGGATACCTAAATGAGAAAGCAAACTATTCGATGAATGGCACTCAGCTTAAGAATGTAAACAGAGAAACCGATCTGGGAGTAACAATATCGAGTAACCTAAAACCGAGTCAACAATGTTCAGAAGTTGTTAAGAAGGCAAACAAAATAATTGGCTTTATAGGCAGGTCATTTGAGCATAAATCCAAAGAAGTTATCCTAACCCTTTACAATTCCTTAGTCCGCCCTCTTCTGGAATACTGCGTTCAATCCTGGTGCCCTTATTACCAAAAAAATATAAACAAGCTAGAACGAGTTCAACGTAGAGTTACCAAAATTATACCTAGCCTAAAGAACAAACCATACGAAGAGCGTCTTAGAGAATTAAATCTATTTCCTTTAACCCAGCGCAGATTAAGAGGTGACTTAATTCAAGTATTCACAATCATCAAAGGCATCGACAATATGAACTGTAGTAAGTACTTCACTATCGACCAATCTAATTACACGCAGGGAAACGGTTGCAAAATTATTGGTAAATCTTTTAACTCACACGAATCTAAGAATTTCTTCTTCAATCGAGTTGTCAACTTGTGGAATGGGCTTCCCCGAAACGTTATAGACTGCATCACCGTTGATTCATTTAAACTCCGCCTAGACAAATATCTCGCATCAAACCCGCGACTGACTGCGTTTGTAAATGAATAACTTTATTTTATCCCCCCCTCAGTTACTAACCCATCTGTCCCCTACTAACTTCCTAATCCTGCCACGGACATTAGTTCCAGGGCAGTAATTCCCTTTCCAATGTTCCCTTACCCACTCTAAACCACTGTTTGGACACTTGATCCTCAGTGTTTTGGAGGACAAGCAACCTAGAAGGGTCACTAGATCTGTTGTTGCTTGATTTCTTTTGTACTCCTTTGTACTTCCTTTGTACTAATACTATTACGATATATTTGTTAACAAATGTTGTCTCTCTTTCTCTCTCCCTCTCTCTCTCTCTCTCTCTCTCTCTCTCTCTATATATATATATATATATATATATACCGATATATATATATATATATATATATATATATATATATATATATATACAGTATATATATTATATATATAATTATATATATACAGTATATATACATATATATATATATATATATATATATATATATATATATATATATATATATATATATAAATACTGTATATGTAAAGAGAGAGAGGGGAAGAAGGGAAAGGGGATTGAAATTGAGACTGTTTAATGAATACACAGGTCAACTTTTGATTAAATAATGTATATAAGTTGTTTGAAATATTGTATACCGGTAATATATGAATGGAATATATATTTTCACTATCACAAAAGTAATTTTGTTGGCTGATATAATTATAATCATGTGTTTTCTTACAATTTTCTGTGTGCCCCAGATTTGTATTCCTCGTCATAGAAGACACTGGATTTGGAGGACGTCATTCATCTTGTAAAACTGAAATACTTTTACACAAACCTTTTCTTAAATGCTGATGGACATGCAATAAATATAATACAGATGAAGGTCATAAGCTTAAATGGTGATGAATATATGTATTGTTTCCCTAATATATGTCCATTATTAACATATCCTTCCTAAAGTTATTAATATTGTGTATTTTCCACCATAATAATATCTACAGTAGAACTAATATTTTCAATAAAGTTTATTATCTGGTACCCAAAAAGCGATTGTTTAACTACCTATGTATAATAAGACATTCAGTTGATACCAAACTATTGAAAGTTTAGTAGTAATTAAACCTTATCATACATTTTTGTTATCGTCTGGGTGAAGACATTTAGCAAAACAATTGGATTATGCAATGAACATACGTAAACCAGTTTAAATATAGCTACCTTAGGTAGACATACTGTTCAGTATCTTTAATTGCCCAACGATGAATTCCATATATGTACATCAATTCCATACATGATATTTTAGTATTATATTACACCCTATTTTAGTTACTTTGTATGCTTTAATTACCAAGGAACAAGCAGCATTTGATCTATTTATAAAATTCTTACCATAGTTTACGAGAGGTAGCCATTTATTTGTAATTATATTTTTTAGATTCATTACGTAACGTCACTTTCAGTTCTGAGCATACACTGTATTAAAGTTCAATGATATTACTATTTTCACTGTGATGTATGTACGTACGTATGTATGTATATACTCAGGCACATACCCCATAGCTGGGGGTGGCTGACTCGAGACAGAGCCTGAACAGGGACACAACAAATATATATATAAATAAATAAATACATAAATAAATAAATCAATAAAATAATATAAATAAATAAAAAGTGCATACACATCTATTTCGCCCAGGAGAAGACTAAGAGACCTCGGCTCATTTGGGATCTCCAGCAAAAGACTCCCAGGTCCCAAACCTCCGGAGAGGTTCCAGTCTCAGCAGGCAGACACACAACGAAGCCCATACATCCAGGCATGACCCTTCATATATACTCCTGACCCCCTATCTCAATGACTGTGATAAAAATATATGATTTATCTATAAAGATTAAAGCAGGGATATCACATTGTACCAGTTTGCCTAAGATACAATACTGACAACATTTGCATAATTATGATTAATGTTTTTGTAATGCTGAAAGCTAAAGATTACATGCCCAAAATAGCAAGTATCAAGGAATCTACCCCGAAACCAACAATCTCTTTGGAGACGGATTCACCAACTCCATCCTCTGTGACCTTGACTCTGCCACAGATGAGGGTCTCACCTGTACAATCTCAAAATTTGCTGACGATACAAAAATTGCAAATAGCGTACTCTCAAAAGAACAAGTTGACGATATGCAACACAATCTAGATAAATTGTCATGTTGGGCCCAAATTTGGCAAATGAGTTTCAATGCGGATAAATGTAAAGTACTACATATCGGATACCTAAATGAGAAAGCAAACTATTCGATGAATGGCACTCAGCTTAAGAATGTAAACAGAGAAACCGATCTGGGAGTAACAATATCGAGTAACCTAAAACCGAGTCAACAATGTTCAGAAGTTGTTAAGAAGGCAAACAAAATAATTGGCTTTATAGGCAGGTCATTTGAGCATAAATCCAAAGAAGTTATCCTAACCCTTTACAATTCCTTAGTCCGCCCTCTTCTGGAATAATGCGTTCAATCCTGGTGCCCTTATTACCAAAAAGATATAAACAAGCTAGAACGAGTTCAACGTAGAGTTACCAAAATGATACCTAGCCTAAAGAACAAACCATACGAAGAGCGTCTTATAGAATTAAATCTATTTCCTTTAACCCAGCGCAGATTAAGAGGTGACTTAATTCAAGTGTTCAAAATCATCAAAGGCATCGACAATATGAACTCTAGTAAGTACTTCACTATCGACCAATCTAATTACACGCGGGGAAACGGTTGCAAAATTATTGGTAAATCTTTTAACTCACACGAATCTAAGAATTTCTTCTTCAATCGAGTTGTCAACTTGTGGAATGGGCTTCCCCGAAACGTTATAGACTGCAGCACCGTTGATTCATTTAAACTCCGCCTAGACAAATATCTCGCATCAAACCCGCGACTGACTGCGTTTGTAAATGAATAACTTTATTTTATCCCCCCCTCAGTTACTAACCCATCTGTCCCCTACTAACTTCCTAATCCTGCCACGGACATTAGTTCCAGGGCAGTAATTCCCTTTCCAATGTTCCCTTACCCACTCTAAACCACTGTTTGGACACTTGATCCTCAGTGTTTTGGAGGACAAGCAACCTAGAAGGGTCACTAGATCTGTTGTTGCTTGATTTCCTTTGTACTCCTTTGTACATATATTTGTTGATTTAACTAATTGCCCCCAAGGTCCCTCGAGAATCTCGATGCTGGCCCACCTACCCCGCTCCCTCTCATCTCGTCGCTTGCGCATCTATAGCCTACACCAGAGAAAGAAAGGCCTATCAATCATTTACCTTGGAAATGGGAACGAGACTTTCTGGCCCAGAGCAGGAGGACCAGCAAGAGAAAGTCAAAAGTTATTGACTAGTTTGGGAGCGACTTGGATGTTAGCTGACACGCTTAAAGCAAACAGCTCCCTCTCTTGTAAAAGCAGGAGGTTAAGGTGTGAGTATATTGACCGCAAGACTCGAATAACTCCGTCACTCTGGTTATGAATCACCCTAACCCTCAATTTCAGTAACTCATTTGCGTCACGCCTGAGTATTTTGGCATTGATGTGAGTACCTCGATCAAACCTGTTGGTTGCATTTTTTTTTTTTTTTTTTTTCACTCTCTCACCACCTAGACTCGAGCCCTCACTCTCAGAACTCCACCTATTAAGCAATGAACTCACTAGCCATTGCCCCCCTGTAGCATATTTTGAATATGGGAATATTCATACAATGCTATTTAATCAGGGAACAATGAGGGTATTTTTTTGGCGTTTCGGTGGGCTTTGTGGTAATGCGCTGATACTAGGTACAAATTCCATCCCAATAATATGTTCCCATTGATACATGGGAAGATATTATTGGGATGAAATTTGTGCTGTATCTAGTATCAGTGCATTACCACAAAGCCCACCGAAACGCCTAGAAATACCATCATTGTTCCCTGATTAAATAGCATTGTGTGAATAACCCTCGCTTTGAATACCTCATATAGGTTGGCCTGAGCATATCGGCCACAGATGTGAGCAAACCCATCACTCTTGGTTAGTATTACCAAACCCCCAATTTGAGTAGCTCATTCAGATTAAGCTTGAGAATTTCAGCAACGGAAGGAGCAACTCTGTCAACTTTCGGTTGGAGTCAATCAACCCTCGATTTGAGTAGCTCGTTTGGGCTACGCCTGATTATATCGGCAAAGATTGAAGTAACTCGTTCACCCTTACCATAGCCAGTCACTTGAAGCAACCGAGAGAAGGAGCCACCTAACTACCAGCAGTCCAGACGAGATGATTGCCATACACACGACGCCCGGCCGAGTCAACACCTACATTTAATAGTGACCCCTTCATCATTGACAATATTGCCTATTAATATAATAGTCTCCCTTCAACACCCGCGGCAGCAGTTTTGAATCTCCCGCGCGGAAGGGTCAGGGAGTACTCTCATAAGTGCACGCTTAATTCTCTTATGGAATCGTCCTTATGATTGGGTACCCTACAGAATAAAACTTTGTAGAAAACAAACCGAAAATTTCACTTAATATCTGTTATATTATGGCTTTCCATGCATGGATTTCTTGTGCGCAGCACCCAGGCGCAGGCTCCCTTGCGGCCATAACTTCCTTCTCCCTTCCGCGTTCGTACCAGGCGGGCGGGTGTCCCCAGTGCTTCAGCTTCATTTGTCATTCCTGCGCTTCTCGTGAGTCCTTACTCATTTGTATACATCTGCGTTTTATTGAACAAGGTTTAGATTAGCTAGCACGGGCTGCCCCATTGGTACGTCCGCAGGAAGTGTGTAAATTAGGGTACTTTTTGTAACAAGGCGCCTTCGTATCCCGGGATCCGCACGCCACGTGTGTTATTGTTGTGTTGTTTTGCGCCTTTAGCTTTTTTATATTATAGCTAGGAGGCTACCATTCTGCAAGAGTATGGTTCAAGCCGTCACTTTGACGCAGTTGCATATATAGTTTAATTTTTTGTTAGCAAATGCTCTAGTTCAAGGGTGGCTGTACGTAGTGCGGAGCCTTCTAGAGTCCGTATTTGCTTCTGGGCCCCTCTCGTGGGCCTCCCCTCTGCTTGCTGCTGCTGCTGGATCGTCGGAGCGTCAGTAATCCTGTGATGTTTCGTCGGGCCTCGTGGCCAGCCTCTTTAGGGGTCTCCAATGTAGGCTACAGGTAATTTAGGATTATAAATTCTATGTATTTGTGATTATGCATATGTGTGCCCCGGTATTGGTGTTATATGTGTGCTCTACAATCTACATGTTAGTTGGGGGCCCTGGGGAGACGTCCCTATATCTATATGTGGGGTTTTTACATATAAGTCCCCTCCTTTAAAAATTTTGGTTGTTCTTTCTCCGGCGGCCTTCTGTGCAGGGCCTCCGTTTTCTCGTCTCACAGACGAGTAAGGGAGCAACCAAATGTCCCAGCATGGTGCGCTGAACCACAATCCTTCCGGCGGAAAATGCAAATTCCTACGGGAGCAACCTCGGCCCACCGAGGGGACTCGCCCTGACCGATTTGTCATACGGCAAGACTTCCTTCGCCCGGCGTTCCAGTCTATTGTGCAGGTGTTGTGATACGTAGTGCAAGCACGCTACCTATATTTCTATTTCAATAGTCACAGATAGTTAAACACTTAAGGTCACTAGGGCCAGTGACACTTTGTCACAGGTAAGCAGTCCAATCAGCTTAATTGGAGAAACCCCAGTTTTTTCATGGTCGAGTCCAGCGGAAGGTTAGAGTAGCTGTGGCTATAGCTAATTTTCCGGCGGACTTGGGGTAGGATATCTTAACACCTCGCAGGTTATCCTTATGAGAATTGATTCCTGGAAATTTTATTTTCCAGATAGACCCAGCGCCTCAGTGACAACAAGCCCGGCGGCTGGTGGGTGGCTGCTTCCGGCGGGGGGGGGAACCCTTTTTTCCATCATGCCTCGGTTCGAGCTGTGCGCTACTCCTACTTGCTCATTATTGCCTGTATTTGCTCACCAACTTTGCATTAGATGTGTGAAATACCTCGATCGTTCTCGAGGCTTGTGGGTGTCTAAGCATTGTTCTGTCTGTTCTGAGTTAAAGGCGGCGCTTCTCACTAAGAAAGACCTGTCGTGCTTAGCGGCATTGAAAGAGATAAAGAACATTTTCAACTCTTATGCTAAAGATACTGCCCATAAGGCCCTTCATTGCGATGATGATACCCTGTGGGAACATTTAGTCATAATATCACCTCTGGTTAAGTCGGATCCTAATAAATCTACTAAACCTAAAGCTAAACCTAAAACCCTTTCAAAAGAGGTAGTGAGTAGCTCTAGTAGCACTGAGAGTGACATTACCCCGGCAAGCCCTTCTGCCATTGTTGGCCCAGGGCATAATGGTGTGGTGGTATCTAGACGACTGGCTAGTGGTGGCGGAGTCAAGAGAGTTATGTCACAATCATGTCAACCAAGTAATCAATCATGTACAAACCCTAGGGTTCAAGGTGAAGTTGGCAAAGTCTCTCCTTGTTCCCACACGGGAAATTCAGTGGATAGGGCTGGTCTGGGATACCGCCAATCTGACTCTTACTCAGAGTGTGGACAATCGCCACAGATTTCGCAGGAAACTGTTTCGTTTTCTCCACAGTCTGAATACGACAAGGAAGACGTGGGAGTCCCTGGTCGGCTCACTCAACTGGATCCAATTAACTGTGAAGTTGGGCCGGTTGAAAGTAAAGAGATTAATCATGGAAGGCAACACATTTTTCCCACTACTGCCGGCGGGAAAACTATGGCAGATTCCTCGATTAATTCACAACTTACTGTCGGTCTGGGCGAAGACCGAAACACTGTACTCTGTGACAACATGGGTTTCTCCTCCTCCTTTGGTATGGGTTGACACAGACACTTCTGGAACACTAGGGTGGGGGTATCTGTCCAATCTAGGCCATCAAGGGCAGGGTGCTTGGGCCCAGAACGAGTCATGGCACATCAACAAACAAGAGCTTCTAGTTCCTCTATATTTTCTCCAAGCCCACGGCTCGTCATTGCAAGGGAAATCAATAGCGTTTCGGATGGACAACTTAATTGCGGTCGATTGCATTCAGAAACAAGGTTCAGTGAGGACTCGAGAGTTGCTAGTAGTGTCAGAACAGATTTTTGCTCTAGCCGAATCGCTGAGCATTCATCTGCATGCTTCATACCTCCTAGGCATGTCGAACGTCTGGGCGGATGCGCTGTCCCGGCGACGGAGCACTTTAGTAGAATGGGCTCTCAAACAAACCGTCTTCGACAAGATGATTGCCAAGCCTTACCGTCCACAAGTGGATCTGTTCGCATCCGAAGAGACTCACAAGCTACCTCTCTTCCTGACCTGCCAAGGGGTAACTCCGGCGGGGGGACCAGATGCGTTATTGGAGGACTGGAACAGGTGGAACTCAATCTATCTATTTCCTCCACCAGATTCTGCTCTAATGTGCAGGGTAATTCACAAACTAAGAGGTTACCGGGGCTTAGTCTCGATGATCGCGCCGTTATGGCCGGCTCAGGTGTGGTACCACCAGTTGAACGAATGGTGCAAGGACCCGGTGTCGCTCCCGGTTTCCTAATTCCACTTAGAAATGATTGGCAACCTTCAGACCTCGCTCAATTTTGCCTTCTGGACATTTACAATGCCAAATGGCTAGCTCAGTATGGGGAAAGTGTCACTAGTAAACTTATGAACCAATATACTTTATCTACCAGGAGGCAACATCAACCACATTGGAAAACTTTTACGAAATGGATTGTAGAATCAGGGCAAACCGATGCCTCAGGAGCCCTGGTCTTCAAATACTTAGATTTATTTGAGCAGAAGCGTTTTTCCGTTGTTACATTAAAAAATAATTGATCTGCTATCAGAACCCCCTTCTTTGATCTCACTGGTCTCTTGATACTGCCGGCGGAGGAAAAGTGTTTATGAGGGCGTGTTTCAAGCTCCGCCCACCACCACGTCAGCTCATGCCCACCTGGTCACTTGATAAGGCCTTATCTTTGCTTCAATCGCGCAAATATAATAATGCGCCGGATTTTGATTCATTACTTAAAAAGGCTGTGTTCCTGATGGCTTTAGCTACAGGAAATAGGGTCTCTGAGCTGGCGGCGATGAGTAACGAACCTAATTGCCTTAGGTTTGGGAGACTGCACGACAAGGTCCAGATCTCGCCGTCCCCCACTTTTATTGCTAAGAATGAGCACTCTGATCATGTATTCTCAGAATTTTTTGTTCCGGAGTTAAAGCGCGGACACACTCATCATATTTTATGTCCAGTGGAGGCCTTAGTTAAGTTTATGAGGGCAGCTCACCCTCGACAACCAGGCTTGCTGCGGGTGAACCAAGCAGGTAATCGTGTTAGTAGGAGAAAATTGGCTTCTCTGTTAGTAGACGTTATTAAAGAAAGTAATCCCGGCATAGTGGGCAGGGCCCATGACATCAGGAAGTGGGCCGTCTCTCTTAGATTTTTACAAAATTTCTCTATAGACGACATTGCCAACACTCAATTGTGGGCATCAAACCATACTTTCCTAACACGATACCTGTCGGTCGCTCTAGACAAGCCAAAACGTACCTGTGTAGCTTTACGACAGAAGGTGTCGTAGGCTCTGTGCTATTATTATTAAGGTAAAGGCGTGAAAAAGGTGGGGGGGGGGCGTGCTGAATAGCCCAAAGCCCCACGGACTCCTTTTGCCGGGGATTGTGATAAATCACGAGCTGTGATCGAACTGATATGACGTTTCAAAAAATGTATTTTTAAGAAATCTATCATAGTTGCAACTATATAGGATTACTATAATGTACAAACATATACGCTGTACAAATATTGTTAAGGTTAGAACAATATTCCAAAGAGTTTATAGTTCTAGTTAGGGACACAAGGATGTTCCCAGTTTATCATGTATAGATCTTAAGGTAAGAGATCTGGTCTTGAGCAAGCAGACTTTCTTTGAAGTCACGCCCTGCTTGCAATCTTTCATATTTTTATACTATTTATTGTCTGTATACAATAAAAAAACTTTAAAATGTTATACGGCTTATTTTTGTCCTGAGGTTAGGGTATTGTCACGAATGTCCCCCTCCAGTCTTGGTACTCAGGCAATATCATCAATGATGAAGTGGCCACTATTAAATTATAGGTTTGATTCCCGGAGGGAAGTAATGAAAACCTAATATTTAGTAGGGCCTCGTAATCATTGACGATGCATGGCCCTCCCATCCATCCCCTTCCCATTCGTTGATCTCTATTAAGTCTTGATATATCAGTGAAGGAAGTTATGGCCGCAAGGGAGCCTGCGCCTGGGTGCTGCGCACAAGAAATTCACGCATGGAAAGCCATAATATAACAGATATTAAGTTAAATTTTCTTTTTATTTTCTACGAAGTTTTTTTCTGTAGGGTACCCAATCATAAGGACGATTCCATAAGAGAATTAAGCGTGCACTTATGAGAGTACTCCCTGACCCTTCCGCGCGGGAGATTCAAAACTACTTCCGCGGGTGTTGAAGGGAGACTATTATATTAATAGGCAATATCGTCAATGATTACGGGGCCCTACTAAATATTAGGTTTTCATTACTTCCCTCCGGGAATCAAACCTATAATTTAGTCTCTGTCTTTCAGGGACTCTTCATAGACCCTGAGAAGAACTCCTCGCCAATCATAAACGTAACATTGATTACGCCTGAACGACTCCATTCTTGTTGTAATAATTATATAGTTAATTATATTTATTTTTGTTTTGCCTCCCACAACAACCACATTACAGATACTCTTAATCATATGTCACGCTAACATGCCAACCTTGAGAATTAATATAATTATTGTCACACTTGCCTTCTTGGGGTTACACATTGTAAAGATAAATTTATTGAAAATTAATTTATTCTATGTATTGTTGTATTGCGGAACTTTAACTTTACCAAATTGTCATTATCACTTGTAATTATTGAAACTTTGGTGCCACGAGTGCAGACAGTATAATTATTCCATTCTATGATTATATCTTGCATTCACCAACGTATGTATAAATAAAAACTTTATATACCATAGCCTGTGTATTCTGTTACTGCCTGACTTACCCATTCGATATAAGGACCTTCCGCTCACACAGTAAATATTTCAACAGGCCCTATCAAGGACATTTAGTACTTACTGGTTGGTCTGAATGAAGCAGGTTTGGACTCTAAACTCTAGTGGAGGTAATTATATTAAAATTTAAATATAAGGTACAGCTTATGGGTATTATTAAGTAATGATCATAGAACAGTATAAGTGAGGAATATTACAGTAAAGTAAATAATGACCTTAAATAAAAGAGTTACAATCATATATGTACTGTGCAAAGGAGAATTGGTATACAAGTGTAAGATTGGATGAAAGATGTATATGAGGTAGCATGGAGTATTTAGCGTCAAGCGGATGTTGTTTCAATTAACCCTCTGACTCCCAAGAAGATGCACTAGCGTCTTCCCATACCACCCTCTAAATGCATCAAGGCGCGATTAGCGCCTTTCGAAACTAAAATATTTGACATAAATCAACAAAAAGGCGCGAATTACGCCTTTTGCCGGCTGTGAAAAGCTGAAGAAACAAGAAATTATGTGATATAATTTGCAACACTGTATAAGCTCCAAAACAGTATGACAGCGAAGGTCTAAGGTAATATTCCCAGTATTTTTTTTTCCTCAGCGCGGGAAGGTCGGTCATTCTGGGCCTTTATTAATCTGGAATCGCTGATTTTACGTGTAATTTGTGTCTATAATATGAGTGACATTAATTCATATAGCATTGAAGATGACATAGAAAGTCTTGGATATCGTCCTCATGTATACGTGGTAAAGAAAATATTGTCCCAGACACGATCTACAGTATCATATTTGTATTCCTGTTTTAACTATCACTGTTATATACGGATGTGAAAATATGCATATATAATCAAGCTTTAGTGGTTCTTGTTTTCAGAGCTTTCTTATTCATTGCCATAAATCTGGAACATTATTTCATAGCTGCATAGTTTACCATATAGGTTAAATGCAAGCATACAGTGAAGCAAGTCTTTTTTTGTGATTACACTTTGCATTAATTTAATTAATATTAGTTAGTTAGAATAGGACTTCAGAGGCTATCAATCCTTCTGGATTATTAAGCCAGCACACTGTAAGTCAAGAATAGCGCCAGGACTAGAGCCCCCTTTCGAAAACTCCAGTCCCTTGACACTTTGCATGACGTGGGTGAAAATGTTCATATAAAATCAAATATTTAATGAACATACATTTTGAGAATACCGATGGAAAGAGCATAACAAATACTAGTTAGTGCACTCGTAAAAAGCTTATGATGTCACTGAAAATATTCTTGAAATTGTCCGTTCAATTATGCATGGACATAATTGTTTTTAGGAATGCTTTTTCATGATGATAATTCAAGGTTTTATATATATATATATATATATATATATATATATATATATATATATATATATATATATATATATATATATATATATATATATATATATATATATATATATATATATATATATATATATATATATATATATATATATATATATATATATATATATATATATATATATTTGTTTTGCCTGAATAATATAAAATACCCTTTCCTCGTTTTATGTATGAATAATAAAGTGTATAAAAAGTAATGCTTATGGCCGTATAATATTAGCGAAAAACAACCATTATAGAATACTTATAAAAATCCAATATTGATGATAGAATATTTCTGAATGAGCTATCAAAAAGAGTGGAAAAATATTTGTGATATCATATTACAAACACATATGATTATTTAGTGAGTTTCCGAAATATCACCAATTTATTTGGGAAACATTCTTAATCATTATTAATCACGATAATTATTAGAGTGTTCATGGTTTTTCTTTCAGTAATATTGTAGTATTGCCTTCCCTCTATCTTCTGATGCATAGTAAATTACGGTTAAGGCGATAATTGTGGATGAAAAGCAAGCAATTTGGGAGTCAGCTGGGATAGACGATATTATTAATGAGAAAGATACAAAACTGATCAAAGCTTCCATAAGTAATGCCCGGTGAGTCAGAGGGTTAATAACTTTATAGTAGTAGTTACGTCTCTACTTAGTCAAGGAGGAATCGTCTTGGGAGAATAAGATAATTACTTCTGGTAAGAGTAGCAATGGGATAGAGTGTATGTTGTTATTAATAAATTAAGACTGGACTAGAAGGGGTCTTCAATTGACCACTTGCGAGTTTCAGGCTATAAGAAAGTTGGAGCCGAGAACATCGGTATTAAACAGAAATGCAATAATAATGTAGGTTTCTGATGGATAAATGGTATGTTGAATTGAGTTTTACGTATTTAAAAAAATTACTACGACCATGTTTTAGTTGTAAATTATGCTAATTATCGTTGTTTACAGCTCCAACTTCCTTATAGAACGAAACTCTCAAATCGGCAATTAAAGATGATGAACCAGGTTCTGGTTGAAGGAACGAGGTGATATGGCTAGGCTGCTAGGAGCAGCGATGTCATCTGCTGCTGCTCTTCTCTCTTTGCTTGACGTTGGAAGTGCCAGGTAGGTCTTTGGAAGAACATGAGAGCGGGTCTTCGGAAGCGCCACATGTTGGGCCTTGGGAAACGCCCCTTCGGTCTTGGGAAGCACCGAGTTTTGGAATTTTTAAAGTGTACTTACGGTCTTGTGAAGCACCATTAGCTATGTCTTTGATCAGTCCTTGGGAAGTGCCTATGGTGGTCTTGGGAAGAAAGGTTTACAAAGACTAGGTCTTATGAAGCACCTTCATCTCTACCTTGGGAAGCGTCGAAGAGCTCAGGGGCTGTGAAGCTGTTGAACAATGTCACCTTTCGGTATACCATGTTTTTCTTGCTCCTGTCAGTAGTTTCAGATGTTCGGAAAACAGGGGCTACTTCTGGCAGGTGGTGAGAGATAGAATTTGGCCATTTTGGCCCGAAGCCCGCAGCTTCTCTGAAGAGCTTACCTGGGAACCCAAATAAGTTATATCTGGTAGCATGACATCACAGAGGCGGGGCTGGATGTCATACGGTTTGGGGATTCGGGTAGCTTAGAGGATGGAGGTGTTCTTTTCTTTGTTGTTGTTGCTTTTGGTAGTGGTGGTGCTGGTCTCTTTCACAGTGTTATTTGTAGGTGTTAGGGCTGCTTTCCTGGTGTCCATTATGGGACTGGTTACAAGTGTTGGTGGTGGTGGTATTTTTATTGTCATCTGCGGTGTGATTGGTCTCGGTTTGATTAATAGAAGACAGTGGTTTCCTTTGGCAGACTGATGTATGTCCGTCTTGCGTTGTAGATATTGCGATGGAGGGTACTCGTGGTGTTATATGCATTGTTGATGGTGTCACAGGCTTGGTGAAGCTTGCTCGTTGAGCGTAACATTGTTAAGTGATACTATTATTTTGGGGAAGTGTTGTGTAGATTTTGTTGTATATAATGAAGTGTTTTTACGTTTGTGATTGTGCCTTGTTTTGCACAACTTGGGGAGTAGCTGGGTGATGCGGGGTTTGTGGGCATTCTGTCTGGTCAGATGTGGCGTTTACCTGAGGTTAAAACGTCCCACATCTTGGGCGGGGTGTTACGCTGGCCAGCTTGCCAGAATGTACTCGTGACTCGCTAGCACTCGCCACGGCAGTGAAATGGGCTATAATAATCGTAGAACGATGTTCTTTCTTTCTTAGTATTCATGTTGTCACAGACAGATCAGTGTTTGCCTTTATTCTTGTCTGTGACACTTAGAAGTATTTTATATCCATAGTAGTGATTATAACATGCAGCGCGTGAGCGAGAAAAAGAGAGTCGGAGGGGAGAGCGAGGGGGCAGTGTGTGTGCGTATGTACGTGTGCATTCCTCGCTCGGTGGTCATACTCGCTCGCTATTGGACGGCGGGCCTGGCGTGATCTATGACGTCAGCTTGTCATGTGACGTAGTGGCCTGTGGTTGGTCGCCGCCCTCCTAGCCCAGTGGTAGGGCTCCTTCCCTTCTGACTCCCGCAGAGCATGGTATTGTGCGTTTGGTCCTAGACGTCCCTCGCATTCTGTCTCCAATCTAACCCCCTTTACTGCTGTTCCTCTCTCTGAACTCCTTCTTTCCAATACTTCTTATCTTTATTCAATTACCCATCCCGTCTGGTTCTCGCATACGACTTCCATAGTCGGCCAGTCGTATTACCAGCGCCTGTTCTCACATATATGTTTTGCACTAGCTTTAGAGGTTATTAGAATCATAGTCACAGGGATTCATATTATTAGGTGCTTCTAATTATTTGGTTGTTCTTTATTACTATTTAATGCTCGACAGTGGAGGGTATCTTTGGTCGTTTGTCTGAGTTATGTATATGGCAAGTCAGAGCCTGTACGACTTCGACGGAGCTAGGTAGCCTGTAGTACACCCTTGTGCATATTTTCCTTTGCGAGCCTAGCAGTATTCAAGCGAAGGGCTTTTGCCTACTCTTGCTTGTATGCTTGCTAACTCATTTTGTTGACCTTTGAGGAGTGCCAGGGTAAGACCAGATACTTGAGATCTGGACTTACTAAGAGAGCCTCCTAGTCACTTAACGTAAGATAAGGCTCCCTGTACCTTTATGCCGCTGCTAGACTTTATTAGTAAGAAAGACAGCATATTGTTTATTAACTAACTGCGTATGCTTTAGGAATGATTCACGTATTGTTTTTGCCTAGGTTGATGCATAGTGCACAACCCAGTATGGCTGTTACGTTGGCTAAGGAAGTACTGTTTTTGAGTGGCTGTTGTTAGTGCTGTCACAGAGTTGTTGCACTCTCTTGTTTCCATATATATATGTATCCTACTTTTTGGTGTATATAGGATACACGCTTTGGTATCCTGCCCCTGCATTATTCCTGTTCTATATTCGACGAGCATCTTAGAGCATCAGACGTTTTTCAGAAGATTCCATATCTGTTTGCTGCAGGACTAGACTTCAAGTGTTTTCATAGAGCATTGAAGAGTTTAGTGTTGAGTTCAGACTCACACTAAAGATAACGTAAGCATATAACCTTTTATTAAATCTTGTCATAGTTTATTTAAGCATTGTTATTACTGGAGAGCTTTTTATTAACGTAATTACTCTTGTTGTGAGTAGGCTTTGCCGTCACCGGAAAGCCTTTGTAGAAGTACACTTAACCCAGTTAATTGATACCCCGTTATCCAGTAGATTAACTCTGGAGGGTTTAAGTGTTTTGTTCACCGGCTTAATAGTTGAGGGTTTGGAATTAGCGTACCGTTGTTGCAGATCTAGCCTATCTTATAGTCCAATATTAAGTGCCCTTGTTTATTTCGTTGTGCCGGTCGTAACACTTATTACGAACGCTTATACACTGTTTTCTAGGCTTCAAATCATTGCTAACAAACACACCTAGATCTTTCTCGCAGTCTGAATTTTCTAATTCTAATTTAGCTAGTTTATATTTAACATTTGTTTGCATCTTCCCTATCTTTAATACCTTGCATTTGTCAAAGTTAAACTTCATCTGCCAATTTACTGACCATTCATGTAAGGTATCTAGATCCCTTTGGAGGCACTCTATATCACTATCTGAATCAATTGATCTTCCCCTTTTAGTATCGTCTTCGAATTTACTTATCCTACTAGTTATACCTAAATCTAGGTCATTTATGTATACAAGAAACAACAGGGGACCTAATACCGATCCCTGGGGGACACCACTTTTGACTGCTCCCCACTCTGACTTGTTACCATTTATGCTGACTCTCTGTTTCCTACCAATTAGCCATGACCTAATCCATCCCAACAACGACCCTCCTATTCCATGTGCCTCAACCTTTCTCATCAATCTCTCATGAGGGACTCTGTCGAAAGCTTTACTGAAATCTAAATATATAATATCATATGACATGTCACTATCTACTGCTTCATATACCTCTGAGAAAAAGCTAAGCAAATTAGTAAGGCAAAAACGTCCCTGAGTGAATCCATGCTGAGAAGAATTTATTAAATTAAATGTTTCTAAGTGGTTTCTAATTTTCCTAGCAATAATAGACTCTAGCAACTTTCCTATGATTGATGTGAGACTAATGGGACGGTAATTGGATGCTATCGATTTATCACCTTTTTTGAAGATCGGAACTACAGTACATTTGCAAGCTTCCAAGCTTCTGGAACTAAACCTGTTTCTAATGACTTGTTAAATAAAAATACTAATGGGCTACTTAACTCATCTCTGCATTCTTTTAATACTCTAGCATATACCTCATCAGGACCAGGCGATTTTTGAAGTTTCAGTCTGTCAATTGCCTTAAGCACATAATTTCTACTTATACTAACTGTACTTAACATATTTTCTATACTATCACTATATACCATATTGACTTCTGGAATCTGTGCCAAATTTTCATTAGTGAAAACGGAAAGAAACTGACTATTTAATGTACTGCACATGAAGATGAAATGAACCTCATATTCGTACTTGGTATATAGCTGTCACAATTACATGGAAAAGTTGCCCAGTTCTTGTTGATTTTCAGCTTATAAAACAGCTCTTCTTTCAGCACATACCCTTTCTCAACTGATGCAGTAAACACACCGATATACTGTATGTATGGGTGGCAAGCTTAGAACCTCTTGGAAGTGTCTGGCAACAAGCGGAGCTGGTTGGTGCAATCAACGCAGCTGGTACTCCCAAAATGTATATATACGTTGCCCGCAGTAGAGCCTTTCTTTATATTGGATGTATATGTACGTCGGCTGCAGTGAATGGGTTAATATATGAATACTAGAAAAGATAACATGTTAATGGAACCTAAGCCATCTTAGACTTATTCATAAGACCAAGATCATTAGTTTCCTTCAAGTGCAAAAATGTAAGCTAAAACCAGTGTGCTTCCAGAAGCAGAATCCAAGAATATAACACAAAAATAAAACCTAACCCTCTCAATATTCTAGTGACGCATGTTTAAAGTATATTCCAACTTAGTTTAGGATGAACTTATGGATGAAACAGAATATATTGAGATAGGCTTTAACCTCTTTAGATTTTTAGAGATCATTCTTTATCTGTATAAAAATTGCCTAATGAAAACCAGAACAAGTGAGAAACGGCGTGATGGGGACGCGCAGAGCTAAACTTGTTCAGAGAGAAATGGAGAAGATTATAATATTAACACTATCTGGGCCGACCTATCCAGGATTATTATGATATTTTGTTTAATTATTGTTAAGGATTTTCCTTCCTTTCGACATGTTCGAGCTATGTACGAGTATTAAATTTTGTTCCAAAGGTTTACAAAAACGCCTTCCCAGATTTCCTGCAAATTAAAACAATGCCCTCCTAGACTCCCTTTAAGCTTACTTAATGCGCACATTTTTCGATAGAATTATGTCCCGGCCAAAGATTAATGTCTTCTAAGTTACAGGCTCGCTATCGCTCGCCCATAAAAAATTAAATTGACACCTGAATGGATTGAAGCGTCTTACTGTCGCCAATTTAATGGGGTGAAACGTCATATATTTGTCAAACTAATATAGCGAAACAATAAAGTTAAGCCTAGTTTGAATACATAAGATATCACAGGCAGTGTAAATATGTGTGTTTACGTGTGTAAAAGACCCTTTAAAAATATATGAAAGAATTAATTATTATGGCTAGGTTATATGTTAACCTTATTTGGTTCGAGGGGGACCTTTGAACCTTCCCTGTTCAGTTCCGTTAGTTTAGAGATTTTAAGACGTTTCACCCCATTAATTTGGCAATAATACGACGCTTCTCCACATTCGGGTGTCGATTTGTTTTCTAGGCGTGCCTGTAACTTAAAATAATTCAGCCTTTGGCCAGGACTTGTTTCTATTGAGAATTGTGCAAACAAAGGTGGGCATTATTTATTTTGAAGGAAGTCTGGGAAGGAATTAATTTGTGTTAGGATAGGGAACACATGTATTCATTGATTTCATTGATTTCATAAATTAGGTGTATTTGTACGTTAATTGGTGGGTTGGTAATAATATGAATATATTCAGGTTCAGGAGTAATTCCTAGCGAGGCCTCCCCTTGTGGCTAGGGCCCCACCAATTGCCCCTTCCAATCGTGTAATCATTAGGCTATCATAGTGAAGTACATGCTTAGATTATTATCCAGTATTCGAGAATGGATGATATATCGTGAGTTTGTGCTCATACCTTTAACTGTCTTGATACCGTAATGGTTAGTGCCCTGGATTTCGCTGTGAGTATCCTAGGTTCGAATCCTTGGAGTACCACATATATTCATTGAAGTCTTTGATTTCATTAACTAGGTTTATATGTAAGTTAATTGGTGAGTTGGTCATACAATGAATACATTGCTCAAAAATAGCAGAAGCAAACAAAATGGCAAAATATCATACTAATCCACAAGACATCGGCCCAGAGATAAGTAAAGAACATTTACTTAAGATATATTAACACATATCATAAAACTTTTAACGAAAACAAAAATATTAGCATATTTATCATCAGCATGTTTAATAGGTCAACGTTATATGTATGTAAGTATATATATATATATATATATATATATATATATATATATATATATATATATATATACTGTATATACAGTATATATACTGTATATATATTTCTAACGTTGACCTATTAAACATGCTGATGATAAATTTGTTAATATTTTTGTTTTCGTTAAATGTTTTATGCACTTTTAGCCTCGAAATCTTCCTCCACACAACTCTTCTAATGTAATTAAGTTAAAACAGGTGTTGAACAAGTGTGCAGGGTGCAGATCGAATGTTTCTGCAGGCACGATGAGTTTGATTTGAGTAATGAAGCTGAGTGTGTCTATTTATATAATATTACTCTTAATTAATAGAGTTAAGGGAAAACTAGATGAGTGAGACAAAATCAAGGTTAAGTTTAGATAAATATCATACTAACTCATGATAGGCAGTTGCAAGATAGGCTACATAATATAGTTAAATTTAATAATACTCAATATCTCTGTTCCATCCTAAAATATAATTAAAGCTTTCTCCAAAACCTTTGAATCATGCTACCAAAGATAACCCTTTTACAAGGCCCCTAACACGCTAACGTGAATACATTGGGTGGAAGGGCAACATAGAAAAGAGCTTGAATTCTATATTTCTCTGACGTTACAGGCAACGCAAACCCTATCAACAGAGATACTTCTTGGTTATCTGACTTCTGGGTAGTCCCAAACGCTAGATAAATATAAAATTCAAGTTCTTAAGTTCTCTCTTGTGTTTCTCTTCCACTCGATCTATTCACATATCATAATATATCAGCCACATTAAAGTAATTCATTGTGACTATCCCTTTAAACCAAACTGTTATTTGTATAGTACTCTTCCTGACACTGGACGACATTGTTAGGTTTTGGAACGCAACAATTTGACTTGAAAGTTTTTTTATAGGGTCTAACAGTATTCACAACCCTTAAGTTAACACAAATATTATAACGAAAACAAAATAATAAATCACCTCCCTCAGCAGGCGCGTTTACATGTGACATTTTTGTGTTAGTCATGTGACAAATGGCTTGAGGTGAGGGACAGAGGTTATTGATCCCATTAATAAGCTTATATTTGCTCAACGAGGTTTTCTAAGATTATCAAACATAAATATTAGGATAGAAGAATTTAAAGTTGACAATGATAGGCCCAATCATGATTTGGAAGATAACTAATGCCCATCTCTAGCCATCAGTCAAATTAATCTAACATATAGTATAGGACATGCGGCAACTGTGAGGGCGCCTATTAACATATTGTTGCTGAGATATTCTATCTAAGCTGAACAACCCTTTGACTACGAGATATCTTGTTAAAACTCGATGATAAACGTTTTGCCCGAGGAAAACCAAATAAAGTATCATTGAGGTGACATTTATTCGAGATATTTTTTAACATGATGTATGCTTATATGTAAAATCATTGGGTATATTAATAGTGTTATAACTTTCTATCCATGTATTACATGGATTAATTACTATCAGTATACCTTGAAATTAATAGACTATTATGGGTAATTTAACTACCCTTTCCTTACCTAGTAAATTGTACAGAGTATCTATCTATCTATCTATCTATCTATCTATATGCTCAGGCCCAATCCCCACTTTTCCTATTTGATTTTTTTGTTTTCTATTTAATTCTATTTTCTTATTATTTTTTTCTTTTCTTGGGGGTGGCCGCCTAAAGACAGAGCAAGAACAGGGAAAACACAAAACACAACATAAAACAACGAACAAACACAGACAAAACACAAATTCACACACATCTAGGTCACCCAGGAGAAGACCCAGAGACCAGGATCACCAAGGTTCAACTGATTCAACTCCCAATCTCTACCATTCTTTCCTACTAAACCCAATCCTCTTCCCATAGTTCTAATTTTTACCTCCCTCACCACACCATTCATAAACATATTAAACAGCCAAGGTGACAATACATAACCCTGTCACAAACTTACCTTTACCTCAATCCATTCACTCAACTCACCATTTCCTACTCTAACACATGCTCTGCTCCCTTCATAAAAATTCTTAACTGCTTCCAACAAATGTCCTCCAATTTCATAAACCCTGAACACCTTCTACATTGCTTTACGATCCACACGATCCTACGCTTTTTCCAAATCCATAAAAACCCAAAATATCTCCTTATGCTTCTCTAAATACTTCTCGCATAACTGTCTTACTGCAAACATCTGATCCACGCACCCTGTTCCCCTCCTAAAACCGCAGTTCTTCTCCTATTGCCACTTCTGTACACTTTACTATCCTCTCTATCAACACCCTGCCATACAGCTTTCCAACCACTGATAATAAACTAATACCTCTATAACTTGAACACTCCTGCCGATCTCCCTTCCCCTTGATATTAATGCACTGCAGAAGAAGTAACCGATATAGTTTTAATCCCGTAACTATCAAAGACCTTTCCTTATCTTCACCCCTTCTGTACCGGTGCCTTTCTTTTGACTCTATTCTGGCTACTATTAGACGGTTATATTCAGTGTAAAAAGGGCCTAGCAATTAAGAGGCTTCGAACTATCATACTTAAACCATTTTACTACCACACATCCTTCTTAATGTTCACAAAATCTTCTACATATGGCAAGAATGAAAATATATAGTACGCCGCCGGTACAGAAGGGATTAATATAATCTTCGAATGTAATCTTTGAATGTTAGCCAAAACAAAATATTATGTATATGGAGGGGTTAGTATTTTCTGGAGTTACTTCAAATAATGAAATGCTAAAGAGTCATATGATTTACATGGTTAACAATAATTGTCATACAACATCAGTAATTCAGGCAACGTCATTGATTTGTCTAACAAGTTTAGTTACGCATTCCAGTCTAATGATAAATTGCACTCCAAATTTATCGTTCGCCGACATTCATTCTCATATGCTGTTCAAATCAACTATAACAATCCTTTGACAATCTTCAAATGTATCTAATAACCAGTGACAAGTGCTGATTGTTTCACGTCGCAGAAGAGTCTAACCAATGCCCCTTTCAATAGCTTCCACACAATTTACCATCAATATTTAAGAAAAAAAACATGATTTTGATTGTATATCTCTATGATCAATCAGTGAGTTGTGACAGTATTGAAGTAACTGAAGTCAAGATTTTAATTATTTGTCTACAGCTACTCAACTTTTCTGATCGGTTAAACACAATTATCTTTCGGTAGCGTGCACAGACACAACACAAGACAAAATGTCCAACTTTAACAAGTACTGCTAGAGAGTGAAAGTTATTGCTTCGTGTTCTCTACCCTGTTTTATGACCTGGTGTAAAGTAATTGCTGTGTGGCATTCTTGTGGTGAATGACAGGCAGATGTGTGTGTGTGTGTGTGTGTGTGTGTTTGTATGTGTGTGTGTTTGTATGTGTGTGTGTGTATGTGTAAAAATGTATTCGTAAGCGACTATGCATGTGTGTGATTTTGTGATTTATTTTGGCCCTTTCATATAAGCTTTTTCATGTAGTTACAAACACAAATTATTTGTGTTTGTGTTTGTGCACACATGCTTCATGTTTTGTGTTTTTGTTTTAATTTATGAATACCTTGTATTATTCACATAATTTTCTGAATTGGTGTCAATTATATAAAACCATTGTCAAGATTGCCGGTATATATGCAGCGGCCACCCAGAAAAAAAATCAAACTCAACCACGATCACTCATAAGTAGGGCAATGTTGGTAGTTCGTCGAGGTTAGGGAGGTATTGCACATCACTTACTGGCTATAACTCTTTCAATTACAAAATGTTTAAATGTTTTGCGACAGTTTTCTCGCTGTTTAACGGAATTTCCAATGCTAATCTATTTACATATGGATTTGGAGACCATGTGACCCACTCCCCAAAAAATGACAGTGTGGCGGGTATGCATGTTCTATGCAAAACGCTTCCTTCCATCTTCAATCGTGTGAAACTTGTATATTAATATGATAAATATCAGGGTACATCCCGGTTACCATGAAAATGTGTTGTGAGTTCATAATACTGTAATATGGTTTACAGTATTAGTTAAGTGATTTATTTTTGTAGCTGGATTTTATTTATACTGTATTTACTATGAATATTGATTATATACAAACATATATTTTAGCATGTTGTAAACACAAATCATAATGATAAACTGGATCACGGGAATATTTATATGTAATTCTTATAATTACGGAGCAGGCTAAAAAATATTTAGGTGCAACTTATCCAACAGCAAAAACTAATATATAGTTTTCTTTAATAAATTATGCTTTTACAAAGATATGTGTATAAACTATTCGTAATGCAGACTTGAGTTGGCTCGCTTGGATGTTATATTTAACTACAATTATATATTTTTTGAAAATTTGATGCCAATACAACAATAACCCTCATAGTGCATTTGTAACGTGGCTACTTTATTTTGGAAACCACCAAGTATAATATTATTCTCTTTCAACAGATGGTTAAATAATACATAATACTAATCTCTATTCTTGCATTAAGCGCCAATTCTTCAAGATAATTTAACTAGCGGTTTGAACACAGTAAGTGGTAAAAATACGTGATGCTACAACTATTGCAAGTCTTGTTTTTTTTTCTTCTATTATTTATATTTAGTAAAATAATCAGCTAATAACCATAATACCAACAAATTATCAATTTATCTACAAATTGTTCCTAGAGTGAACGCTTGGTAATCAGTAAGTAAAGTGGGAAAATTACGCTAATGACAATCTATTGGTTTAGTGAGATCTGCAATGATATGTGGTACACATTCTAGTGAAGAGTTCTGAAACACTAATGTAATATTTTGTAATACTTGTAAACCCCCTTCCATCTCTCAATCAATGTTCACTATCTTAATTTGTTCATGCAGTACCTGATACACTACTGTATAGTGAACATTGTATGAGGGATAACACTGACTTGGACATGTAATGAATTGTGTTTAAGAAAATCAACAGCGTATTAGATTTTTTTTCAAAAACAGCTTTTCGTTATAAATACTTATTTTTCTTACAAGTATATGTGTATTTGATATTTGTAAATATTTCATCACTGAACACTAATCTGTCATAGTTTTATCCCTGGTTACATTTTACTTATGGCTCAGAACAAATTATATACATAATATTTACTCGAGCTGGTGCTAAGGACTAGGTATATTTACATTAATATATACAAAACGTTACGTTGTAAATATATTTAGCAACATATATTATATTACTTTAGTGTATAACAACTGTGCGTGTTATTAAACTCAGATTGGACAATGTAATCAAATCAGAAATGGCAAGAGGAACTGCAAACATAAAAGAGGTGAACAAAATAAACGAGTCACTTATTCTTGTGCTCTTAACTGTCACCTTTATATTCTTTACCGTTGTAGCCGCACTTACCGATCTCACAAGAGATAGCCAAGTTGTTATCCATGACGCAATGGCCTTATATCAGTCATCTCGAAGGAAGACAATTAGGGTAAGAGTCACTTTGATGGTATTTTTTTGGTATAAAGAGTTATTTCAGTATACCATGCAGAACATTATTTATCCTTTGATTCACGTCATCTCGGATCTCGCTACTCGCCTCATCCGTCTTCATATTCCGCCTGGCTCACTTCATTAGCATACGCAGTACTATCCTGAAATGGCTTTTCCTTCGCAGGCTATCTTGGCACCAGGAATTAGCATAAATACGATTCCTTTCTTCTATTGTAGGCCCAAACCGGTGCAGTGATTCCCGGACTGGCCATAAAATCTGAGAGCCCAGCGCCATGATTGGTCAGCAGACGGACGCCTTCTGGCACCCTGGTGAGTGTTCGAGGTTAGTCTCTTGGCTTTGCAAATCTACTCAATTGTTGGATTAAATTAATTCGAACAAATATAAAACACAATGATTCACAAAATAAGCGTTTTTGTCAAGTATGCTATACAGTAAAGGTTCCGTGCACGCCACTATAACATGTATTACTACACTGTATTACTGGAAGTATCAGGGCCAAGGGTCGAAATGAGCCTTAGGTCGATGCTAGGAGAGCGGGACGTGGTGCAGGAACGCAGATGCATGCAAATTGTTCATTAGAGCTTTCCGGCCACGGCAGTCTCATGATTTTGGTCCCGGGCATAAAACACTGTTTATATGTGTTATCTCTGCTCCTGGGCATTATCAAACAAAAGAAGGGGGTGACTTTATCGGAGGAGGTAGGGGAAAAAGGTAGGAGAAACGGGTCTTCAAATTAACTACACTAGGTTGATGTATTTTGATAAAAAAACAAATTCTGCAGATTTACTGAGGCCTACGATTCACGGTTATCGTAAATTATCGGTGATTATTAGCTTTCTTTAATCAAGTTCATGGATGTGATAGTGCATTTGAAAATTAAAAATTTATATAATATCTTGTTCAAATATGTTCTGCTCTTTTAATCAGTAAATTTCATGAGCAAATTACATTCATTCATGAAATGTATTATATTGTATATATATATATATATATATATATATATATATATATATATATATATATATATATATATACAGTATATACTGTATATACTGTATATATATACAGGGTGTTTCATAAATACCTTTCATAAATTTCAGAATGAATAGACCTAGCAATAATAAATATACTTTACTATGTGACGGTTTTGGAAATTTCTCATATTTACCGGGATATTACACATATTAGTTTAAATAGGAAAGTCTACGGGATGACCACAATCAGTAGATTACCATCACCTCAATTACTTTATTTTGTCAAAAATGTTTGAACATCAATGTATTTTACAGTATTTACAATAGGTACTTGATCAATTTGCTTCATGGGTTCGAATACTGTATGAATGAAGCTTCACAAATTGAAGGTAATGTGAGAAGGTGAGAGAAAGAAGGATGTACTGGCAGTCTTAAGTAAGTACCAGACATGGAGCCACACACCTCTGCTGAGCACACAGACATGTTACTTACTTTAGGTGCAACTGGAGGAAATGCAGCTGAAGCAGTAAGGATGTACGGTGAACAATATCCCAACCGGAGGCAACCATCTCGGCCTACTTTCCTCAGCGTAGAAAGACGACTACGGGAATATGGCTCACTGAATCCACGTGCAGTAGACAGAGGAAGGCCTCATGATGAGCAACTACTCGATGCAGAAGAGGATATCCTTGATGCCATCGCAGATGATCCATCTACAAGCACACGTCGACTTGGTGCACGATTTGGTGTGGCTCATGCATCAGTATGGAGGATTGTAAACAGACATGGCCTGTACCCATATCATCACCAGCCCATCCATGCTCTGACTGAACGTGATTATCACCAACGAGTGGATTTCTGTCGGTGGCTCCTTACTCAAGAGAGGGAGAACAACGGTTTCATTGCAGAGGTTTTGTTTAGTGATGAAGCAAATTTCACAAGAAATGGAATGTTGAACCTACATAATACACATACATGGGGAGCAGAAAATCCACATGCAACAACAACGAGGGGACATCAGGAACGCTTTTCGATTAATGTTTGGGCTGGTATTCTTGGTGACCATGTAATCGGACCTTTTATGTTACCACAACGACTTACAGGCAATGTGTACACCAGATTTCTCCAGGATGACTTACCCATACTACTTGAAGATGTGCCTCTCAGAACACGTAGACAAATGTGGTTCATGCAGGATGGGGCTCCAGCTCACTTTGCACGAGGTACGAGGGATTTCCTTAATGTTATGTACCCTGATAAGTGGATAGGCCGTGGTGGTCCCATCGCCTGGCCACCTAGATCACCGGACCTAACTCCACTTGACTTTTATCTTTGGGGACACTTGAAGAGCAGGGTGTATGCTACACAAATCAACACCCGTCAGCAACTGTGACAACGAGTTCAAGAGGCATGCAGAGAAGTAAGAAACACACCAGGGATATTTGAAAGAGTGCGACAGTCTCTTATGCGCCGAGCCCAAGCCTGTATCAACGAGGGTGGGAGAAACTTCGAGCAACTATTGTCAATACTGTAAAATACATTGATGTTCAAACATTTATGACAAAATAAAGTAATTGAGGTGATGGTAATCTACTGATCGTTTTCATCCCCTAGACTTTCCTATTTAAACTAAAATGTGTAATATCCCGGTAAATATGAGAAATTTCCAAAACCGTCACATAGTAAAGTATATTTATTATTGCTAGGTCTATTCATTCTGAAATTTATGAAAGGTATTTATGAAACACCCTGTATATATATATATATATATATATATATATATATATAAATGAGGAGGCTGTAGGCACCAGCCGAACAGGGCGGTATTCCCAGGGGGTACTTGGTGGCTGATTAGGATTCCTGTTTCACCACTTAGCCTCCCTTGCTGATCCTTTACGTGCCTCACCAATATTGAGGGCAACCCAAGTCTGCCCTCCACTACAACTTATCTTTCTATCAATACAATATCACAAACACTTCACATACTACACTACCATTTAAAAAAAAAAAAAAAAAATACAAACATACAACTGGCCTTGGAGTCCCCAGGGGGGGAAGGGGGGATACCAGAAATGCATCCAGTAGTTTGGTCCCTGATGCCAACCCATCGAAATGCACTGGACCACGAACTCTCACTTTCACTACAGATGTCTGCAACATTCGTGGCCTAACTTCCACAACTTCTATCAATTTTGAGTGGAACACCACCTCTCCTCTGCCAACCCTGATCCTCTCTTTCTTATCGAAACCCAGTTGTCTGGGACTACTGACAGCAACCCATTCTCTGTATCCTCTTACTATCTCTATCCTCAGTTTCAAGCCAAAGGTGGATGTTGCATATATGTGCGCAACAATCTTGCTTTTTCTCGTGTTCCCAACTTTGATTCTTCTGAATTCTCAACTCTCTGGCTAAAGGTTTCTTGTCACTTTCAAACTAAATATTTATGCACTGTATATCTCTCCCCTAAATCTACTGACTATCCAAAATTCTTTGACTATCTAAATTCTAAAGTGGAACACATGCTATCCATCTCTCCTTTAGCAGAAATCTCCCTCTTAGGAGATTTCAGTGTTCACCACCGCCAATGGCTCTCCTCCCATTTCATTGACCAACCTGCTGAACAAGCCTACATTTTTTCTATCCTAAATTACCTAGATCAGTTAGTCCAGTACCTTACTCGATTTCCTGACCACCCTGGAAATCTGTCCAACATTCTTGACTTATTTCTAACTTCTAATCCTTCTACTTATGCTGTTAACCTTTTCACTCCGTTGGGCTCCTCCGATCAAAACTTTATCTCTGTTACCTGTCCTATCTCTCCAGTACGGCCACCCGATCCTCCAAGCCGGCGGTGCTTGTGGCTCTATGGCGCTGCTGACTGGGAGGCTCTTCGGCAGTACTTCTTTGATTTCCCATGGAATGATTTTTGCTTTCGTGGCCAGGGACCCTTGGAGTGTGCCGAGCGCATAACCGAGGTAATCCTTTCGGGCATGGAGGCATACATTCCATTTTCTTTCTCTCAGTCCAATACAAAAAAATCTTGGTTTACTCATGCTTGTTCTACTGTTATCTGCAATAAGGAGGAAGCTTTCAAAATTAAGAATCTCGTGCTTTATATGGTTCTGTCCGGAATCAAGCAAAGTCTGTAATTCAACTAGCTAAAAACTCTTTCATCAATAAAAAAAAATCTGAACTTTCCAATTCTAGCTCTTCCCAAGCTTTCTGGCATCTAGCCAAGAACCTCTCCAACAATTTTGCTTCCTCATCTTTTCCAGTCTGACGGCACCACCGTCACTTCTTCCTCCGATAAAGCTTAACTCTTCGCTCAAACGTTCGCTAAACACTCCACTTTGGATGATTCTGGTGCTATTCCTCCCTCTCCACCCCCCTCTCACTTACTTATGCCTAATATCATAATCTCTTCTAAGGATGTACGTTCTGCCCTCTCTGGGCTAATTAGTAAGAAGGTGTACGCGGAGATGGTGCTTTTCCTGTTGTACTCAAATACTGTTCTTCCATGTTCACTCCCTGCCTAGGCAAACTCTTTCGTCTCTGTCTTTCCTCTAACGTCTTTCTTTCTTGCTGGAAGTTTGCTCTTACTTAACATGTCCCAAAGAAGGGTGACCACTCCCAACCCTCCAACTATCATCCAATTGCTCTCATTTCTTGGATCTCTAAAGTTTTTTATACTATTCTTAACTCAAATTTTCTTAATCATTTATTTTCCCATTATCTGCTTTCAGATCGCCAGTATGGTTTCCTTAAGGGCTGCTCTACTGGTGATCTTCTTGCTTATCTTACTAACTCATGGTCATTCTGCTTTCGGGACTTCGGTGAGACTTGTTCCATTGCGCTTGACATATCGAGAGCCTTCGATAGAGTCTGGCACATATCTATAATTTCCAAACTACTATCCTTCGGTTTCAATCCCTCTATCAGAGCTTTTCTCTCTAATTCCTATTCAGACCACTCCATAGCTGCAGTTGTGGACGGCCATCGCTCACTTCCTCAACCTATCAACTCCAGTATTCCTCAGGGTTCAGTCCTGTTTCCAATTATCTTTCTAATATTCATTTTTTATCTACTCAACTGTACCTACAGTCCTATCCACTCATATGCTGATGACTCTACCTTACACTATTCAACTAGTATTTCACATGCAAGCACTCAAAAACAAACGTGACTGACGAGGCCATAGAATGCCTATCTTCTGATCTATCAATTTTTTGTTTTGGGTTGGGCAGAACAAATCTTGTTACTTTCAATGTCTCCATGACCCAGTTTCTGCCTCTATCTCTCCATCACAATCTTACACAACAAGACTATCAACTATTTTTCAACAATACACGAATCCACCCTTCATCTTCTCTCAATGTTCTACGTGTATCTTTTTCATCCGACCTTTCTTGGTAACGTCACATTATCACTCTTGCTAAAACCAAGATAAACAGTCCCACTCTTATTCTGTCCAGCTGTCCAACCCAAGAATTGGTTCCAGTGAACTCTGGAACTCTCTCCTTCAATAAATATACTGTATATATATATATATATATATATATATATATATATATATATCTATATACTGTATATATATATATATATATATATCTAATCTCTCAGTGGGGTTCGAACCGCCGACCGTCAGGACGATAGCCTGTAATCAACTACAAGACTGCCGTGGTGTAGTTGATTAAAGCGTCGGCTATCGTCCTGACGGTCGGCGGTTCGAACCCCACTGAGAGATTAGAAACATTTAGTGGCTCACGTGTATTTGTGATATATACTCAATATATATATATATATATATATATATATATATGTATATATAGTAGGATACGTAGGGATAAGACGCCTGGATCCATCTTTATTCTCGAATTTTCGGCTTACATTTAGCCATCTTCAGGAGTACCATATAATCCCTAAACAGAGTAAAAACTCATAACAGAAGGAACAACGGGATCACTAATAAGTCAGTGAAAAATTAGAAAACAATTACAATCTATTCTATATTAATATTTATAAGTTTAAAATTTATACAAATTACTGAATACTCACAGTTAGAAGTAGAAACTGAAACATCTAATTAAAAGTATATATAGCTATCTCGTCATTTACTTAAGAACATAGTGAACTATCAACAGACTACACCTTTTACAAAACATAATACAAAAATCACATAATACATGTACACTTACCTAAGTACAGGGAAACAAAAGACCAGACACGTTCACAGAACTGGGTGTGGGAGTCAACTAAAACACCGCCATAGCTCAAGTGACTGTGGAGCTGTGAAAGGAAATCAAATAAAACTAAAACTAAATTATCGAAAAATTTGAAAAAAAAAATATATATATATATATACCGGTATATACAAAAATCACAATCACAAATATTTAAGAGTTGTTCGAAACATTAAGTTCTGGATTGAACTTCTTGATGAGCAATTTTTCTCCAATGAGCGCGTCTGTATGATGCCTAAATTTCGCTAATATTTGAAAATCTTTATCAGAGAAACGATGATCGTTCTCATGGGAGTGATTACGGACGGCAGAAAATGCCATCTTTTGTAAAACAATACCTGACCTGTAACTCTTGCCAATATGTTCGTATACCCTTATCTTGAATGAACGGCTAGTACATCCAATATACCCAGCATTACAGCTAGGACAAGTAAATCGGTAAACGATATTCGAACATAGAGGGTCTATCACACGGTCTTTGAAATTAAAAAATTAACCAATTGTGAAGTCATTAGTGAATATAATCTTAAAGTTAACTGCGGAGAATGAATCTTTTAAAATATTTTGAGCAATTTTCCGAAATTCGTAACTAATTTTACCATAGATATACTTGATATACTTAACCAATTTAGGAACATCATACTTGGGTTCACTGGCTCCGTATTGTTTGACATTCAAAAACTTCTTTAAGATACTGTTAAAAATATCTTCCTTATAATTATTATTAACAAAGTAGTCCCTTAATTTGGTTATCTCCTCGTGAAGCGTGAAATAATTAGAGCAAATTTCATAAGCTCGAACCAGCAAAGTTTTAATAGAGTTGATTTTGTAAAGTTTCGGGCAAAAGCTTAACCAGCTAAGACCCTGTCCTGTGTGAGTTGATTTTCTGAAAACACCTGTACATAATCCATCTTTAGTTTTTGTTATGAGGATATCCAAAAAATTCAGAGATTCGTTGTTTTCTTTTTCCTTTGTGAAGTTAATGTTTTTGTGCTGTTTATTTATATACTTGAAAAAACATTCGTTATCATGATCGTTCCTAAAGATAAGAAAGGTATCGTCCACGTACCTTTTGTACCAAATAGGTCTAAAGGTCAGTGGATATATATATATATATATATATATATATATATATATATATATATATATATATATATATTTATGTTTCTAGTCTCTCAGTGGGGATCGAACCATCGACCATCAGGATGATAGCCGACGCTTTAATCAATTACACCACGGCAGTCTGATTAAAGCGTCGGCTATCATCCTGATGGTCGATGGTTCGATCCCCACTGAGAGACTAGAAACATTTAGTGGCTCACGTGTATTTGTGATATATTCTCAATATATATATATATATATATAGTTATATATATATATATAGAGAGAGATAAATATAGTTATATGTTTTTTTTTGTTCTATGTGAGTGAGGGAGACAAAAGGCTGATATGCCAGTATTGAGTGCCTCCCCCAGAGTCGAAGGAGTGACAGAGCCAAAATTAAGGGACGTTCGAGACAACATGCCTGAACACACAGAGTTTGAAGCAATTTAAGTCATAGGTAGAGGGAAAGACTGATTCTGGGAAAGAGTTCCAGAGCTCAGCAGTAGAATAGAAGAAAGACTGAGAATAACGTTTCACTCTTGGGTAGGAGAGTTGCACAGAGTAAGGGTGGGATTGTGTTGCAAGACGGGTACTACGTACCCTACGTAGAGGAAGTGGTTGGTATACACTGGGAAAGCTCTGAGGAACACGGAGTTTTGTAGTAGCGATAGAATAGCAAGAGAGATATTTATTTATATTTATATATATATATATATATATGTATATATATATATATTATTAAATTAGTTTGTGTGTCTGTTTGTCTGTTTGTGTATTCTTAACCCTCTCACGACCATAGGACGCAGAGGTTGCCAGATTAGCAATAAGAAAAAGATTACTCTCACTGTTATAATTACCTCTCCAAAATTAGTTTTCTGCCCACAGCTAACTCAAAGACAATTGCAGAGGTTGAAGTAAACAAACTAAAGGTTTATAGATACCCCTGACGGTAACAAAGGATTTAAAGTATCCCTAATAGGCTCAAAAATCGCGTCCGGATGTGAGAGGGTTAATAGGCGGCCGCAGTTTTGGACCTGGGGAGCTGAAACTTTGCATGTGGGTGTCAATTGACCTGGGTCAGGTCATAGAAGGGGCGAGGCCACGATCGAAGGTCGTTTCGAGGCCTAGATTGAAATAACATTGAACAAAATTGCCGTTTGGGGCAGAAGGAGGACTCCGATCGAAAAGGTGTATGGAACGAAAGTTGTTCGCAGCCCCCCAAAATGGGGGTACAGATGAGGTCAGATCCAAAATCGAAGGTCATTTAGCGGCCGAAATCGAGGTCGCCGTTTAATGAGGCACAGGGAGGTCGAGGCCGGTGATTATGGTACTAGTAGTATTGTTATGATTGTGGTAGTAGTGATTGATGATGGTGATTATGGTAGTAGTAGCGGTGGTAGTACCCGGGCAACGCCGGGTACCCCTGCTAGTATATATATATATATATATATATATATATATATATATATATATATATATATATATATTTTATATATATATATATATATATATATATATATATATATATATATATATATATATATATATATATATTGTCACTCCCAACTGAGTTTTGTAACCTATGTCAGTTGTGAGCGAGTTATAATTTACATAGCCTTTGTTATGTTGGGGGAGAGCCATGTTTTCTCTCTCTCTCTCTCCCTTGTATCTTACGTGTCGGGGTGGTGACGTCATGATTGAATCATGTTTTGTAACACATTGTCTTTGCTGCCACGAGTAGCCTATAATTCTTTAGTTTATTTAGCCCTTGTGGGATTATGTTAGTAAGTTCACACAATGATGTCATATATTTATTTGATTACTTTTGTACTGTTAATGAGAGCCTAAGTAATTAGTTTAGTTATACAGTCTAGCAGCATTTGGCGCTCCCTCCTCCCTTCCCCGCGAGGGCTTGTGTACCCTGTCGCCTCAGGATTCACTTCAGTTCTTACCCTCGTAGTGACAACATCCACTGCTTGGAGTTGTTAGGCTTGAGCCATTGTTTTCCCTCAAATGCCGCATATACTTATTTTGTTCCTTATTGGATAGTAGCAGGGAGGGGCTGGAGTTATTTTATGCATAACAGTTTTGTTTTACTATTAATATTCTGCATTCTAGAGTTTTTTCCGTTTGTCTTAGACATATTTACTGTATTATTATTCTCTGGCAATCTAGACTATAAGCTTCGCCACTTTTTCCTTCCATTTCGTTTCCATTATGATACTGCGTTGTTATTTATTATAATATGTATATCTTATGTATTATTGAGGTTGACATCTACAGTGGTTTGTTCGGTGGCTCTTAGAAGCCCACCCCACAACCTACTGAGATGCCAACCCCTATGCTTTGTTGGGTTTCTGCATTAGACTTTCCCCATGTTTTGGCTTCATATTATTCCTAGTTCCTAAGCGATTGGGCCTGATATGAATTGTTTTGGGAGTCTAGCAGCATTTTTGTCACCATTGTTCTGTGCAGTTTAGAATAACCTTAGAAGTTCTCTTGCCATACAACCAGCACTATCAACCAGACTCGGGGGCAATAGATATTTTTGTGTCTCCTTGTAGTACTGCTTTAATAGAGCAAAGAGGAAGATAACCCCTTTTCCTAGAGAACCTGCGTGTCTTGGTGTTTGAGTCAGATATTAAGAGCGTGTCTGTTGCAGGGTAGTGCAGTACGGTGGGCAGTGTTGGGTGCAGGTCTACACAGTGCTGTGGGCTAGGTTATTAGGGCATCTGCTTTCCCCGGGCTCCCCTCGTGTGTGTATATATATATATATATATATATATATATATATATATATATATATATATATATATATATATATATATATATATATATATATATATATATATATATATATATATATATATATATTAGTAAAGCCAGGTAATAAATTGTCTTTAATATTATTTTTATTAATCTTACCACCACACCCCCAATGAAATTAATTAAAGTATATATGATCCACCGGGATTCGAACCCGGGTTATCACACACATATTTTTGCCACCATAACCATTACAACACCAGGACGGTTAAAGGTTTATGCACACGCCTACGACTTATTATCCATTCTCGAATACTGGATATTAATCTAATCATGTTCATATTCCCAACCGCACTATGGTAGCTTACTGTTTTAAGTGAGAGGAAAGAATATTCATGGGGCACAGATCACACAGACATACGAGGTTGAAAGAAATGGCAATTTCTGCGTTGGAAATTTTATTATTCAAAGTTTCCAGGTCTCTGATGAGTTTTCGCTAGGTGGCAGGAAGTAGATGAATGAGATGAGCAAAATTCATGGTGGCAAAATTCATGGTGATTTTCGCCTCCTCTGATCCTCCACCCTCTATATATACCCTTCCTGTTTACCTTTTATATCATTCTACCCTTACTTGATAATGCTGGTTGTCCAGTGAAACGCGTCGTATATCCTGTGTCATCATGTACATTTATGTAACCCTGTACCACCATGAATTTTGCTCATCTCATTCATCTACTTCCTGCCACCCAGCGAAAACTCATCAGAGACCTGGACACTTTGAATAATAAAATTTCCAACGCAGAAATTGCCATTTCTTTCAACCTCGTATGTATTAAAGAAAATATATATATATATATATATATATATATATACTTTATATATATATATATATATATACTTTATATATATATATATATATATATATATATATATATATATATATACTTTATCACTTCGAGGTGTAGCAGATTAAAAGCTTGGATACTAGTTCTGAATGTATATATATATATATATATATATATATATATATATATATATAACTATATATATATACAGTATATATTAATATATCAAATATATCTCCCAAGTACACGTGAGCTAAAAAATGTTTAAATACTCCCAGCCGGGATCGTGCGACTTGTGCATTAATTGAAATTCATTCTTTACGTAGTAATTCCCTTATCCTTAATATATATAGGAACAGGTTACGATTACTTTATCAATTCGAGGTGTAGCGGATTAAAAGCTTGGATACTAGTTCTGAATGTTGGAGGTTAGATCCCAGATTGGAGTATTTAAACATTTATTAGCTCACGTGTGTTTGTGAGATATACTTGTTATTAAAGACTCGTTTTTGGCTGGGCACGAAATAAAATGAAATCTCTGTAACCCGAGTTGCTTGGGTAATCATGTAAAAATTACTGTATTTTATCCTGGAATATGGATCTTGCGACTTATGCATGAATTGAAATACATTATCCAAGTAGGAAAAGGTTAAGATTACTTTATAACGCCATGGTGTAGTGAATTAAAAGCGTGGATACTTGTTCTGAATGTATACAGTATAAATATGTATATATATATATATATATATATATATATATATATATATATATATATATATATATATATATATATATATATATATATATATATACAGTATATATATATATATATATATATATATATATAGAGAGAGAGTATTTATATCTACATATATATATATATATATATATACATATATATATATATATATATATATATATATATATGCACGAAGAGAGATAGAGAGAGAGACTGATAGAAACAGTGAGCCAGCAGAAGGCATTGGTGGGTGTAGAAGACAGCAAGACAACATTCCTAAGTGATCGACCATATATCAACCACACGTCAATCCTGCTGACAGCTGACATGAAAGGGGTGAGCACGGTGGGGGACTGGAATATAAGATACCAGAGGAGAAGTGATAGGAATTAAGAAACAAAACACATGATACAACAATGAAGACGAAGAAGATTATGCGCTAAACAGAAAAGTAAGGAAAATGAGAGCAATAAAGACGAGACAGAGAAGACAAAAATAAGAAAAGGAGATGTTCGGAAATTGAGATTGATTTTTGTATATTCAGCCACTGTCTCGAGTCGGCCAACCACAGCTATGCGGTATATGCCTGAGTACATACATACATACATACTTACATACATAACGGCTCGGTAGTGTAGTGGAGAACATCTCGGCCTCCCATCTCGGGTGAGCCAAGTTCAATCCCACGCTCAGGCATGAAGGATTTATCATACACTGGTAGCCGGTACCGTGTCCCTTGATCATGGAAATGGGTACTAGTGTCTGTTAATAAAGTAGAAGTGCCGCTTAACCCAAAATCAAAACGGCATACCCAACTCTACGATGGGTTACCACCATCACTACTATTACCACCATTATAACTACTGTATCACCATCATCACTACTGCTATCATGATCACTACAACTGGCACCATCATCACTACAACTGTTACTATCATCACTACAGCAGTCAACATCACCATTACACCATTACTATATCACCATCGTCACTAATATCATTACTACTGTCATCATTACCACTACAACTATCATCATCATTACTACTATTATCACCGTCATCTCACAATTATCATTACTACTGTCACCATCATCACTACTACTACCCCCATCATCACTACTACTGTCACCATCATCACCACTACTATAGACTATTTTTTTCCAGCTGAGGGTAAAGTGTCATGTTTCTATCTTTGTTACTCAGCTATAAGGTAGATTATGTAGCGAAATATGATGTTAATTATGAAAACTTGGCATTAATAGGACACACAGCTATAGTAGGTTCATATATTGCCATTAAATATCGAGAAATCAGGTACAAAGTGATTAAATTTACCATCAGCTGGAACAAAAATAAGAGTTTAGTACTGTCATCATCATCACTACTACTGTCATCATTCCTATATATACCATATATATATATATATATATATATATATATATATATATATATATATATATATATATATATATATATATATATATATATATATATAATATATATATATATATATATATGTATATAAAGAGAGAGAGAGAGAGAGTCAGTCAATTATTTATTTCATAAATAGCTATACATAGCAAAATTTTACATATCGTATATTATACAGTACAGATACAATGACAATTATATGTGAACATTGACGCATTGTTGGTTCATGATGTTGAACGTATATTATTCTTGACTTCACTGCTTCAAAGTCATTGTCTTTTAAACAATTCATACGGTATGCTGCAGTTATAATAGTGTTTACTTCATTAGTTAAGAACAAGTTATTAGCTGCATCCACTAAACTGAGTTCAAGAAATGTACAAGGATGGGCAATCATTCTATTTGCAATTCTTACCTTATTCCAGTTCATCAAATGGTTAAAAGTCATTAGGCAACAAGTTGACAAGCTTTATGGTTACTTTCCCAGTATTTCAGTCCTAATATTTTCTTGATTGTCTTATGATATCCAATAGAAAATTGCTTAAAGGGAACATTACACTTGTTATTACAGTATCATAGTTCCATTTTGTTATGCCACGTTATAAATCAACGTGCTTTATAGCGATTACGTTTTCCACCTTAGGAAACGACGTAACTCACAACTCGCTCACTGGGAGTTAACGAAGTTTAGTCTTATAATTACACAACAATGATAATCAATGAATACAGAATACACGATAAAGTTTCACAAGTTTTATTCTTTAACAGCTAAGGCACAATAGATATCCTGCACTGTTTCAGAATTCTTTTAATTTCCAGTAACTCCTCTTTTATAAACATATGATCTTCAAACATGCCTACACTATTCCTTTTAAAATCTCTTAAATCTCTCATTTCACTCCTTAGCTCAGACAATTGATCAGTAAGTTTATCAAAATATCCTCCAAACTACCGTGATCCGCAGTTACGAATTTTGGCAACCTGATTTGTTCATCGTCACACTTTTGAAACATGTCCAAAATATCAGATAATTTCTCTCTCACTTTATTTTCTGGTCGCCTCCATACTGGTTTCACTTTCACAGTATTAAACAAAGTCTCTTTGGCAGCTTTGAGCATGGATTCATCGTAAAATACAGTACACATATTTATAATTTTATGTTTGCCTTTTGAGTGCCTGGTCGATGCAACGTAAGCTAGCACAGAGTTATCTAAATACACAACTGCTTCAGATGCCAGTTTCATTATTTTATGTCAAAAATCAATATAAGAATTGTTAGCCTAGCGACCATTAACCCATGCGAGCGTCCTCATATGAGTCTGTAGTGAGCAAAGGCAAGCGTCCTCATATGAACCAAAGCCTAAATAAAGCCTTTCAAAACATCCCACTGGCACTTAAAATAAAGCAATACGTGATTAAGTGAGATAATTCCCGTCCATACCTCCTATCACTCTTCCACATGTGTCCAACCTCCCCCCTCCCCATTTCCCCACTTTCATTTATCCCCTATATTTCCTCATATTCCCCCTTTTATCGGGTAGTTTTCGGCGCGAAATTCCTGCCCGCGGTTTCAGGGTCACTGGGGACCCAAAAAAGGAAAAGGCAAGGATGACATCAACCACCAACACAGCACCTCCCGCGTCTGCAGCAGTAGCGAGACTCCGAAATGGAAGAATCGCTATGTTGAAGATGCCGAAGAAGGAATGTCCAAGCACGCCGGGGAAGATGATTCGCCCCAGCACATCCCCAAAGAAAAGAATCATCTTCAGTCAACCTTTTTAAAACCAAGCATATGTTTCTTCACTTATATTCTTATCTACCTATGTTCTTCACATATATTTTTCTATAAAAACTAAGCTATTTCATGTATAGAAAATAAGAATGTACAATCATTATGATGATGAACAATATGTATATCTGTATTGGCATCGTAAGAATATAACCCCCAGTATGAAATGAATATGTATGATGTTTTGTTACAAACCTAAGTGTGCAATATTAATATGGAGTAATACCTCAATAGACCTTTGGGACATTATTTCCTACACACATATACAGTATATACGCCTTCTTGTTATACTCTGATTACTACTTCTAATTACACAAACCACATGTTCTTCTTTCTCATAAGATATTACGGTATACAATAGTATCAAAGTTGACACCCCGCTGAACAGCGTTGGTGTTGTTCCCACACGTACCGGAAATGGGCGACTCATGTGCTAAACCGTTCAGGCAAGCGCTCAGGCATACCAACACGCTCTGAGAATGAGGCCTCCGTAAATACTATCTTAATAGATAAATTAACATGATATGTTCTATGAATTATTATCAACATAAATCCTACTAACAATGATACATTGGTAAGTTCTCATTTCAGACCCCCGGGAATGAGTAGGATAAATAAAATGTTTCATATGTGCATCTCAGCCTTCCTCATTTTTTGTGCACACGGCACCAAGCCTCCCGCTCAAGTTCCGAATTAAGGAACTCGTTTCTTTGAACACATTTATTGTTTCCCATGCTTTTATTGAGCTCACATAGATATGCTATAGTTATTATTTTAACCCTTGATGAAGTACCTTTCCAGTTGAGATGTATTCTTGATATAACCATCCTCACATCACTTAGTAAAGTAATTTTCAAAGAAGATATCTTGACCACCAGAACCAGAAGGATCTATCAACCTCTTTAAGGATACCTTTTCATGCCCTTAACATCCTACAAGTTAGTAAGGATCCCTCGCAATAATCGTCAATACCAGGTCAGGATATTTTAGGAGAGTTAAGCAATTATAAGGCTTCTGAAACCCTGGCATCCCAACTTTAGAAGTCTTATAATTAAACCTCCATTCAGTTGGACGAACGCCATCCCGAATTTCAAAATACTGTCTGTGAGTTAAAAAAAAAATCCTATTGTAGGGACCTTTGTTAATGACGAGGCACCACCCGGTTAACATAGAGACCCTTGATAGGCGGTGCCTACTATTATAAGTATAGTAGTGAAGTGGACGGCCTCCCAGAACTTCATTACTATTCTTCAGTTACCGAAACTGTGGCCTGTTACAGGAAACTTTGTTACCACTGGCATCCCAGTGATTAACATAGTTACTGTTACCGGTATAAAGCTTTCCTTAACTTAGGAAGAAGGGTTACGGCATCCCGCCCCTTCCTTCTAGTTAAAGATAGTCCACAAGCACCCTCTCTAAAAGAAGTTGAGGAGAACGGCATCCCGTCCTCAATATTCTCTAGAGTGAAAAGTGCTAAGTCCTACTCTAGGAACTTTGTTACTACTGGCATCCCAGTATCTAACATTGTCCCTTTTGTTAGGTACCACTTCTCTTAGTAAAAGAGGAGGGACTCCGGCATCCCGACCTCTCCATTATTACTCCTAGAAGTGAAACTTGTGACAGTGTCCTTTCAGAGGAACTTTGTTACTACTGGCATCCCAGTATCTAACATTGTCTTTTCTGCTAGGTTTCACTTTCCCTAGTAAAAGTAGAGAGACTCCGGCATCCCGATCTCTCTACTATTACTCTTGGAAGTGAACACTGTACAAAAGTGTCCTTTCAGAGGAACTTTGTTATTACTGGCATCCCAGTACCTAACATTTGTCCCCTCTGCTAGGTTACATTTTCCCTAGTAAGAGTTGAGAGACTCCGGCATCCCGACCTCTCTACTTATTACTATTGAAAATTAACACTACCACTTTTCACAGGTAGTCTCGAACCATCGGAGACCGCTGTGTGAGAAAGGGCTTGGCGAGATACCCTCAAGGGCACTCTGCAAATACAAGTCCTAGGTGCACTGAGTCTGTGGCATCCCATTAGACTGTGTAACAAAAAGGTTTAAACACCGCCCTGGGTCCCCCGAACCTCTTTAAAAGATCAGGACAGTCAGTAAGGATACTTTTACCAATCTTACTGCATCAGTCCGATATCGTGCCATATACGTTCTCACTGAGGCACGATATTCAAGATCCCATTACAAGAGTACCTTAACAGGACTTCATCAACGGTTGATATACAGGTCATGATAGTCGAGTATTTCTCCAAAACCTCTGAAATACTCGCGTTAGTCCGGTATGGTGCCAAACTGCAATTGCCCGACAATTGCTATATGTTACGGAGCCATACTTAAGATCTCAAACCCATCAACCCATCTGTAACTATCTTCACTCAGCCGGGCCACCTGGACGGCCCACAGAGAAGCAGAAGACTACAGCCAGCCACCACTGGAATCATCATCAGGAGGAAGACAAGAAAAGACACATAAGCCGAGAACCTGGAGAGGAGTAAAAAAATTGAGAAAACGTAATCTACCAAGTGAGCGAAAATAAACAGTCCCGCAAAAGTGAATTAAAAAGATCATAAATCTGTTATAGCAGTAATATTCAGAATTAACCAAAGATAATTTGTGTTACCAACGATATATAGTGTTTTCCACCGTAGTACAGTGATTCTGAATTTATTTATTTTAAGCCGATTTTGAGGCTAAGCGCCTCATGTCATTTTCCCAACCCAGTGAATATTGTCCATACTTAGTGTACTCAAACTAGTATGAACAGTCTCGATGTTACGTAATCTGGGTTGATGTAGCGTTACGTATCGTTCCGTAGTCTTAAGTTGAACGCTTCCATAACCTTGGTTGAACGTTCCATGATTGGGTAGAATATATTATTCTATAGTTGTATATGGGAAAGTATTGTAGGATTATAATTCCCATATATATATATATTTGTATTATTTAAGATTGTTCATAAGTATCTCATTGTAAAAAAGATGGGATACATTTTCCATGTTATGCGCGTGCGCGGTATGTCACGACAGAGACAAACATAACGCGCTCGCTCACTCTCCAACCAACCTCCGTCCCAGCTACACACGCTAAGCCTTCTTCCTATAGTTCCTTTACTTCACCAGGTGTTTTCGCTTCACTTTCATCTCATATTCCATATAGTCATTTACATCATCATCTTTGTTAATTAGCACAAACTTAACGTAAATATCTAGCCTATCCTAGCCTATTGTAGCCTCTTTTCGTACGCTGTTTATCTTACTAACCATTTCGAGTCATCTAGCCTATTTTCCGCCATCCTCCAATCACCAGCTGAGTTCATCAAAGGGTAAATATTTCTATATGGTTAATACTTCTTCAAAAATCAATAATATACAGTCCACTTATCTAAATTAACCATAAATATATTTTAGAGTCCACCATCGACTCTAGCAATATTTCTATAGCAGGAGTATAGTTTTCATACCAGTGCGCATGGTAGATAATCCCAAGGATACGTACAGTGATAAAATAACTCTTTTTCCAAAATAAGCTCGCAAGTCCAATCTTTTACAAGTACAGTGAATCATTATTGCTGAACTTATTACTTGTGATCGTCCTCGATATTCAGAAGTGTATACTATTCCTGAGAAAGGGAATGTTGTGAAGCTGAGCAAAAATACCTGCGCTCTATACAGATCCGCGACTGTGCTCGGAGATAGCAAATAGTTGTTAAGTGCTATTCATTGGTAGTGTTTACAAGTTACATTCTTACTCCATTGTGTATTTGTGTTAATGGAAATAAAGCTGTATTTCTTAAACTATATTTTGCGATATATAATATATCCTCTGTTGTCTTTGATTATATATATTTATATGAACTCGGAAGTCCCAGTATAGTAGAACTCACCTGTATCAATCGTTAATCCTGAATAAAATCCGGGCATAACATTGGTGGCTAGTGTTGGTTCTATTATTCGGACAGAAGAATTCATTATATATAACATATTTGAAAGAAATAAGAGATAATATACTAATATAAATATGGCCGCTCCACACTCTCACATCTCCATTCACAAGTACGATGGGGATACATATGAAATAGAAGTGTATATGGACATTGTAAAACCAGTGTTAGACTTTCCTGGGATCAATTCAAGCCCGTGGTAGTTGAGGCAATCAAGCCTTCTTTGGGAGTTTTCGTTGCCCATAATCGCATCAAAGATATAAAATACGAAGGCAATCTAGACGCCACAACAACCCAAATAAATCAACAGATAAGGGCTGCTTTCCCTACCTTAAATCGCCACATGCAAGAGCAGCATGTTTTAGGGTATCTCGTACAAACACTGCCCTCTGCAGTACAGGAGTACTTTGCCGTGCACGACCCAGTAGGCTTTCAGCGAGACATAGTAACCATCAGAAAAATACTCGCATCACAACTTAAGACACCTCTGATAGCCGCCATATAAAGGTTCACCACTCATCCTCGGTCGTCCAGCAGACCTGGTCAATCCGCACATTTCAACAGGCAAGCAGCTCCAGCACCTAAGACCCACCATCGTCCAGGCTACTATCAGCCCAGCAGGCCAACCTTCAGTACCAGCCAACCCAAGAGAATCTACCCACGTAACCAACAACAACGCCAAGGTAAACCACACCCATTAGTGATAATAAATCCTTACGATTTCTCCCCCTGCAACTCAAGGTGCCCCCTTCATTATATCCGTGACTCCGCGAAATTCAGTAGATCCTCGCAACCTCGTATCTCTGCAAATGAGGAGGAGTTCCACGAAGAGGAAATAAATGAGTCCTCTGAGTCAGAAAACGTCCCTCAGACATTTCCAGAAGAAGAACACCTCGAAATTCCGGAGGAAGAAGATTTAGAGGCTCTGGATTTTTAACGTCTCCCCCGCCCACTATGGCTTCGGCGGGGGAGTCTAAGAGTGAGCGCCCACCCCCCATTTATCACATTGCCAAAATAAAAGGGATCCCTGTACGCCTTTTGATCGACACTGGCGCCGCCCGATCATGTCTATTTAATTCTTACTATGTGAGACATAAGAAAAGATTTTGTGACCTTCAGCCTCCCACCATCGATCTGATAAGCGCAGGTGATACTCCCCTTATTATTAGAGGGGAAACCCATCCCTTACATGTAACCACTCCTTTTGCTCATGCTAACTGTTACCATTCTTTTGTGTTTTTTTCATTCTGAATGCCGACACTATGACGGTTATTTGGGATTGGATCTCTTACAAAAGCTCCAAGCCCAGGTAGACTGTGGACAACGCTTGATTCATTTAAACAAAAAAAATCTCCCAGAAAACCTCCCACCAATCTCCCACTGTGCTTAAAAAACGTAAACCAGCAGCCATGACCACTTCGCATAAGAAAAATGTCATCAACAATCTAACCAGGTCACCATCCCCTGCATTTACCACTCCAACTTGCCACCATCACAGTTCTTTATCCCAACCTACGATCAATGGGATAAACTCAACTTACAATCCACCCCTTCTTCAATCTGATTCTGTCGTCCCTAGACTCAAGCAACCTGTTACGATCATTCCCAAGTATTCTCGAAATGAAGATCACGATCAACGTCCCAACACCAGTGTTTTTAATGCTCTGAAAGAAAAGAAACAAGGGATTACAGCAAATGTACATGCTGAAGGATTCTGTTGCAATAATGCTACTGAAGCTTTTTCTTTTCATATTCCTGATCAAGATAATCATTCACCAAACGTGAATATTGCTACTGAAGCCAAAAATGATTCCCTGTTTACTGACTCTATCTCTAAATTTTCCGTTGCTACTGAAGCCAAAGATAATGTTAAGAATGATGCAGAAAAGAACCACAACCCTGCCCTGTTCCGACCACAGTCCCCTGTTTTGTTAGAACCCTCTGTGACTTCTCCCCCTCTTATCACAAGTGCTCACCCAAGTCAATTGTCTTGCAAAACAAAACAAAATCAGTCTTTGCCTCCACCCACCATAATCAGTCCCGCTATCACCCAAGAGAAAATTGAAATTCCCCCTCAACATAAAAAATGGGTTCGCATTCGACCCATGCCACAATCTATCATGATTTTAACACCCACCGGTCTTTCCAATGGGCCAGATCGGTGTAGGATTCAGCCTGCCATTTTATCATCCCGTAATAATTCAATCTTGATTGCCAACATTTCCGATGAAAAGTTAACTTTACCAGGAGGCCTCATTATAGGAGACCTCGAAACTTTCGATGACATCACTCCCATCCCAGAAGAAATCAATCATTCCCCTGTTTTACCCAACATCCCTGAATTCCTGACTGATCTCCAAGATCGTCAAATGAGCAAACTCTTACTCGAATTCCGTGATGTTTTCGCGCAAACGTCCGCCGAAATTGGTAAGACAAATATGAAGGAACACGCCATCCATACCACAGGACCCCCTTTTCGTCAACCCTCTCGCAGAAAAAATCCTGTACAAAGAAAAGAGGAGGAACAACAAGTCCAAGAGATGCCACTCCCTCCGTCAGCCTGTGGTCCTCACCAGTCATCCTAGTAAAGAAAAAAGACGGCTCCACTAGATTTTGTGTGAACTACCGACGCCTAAATGACGCAACAATAAAGGATGCAACACCTTTGCCTCGGATCGATGACTCCCTGGACTCTCTGCACGGCTCGAAATGGTTTACCACATTTGACTTGCAAACCGGATATTGGCAAGTCCCTATCACAGACGAACATCAGCAGAAAACAGCCTTCTCAACCAGTGGAGGACATCTTTATGAGTTCAACGTGTTGCCTTTTGGTTGCAAAAGGTGCCAAAAAAAAGGACCATTGTGCAATGGTCCTGCTACTTTCTCCCGGTTAATGGAATCTGTACTAAAAGGACTTACTTGGGAGACGTGTCTGGCATATTTAGACGGTGTGATTGTGTACTCTAGTACCTGGCCGGAACATCTACAAAGACTCCGTCAGGTATTGCAACGCATCAGGGACGCCGGACTTAAACTCAAGCCTTCTAAATGTGAGATTGCCAAAAGCACAGTAGGATTCCTAGGCCATGTCATTTCAGCTCAAGGCATCTCTCCTGACCCCAAGAAATTGTCCGCTATTGGTAGCCAACAACCACCCTACCACAGTAAAAGGAAAGAGATCTTTCCTTGGATTAGCCACCTATTATCGAAGGTTTGTTCCAAAATTCGCTGAGATTGCTCGTTCACTCCATCAATTAACCCATAAGGACACAGAATTCGAATGGACAGCAGAAAGGAATTTGGCTTTTGAAACATTAAAAGACAAATTAGTGCAAGCCCCCACAGTAGCTTTTCCCGACTACAAACAACCTTTTCGATTATACACCGATGTTTCCTTGTACGCCATTGGTGCAGTGCTAGCCCAGGTACAAGACGGAAAGGAACATGTCATCGCCTACGCCAGCTCGACCTTGAACACTGCTCAGCAAAATTACGCCGCCACCAAACGAGAATGTTTAGGCATTATCTGGGCCCTTAATAATTTTAGATCTTTCGTGTTAGGGGCGAAATTAGACATTATCACTGATTATCAATCATTACAGTGGCTCAGATGATGCGAAACTAACTCTGCACTATTGGTACGCTGGAGAGAAACGTTAGAAGAGTATGATTTTGTGATCCATTATCGGCTCGGCAAACTTCATACAAACGCGGACACCCTATCCCGCTTACCTGTACCAGATCACCCCCCCACCAACCTCGCCGCTCTACAACACACCACTTCTGCTCCATCTTTATCTACCGATGTCACTACACCATCAGAATCAACCCTGTTACAACTATGGGACAAGAAGATAAAACCAAAATGGATTCCTCGTCACATCTTTCAGAATATTTGTCGATGGGGAGACCAATTAACCACTGAATCAGGACATATTATTTTGGAACCAACCGTTGCCCAGGAATACATGATCTCCATTCATGAGGGTAATGGTATACATTTGGGACAAAAGAAAATGCTCCAGGTGTTCCAAAATCAATACTGGACAATTAACCCTTCCGGTATTGCCAAACGAGTAACGGAAGCTTTGCAAATCCTGTGCAATGGGAAAAGATCGATGCAAGACACCCGGACCTGCAGGAACGATCTCTGCTCATAAGCCATGGCAGGTACTCTCCCTGGACGTTATGGGACCATTTTCACCCAATCACGGAAAACGATTCATCGTTACTTTCATGGACGTCTCCAAGTTTCTCGTCGCCTGTTAACCAAAGATCATTCTGCTGTTACGGTCGCTGAATTGCTTGCCACAGAATGTTTCCAGTGTTCGGACTACCATTAGCTCTACTGTCAGACAACGCACCCGAATTCACAAGCCAAGTATGGGATACATTCACCACAAGATGTGGAATTAAGATTAAGCATTCCTCACCTTATTGGCCTCAGGGAAACGCGATCTGTGAGCGTAGTCACCGATCAATCAATAATAGCTGCAAACCAAAATGATCGAGTTACAAACAACTGACTGGCCCGGACAAGTCAAGATGATTCAGTGGGGATTAAATTCTTGCCCCAGAGAAGATGGGATATCTCCTCATGAACGAGTGTATGGCGTCGCTCAATTACTTTTACCTTTTCGCCATCTTGCCGCTCCTCCCACCACCCAACTTACCATAGACCCTCTCCAACAATTGAAGAATACCCTTCACACCGTACAAACCTGTCAAGATGTAGAACAAGATGCCACCACCAGTCAAAATCCATTTGCCATTGGTGATACCGTTATGGTCGCCAAACTACCTATAATCAACAAATTAGGGCCAAGATATGAAGGCCCATATCCCATTGCCAAAATTCCCAATCCATATCAAGTGATAGTAAATTATCACGGGGAATTCCGAACTTACCGCAACAGATTTGTTTGAAAATATTCACCTCTTCATTAAGATACTCCACTAATACCTACGACAGAAGAATCCCCTGCCACTCGTCAACCATCAGCTGTCACGCCACCTCGTACTTATGATAATACGAGTCCTACCAAACTCCCTGTTTTACCTTTCCCACATCACCAACAACTCCAAAACTGACTACCAGAGCATCTCGACAAATAATTCACCACACTCCCCATACTTCACCACCTGCACCTATATCACCAAATATCACCCCAGGTTCACCAATCTCTGATTCCACCACCTCTACCCCTACTCTAAATCGTGGCCCACAGACCACGACCTCCCACTATAAATTGAGACCCCGCTTAAGAACAAGACTACCTGTGACCGCCAGATATCCATAATTTCATAAATCCCATAAACCTCCATCAAAACCCAGACCAGCTTCATCTCGCCCCCAACATTCTCCTATCATCTCACCAACTTCATCACCTCCCAACAAGAAACCGCGGCCTTCGACATCACCTGTCACCTGCCCATCTAAATCCACATCATCATCTGTCTCCCCTCGTTCCTCGTCACCTTCACTATCTTCCTCAACTCAAGACCGCCTCCCTCAACCTTTAAATATACCACAATTAACAACCCCACCTAGAATTAAACCTTCTTCTTCTACAGTCACACATTCCCCTCCCGCCATATATAAATCACCTCCCCTTCGTTCCCTTCCTCCTCCTCACACTTCCCCTTACCATTCTCCTTCCCAACCTTCCACGTCATTTAACGTAACCTCTGACAAACCATCCTCACCTCGCCTCGCCCCTCCTACCTTATCTCCATTTCCTTCAACAGTATCCCCTAACCTCACGCATCCTACTACATTACTTAAACCTTCCCCTATAGCTCCCACTATTCCTTTATCTTCCCCGCCACACACTCCCAATTCCAGACCTACCTCTCAGTCACCATCTTCTACCACTAGTACTGAGCCTGTTTTACGTGACTCTTATCGCACTAAATCAGGTAGGATAAGTAAACCACCAGATTGATATCCTCGTACTTTATCTGCCATTCGTACCCCAAACATTTTGCCTTGCCGTTATGCAAAAATCAACTCTGAAATTTTTCAACAACAATTCGAAATCTTACGATTAACAAAGCTAACTAACACAAATGAGTGTTCACTCGCACCGTTATTAATCACCTCCTGCCCGCCTGGTACCTTTGCGTCCGCACGAGGTCATGACCTTCCACCTGCCCAGCCTATCGAGATCACTTACTCCACCACCACCACCACCTGCACACCCCCTGCTCTTGTTCTAACCACCACAAACTCCAAGATGTCCGCCACGCCCTTTATCAAGAGAGTGAAATGGTCTGCTGATAAAGTCCATTTTACTCGGATCCGCTATCTTCATGAAGCTTTTACAGCTTCTATGCAACCAGATACCACGCCCATCGTTAATGTTCTGGTTGAACCCACCAAATCACCGGACATCCATTCTCTACAGTGGCCTACTTAAGTACCCTGCCTTTGGTGAAAACCCATGGCAACTTATTAACATTTGCCCCTGAGGCACGGGGACGTACCTTTCATAATGGAGAAGGAAATAAAATACCCCGGAAACGGAGAGAGCCCCAAGCAGAGGAGACGGAAGAAGGAGAAGACGAAGGAAGACCCAGAAAGAAAAAGGGATTGAACGACCCAAAGAAGAAAAAGGCAAGGACGACGACATCAACCACCAACACAGCACCTCCCGCGTCTGCAGCAGTAGCGAGACTCCGAAATGGAAGAATCGCTATGTTGAAGATGCCGAAGAAGGAATATCCAAGCATGCCGGGGAAGAAGATTCGCCCCAGCACATCCCCAAAGAAAAGAGTCATCTTCAGTCAACCTTTTTAAAACCAAGCATATGTTTCTTCACTTATATTCCTATCTACCTATGTTCTTCACTTACATTTTTCTATAAAAACTAAGTTATATCATGTATAGAAAATAAGAATGCACAATCATTATGATGATGAACAATATGTATATCTGTATTAGCATCGTAAGAATATAACCCCCAGTATGAAATGAATATGTATGATGTTTTGTTACAAACCTAAGTATGCCATATTAATATGCAGTAATACCTCAATAGACCTTTGGGACATTATTTCCTACACACATATATATACGCCTTCTTGTTATACTCTGATTACTACTTCTAATTACACAAACCACATGTTCTTCTTTCTCATAAGATATTACGGTATACAATAGTATCAAAGTTGACACCCCGCTGAACAGCGTTGGTGTCGTTCCCACACGTACCGGAAATGGGCGACTCACGCGCTAAACCGTTCAGGCAAGCGCTCAGGCATACCAACACGCTCTGAAAATGAGGCCTCCGTAAATACTATCTTAATAGATAAATTAACATGATATGTTCTATGAATTATTATCAACATAAATCCTACTAACAATGATACATTGGTAAGTTCTCATTTCAGATCCCCGGGAATGAGTTGGATAAATAAAAAAAATTCAAATGCGCATCTCAGCCTTCCTAATTTTTTGCACTAAATCTCCCGCTCAAGTTCCAAATTAAGGAACTCGTTTCTTTGAACACATTTATTGTTTCCCAAGGTTTTATTGAGCTCACATAGATATGCTATAGTTATTATTTTAACCCTTGATGAAGTACCTTTCCAGTTGAGATGTATTCTTGATATAACCATCCTCACATCACTTAGAAAAGTAATTTTTAAAGAAGATATCTTGACCACCAGAACCAGAAGGATCTATCAACCTCTTTAAGGATACCTTTTCATACCCTTAACATTCTACAAGTTAGTAAGGGTCCCTCGCAATAATCGTCAATACCAGATCAGGATATTTTAGGAGAGTTAAGCAATTATAAGGCGTCTGAAACCCTGGCATCCCAACTTTAGAAGTCTTATAATTAAACCTCCATTCAGTTGGACGAGCGGGATCCCGAAGTTCAATATACTGTCTGTGAGTTAAAAAAAAATCCTATTGTAGGGATCTTTGTTAATGATGAGGCACCACCCGGTTAACATAGAGACCCTTGATAGGCGGTGCCTACTATAAGTATAGAACTGAAGTGGACGGCCTCCCAGAACTTCATTACTATTCTTCAGTTACCGAAACTGTGGCCTGTTACAGGAAACTTTGTTACCACTGGCATCCCACTGATTAACATAGTTACTGTTACCGGTATAAAGCTTTCCTTAACTTAGGAAAAAGGGTTACGGCATCCCGCCCCTTCCTTCTAGTTAAAGATAGTCCACAAGCACCCTCTCTAAAAGAAGTTGAGGAGAACGGCATCCCGTCCTCAATATTCTCTAGAGTGAAAAGTGCTAAGTCCTACTCTAGGAACTTTGTTACTACTGGCATCCCAGTATCTAACATTGTAAGGATACTTTTACCAAACTTACTGCGTTAGTCCGATATCGTGCCATATACGTTCTCACTGAGGCACGATATTCAAAATCCCATTACAAGAGTACCTTAACAGGACTTCATCAACGGTTGATATACAGGTCAGGATAGTAGAGTATTTCTCCAAAACCTCTGAAATACTTGCGTTAGTCCTGTATGGTGCCCAACTGCAATTGCCCGACAATTGCTATATGTTACGGAGCCATACTTAAGATCTCAAACCCATCAACCCATCTGTAACTATCTTCACACAGCCGGCCCACCTGGACAGCTCATGGAGAAGCAGAAGACTACAGCCAGCCACCACTGGAATCATCATCAGGAGGAAGACAAGAAAAGACACCTAAGCCGAGAACCTGGAGAAGAGAAAAAAATTGAGAAAACGTAATCTACCAAGTGAGCGAAAATAAACAGAGTCCCGCAAAAGTGTATTAAGAAGATCATAAATCTGTTATAGCGGGAATATTCAGAATTAACCAAAGATAATTTCTTTTATCAACGATATATAACCTACGGAAGTGTTTTCCACCGTAGTACAGTGATTTCTGAACTTATTTCTTTTAAGCCGATTTTAAGGCTAAGCGACTCTGTCATTTTCCCAACCCAGTGAATATATTTTAGAGTCCACCATCGACTCTAGCAATATTTCTATAGCAGGAGTATAGTTTTCGTACTAGTGCGCATGGTAGATAATCCCAAGGATACGTACAGTGATAAAATAACTTTTCCAAAATAAGCTCGCAAGTCCAATCTTTTACAAGTACAGTGAATCATTATAGCTGAAGTTATTACTTGTGATCGTCCTCGATATTCAGAAGTGTATACTATTCCTGAGAAAAGGAATGTTGTGAAGCTGTGCAAAAATACCTGCGCTCTATACAGATCCGCGACTGCTCGGAGATAGTAAATAGTTTTAAAGTGCTATTCATTGGTAGTGTTTACAAGTTACCTTCTTACTCCATTGTGTATTAGTGTTAATAGAAATAAAGCTGTATTTCTTAAACTATATTATGCTATATATATATCCTCTGTTGTCTTTGATTATATATATTTATATGAACTCGGAAGTCCCAGTATAGTAGAACTCACCTGTATCAATCGTTAATCCTGAATAAAATCAGGTCATAACGATATGAATAGATAATAACGATATTTATGGTAAAATGGTTTCGTTGGGAATGTATCAAAATATCTTCGCCTGGCGGGACGTTTCAAATACCATAGTTACGCGCTTCCCGGGTTAAGCTTCAAACACACTGCTGGACAATAATGAAGTGGGACTGGCGAGGTAGAGGCAGGAAACTGCACAGTCACACAGGCCCACATTGGCCAGCTACCACCCTCATTGCCGCTGCCACACTGTAAAGAATATGGCTGAAAATGAGGTGTTGTCCCCACAAACACCAACCCCTCCTCACTCCCAGCATTATGTTGGCAACACCAGTCATGCAACCAACTCACCACTCTTGCTAAAACAGCTTCCCAGAAGTTAAGTGCTCAACCATATCCGTGGGTTCCCCCTCCCCACACAGCTTCTTGCTCTTAATATTTATGGACGCCTTTCTTTGCAATGCTCCAGGTCCCAGGGTCACTAATAGCCGTATTAATATGGATAATTCCGATGTTCCGATCCTTAAAACACGGGCGACCCACTAGAGAAAGAGAGAGAGAGAGAGAGAGAGAGAGATAGTTATACATACATACTGCAGTTCAGCTTTATATAGTAGTAGCGAATTCAGTAAATTGATATGATGATAACATTTAGTTCCAAAGGGGATGATGTGTCTCTTCTAAATCATGTCTACTGTAAGTCCATGTTTTACATCCTTATAATCTTTACACACAGGCAAGATTCACCAGTATCTTAAATACCCGTATCCTTATGTTTACGTTTTCTGGTAACGTCGTTTACCGGTATCCAAGTGATGGGAGTTCATAACCCCATGTTTTGTAGCCGAGTCAATGATTGTGACAATTTCCCCCCAAATAATTATTCGTGTGAACCTCTCTTCCAAGCATTGAATTTAACCAGGCATGGTTGTCTTCGCTATAAGCTGGAATAGATTGCACTACTTTATTCAGTAAGTTTCTACTTACTGTATTTTCTTGAGCAATTAAAATCTAAGTCTTAATCCAAGAGATCTATATCCCTAGCATTACTTGGGTGACACTATGTCGACCCAACTGGGGTCCAAACCTGACACGGTCGCTAGAGTTAAAGAGCTGCTGTATCTTATAACTATAAGTGAACTTCAAATTCGCTTGAAAGGAAAGGTGTATGCTTCTTGCATTAAAAGTGCAATGACATATACTTCAGAAACGTGTTCAGTTACAGTAGATGATATAAACATATTGGAATTTAATGAAATAATAATGGTGAGATGCGTATGTGGTGTTAAGCTGAAGATAAAAATAACTAATGTCGAGTTAAGTAGATGGTTAGATATAACGAATATCAGCGAACAGAAGTGCACAAGTAGGCATTGTTGCTTTACCATGTGAAACACATGAATGCTCGAAATTGGGTGAAGATATGCACTAGAATAGGGAGGGAGTGCACGGAAGGTAGACCAAGAAAGACGTTTGATCAGGGTATAAGATCTAATATCCAATTTTAAAACATGACAAGAGAGGAAACTCAAAACAGGGTTGCCTAGAATGCTGCCTGTGAAAATCCCTTTTTTCCGAAAGTTTCAGTGTTCCAGTGGATAGTTTAATGTCTCCCGTTAATCTAACTCTTTGTTCGGTAAACATACTGTCATCGTTTCATGATAGAATAGGGAGATATTATTCATTATTGCTGAGTTGAGATGCAATCTCAATATCTTGAGGAACCAACCCCTCCCTCCTTTGGTTCACTCACCGTGAGTAAAGAAAAAATAGAAAATAATGTTCAAGTTTCAGGCTGAGAATTGGCCTTGGGCTCGTAGATTGCGCTCAGCAGTCAGTAAGCTGGAGATGAGAACGATATATATTTTTGAATGTTACTATAGACATCACCCTAAGGCGAAAATATAATTCACGGTTGCCCAGAGTGGGTTTACTTAAGGTGCCCCCTGTTCTGCCCGGTTTTAGTACCCCAGTATTCAGTAGGCTATGCTGTGAGGGTGGTGGTGGGCCAGGTAACGTTCCACACTCCTGCTGGAATATAATAGTGTCCTGGTGTCTGCCTCTCTCAGCCCCGTGACACCACAATGATCTTGCTCGTTCGTGTGGTCTCCAGTAGGCCCATCTAGTTATTTATCTTTTTAATCTCGTGCTATTTTTTTTCATTCTCTTCCCCTCTTCCCCCCACCTCTCTCTCTCTCTCTCTCTCTCTCTCTCTCTATATATATATATATATATATATATATATATATATATATGTATATATATATATATATATATATATATATATACTGTATATATGTATATATATATATATATATATATATATATATATATATATATATATATATATATATAGTTATAGATATATATATATATATATATATATATATATATATACTGTATATATATATATATATATATATATATATATATATATATATATATATATATATATATATATATATATATATATATATATATATATATATATATATATATATATATACCGGTATATATAGTATATATTCTTAACAGAATCAGATGTACCCCAGAGAAGGTAGGACAAACAAATAGTTAAGTTAAATAGGTACAAGACATCTAGCCTAGACGGCTGTCTTCCCCAATTTGTACGAGAAGTGTGAGATGTGAAATCGCTCCTATCTTGACAGAAATTTTCAATAAATCACTAGAAACTGAAGAGGTCCCTGAAGACGGTAACTGGCCAATGTGACTCCAATCTTTAAGAAATGGGATCATGAGTGTCCCAAGCACTATCGGCAAATTAGTTTGACTTCTATTGTTATACCGAGGGAAAATGAAGCCGCCCACGGTAACCAGCCACCCGCAGACCTCGGGAAATACCAGGGCAACCCCAGCCGACCTCCACATCAGAACCGGACACACACCTACAGCCGGGGGCACCGACGACAGGCTCAACCCAAAACCAACTCCGTACGGCACCATAATCACCAGAGGCATCGTCGACCATTGGGGCCACATAATAACAAAGCCTGTCCTTCAACCGTTCTCTCTCAAGCAGAACGAGGTAAATATAGAAATGTCCCCCCGAAGACAGGTGTACCAACCCCCCACCAACAACGAGCAGGAACTACTTCTTTGAGTACCAGCGGGCGGTCACACGGCCCCATATCTACAGGAGTGACGTCACCACCACCAGCCGACCCAGGGTTGGCCGACGGCCAGGTCGACCCCGCCAATCCAGAAGGAGCATCACCTGTAGAGTGGACTTGGGAGAGGATACGGAAACAAATACTGAGGGCCCTACCATTGTTATCCCCCCTCCCCCCATCACCACCGGAACGACAAGGACCTATGTCAATGCTAGGGAGGGCCAAGGGCGCCCTTTTTCCATGTAGCAAACCCAGGCCTAGCAAGATCTAAGGAGTGAACATGTACTCAGACCAGGTTAGGAAAGGTATCTCACCCTTCTTCCTGAGCCGAGTGTCCATGACCTCCCTAGGTGCTCCAAAGCCCAAAGTTTCAGTGTGGTAGAAAATAATGAGTATTCAATATCTCCTAGTTCCTCGGTCAGTCTCACTGCCGAAGCCATTCGTTGTTGGACGTAAAAACACTTTATTATCTCGGTCAGCCTCACTGCTGAGATTACCCGTGGTCTATCTATCAGGCCCTCTCTTAACGTAACTTGCATTCTATTAGTCGTAATTCTAAGTCAAACCTTCAATACGCTATCAGAATTACTATCGCCATCTTATAAGTAGATTGTCACATGTCGAAATTACCACTCGGTCATCTGAGCACTGCCTACTCATATAAATATATATATAGTTAAACTCTGCCTTACCTTGTGTCTTCTTCGAATCCAGCCAGAAACCCCCTTTCATTCTAACCTCACACGAGCATCATTCTTGATTATTTAACTTATATCACTCTCGTGTCTAATTCTGTATATGTTGTGTATCTATTATTGTCCTAGTTCTGATTTGTACAGGTATAATTATGTAATCAAGTTAATACCTAATTTCTACCATTTGACCTTGCTACTGGTAACCTCCTTAAGGTGAACCCCAGGTAAATAAACTGCCTGATATTAATGTTATGTCGTGTTGGGACTCTTATGCCCTATATCTCTATTCACAGTAATTATATTAAATGTGTGAAAACCTGATTCAACTACTCACTCCAATACCTCTCCCTAACAGTTTGAGACACCCATACATACAGTATAGTTTACGCAGCCCTAACTTCTCCACATCTAATAACGAGGGCTGGTATCTTATCTATCATAGCAAAACTTTTAGAAGGGATGCTAGTAGACATGATAGTTGACTACCTGGTTATCCATAACTTAATTTCAGATTCCCAACATAGATTCAGACGACACCATTCATATCTTACCAATATGCTGAATTTCACTAAATGCTGAGTAAGTATGACAAAGGTAGAACCATAGAGAGCCTTTACTTAGATATTGTAAAGACTTTTGACAAAGTGTCTCACTGCAGGCTATTGTCATAAGTGAGTGCACTAGATATCAATAGAGAGGTCACAAATTGAATTGAGAGTTGGCTAACAGGTAGACAGCATCGAGTGGTAATCAAGGGTGTTTCTTCAGAATGGATTCCAGTCACGTCTAGAGTTCCACGTGAATCTGTCCTTGGCCCACTTTTGTTTATCATATACACCAATGACATTGATATTGGTCTGTTGAGTGTGATCTTCAATTTTGCAGAAAACATAAAACTAGGAGTGAATGTGAAGAACCCTAAAGGGGTTGAACAGCTCAGGATGGATGTAAAACGACTGGGTGAATGGTCTGAGACTGGGCAAGTGCCACTAAACTTGGAAAGGTGCATGATGATGCATATAGGCCAAGCAAACCCAAGTCAGACTATTTGCTATTGGGAATGCCTCTGGAAGTGATTGACTTGGAAGAGGATGTTGAGCGGTACTTGAAAAGTAGACAGAATGGATAAAAAAACACCATCTGAGGAAGAGCACTTAATTGACAACGTTTAGCAGATAGCTTCATCAGGTCACTAACCTTTGGAAAAGGATGTAGGTGTTCTGATCAGCAGTGGCCTAAACTTTTCCAAGCAGTGCATTGAAGTAGAGAAGAAAGTTCAGAAATGATTGGGCTATATGAATATATGTATAAACACAAGGAAATAGTCCTCACACTTTGCAACGTTCTGATACGGCCTCTCCTAGTTTCCTTGAGTATGCTGTCCAATTCTGGTCTCCAGCACTCTGAAAAGATATAGAACGACTGGAAAGAGTACAAGCTAGGGCTACAAAGTTTATTCCATTGATTAGAAGAATGAGCTCTGAGGACAGCTGTTGAATAGAAGAAAAATTGAGAATATCGTTTCACTCTTGGGTTGGAGAGTTGCACAGAGTAATGGTGGGATTGTGTTGCAAGACGGGTGCTACATGCTCTACGAAGAGGGGGTGGCATACACTGAGAGAGCTCTGAGGAACACTGATTATTGTAATAGCGGTAGAATAGTGGGAGAGATGCAAAATTGCGGTGAAGAGAGAGAGACTGCAAAGAGTTGGTGAGTGGACGAGAGTTAATGAGACAAAAGGCTTTCTTTCTACTTTATCTAGAAGTGTTGTGTGAGAGGAACCTCCCCTCACGTGTGAACAATACTCAATACATGGACACACTGTGCCCCTGTATAGAGAAAGAAGCTGCGCAGGGGTAAAGAACCCCCGGAGGCGGTTGAGCACACCCAGCTTCTGGGAAGCTGTTTTAGCAAGAGTGGTAATGTGATCTTTCCAAGAAAGATCTGAAGAAAAAGAGACACCGAGAATATTTAGAGAAGATGAGGGGTTAATTTGTATGTTGTTGAAAAGTAGGTCATAGTTTTCTGAAAAGGGGCGATGAGTAGACGGGAGGGGGAAAGTGGTACGTGTACAATAAGTGTGTGCTAGTTTTTGGGAAATAGGTACGTGGAAATAGGTTGGAAAACCTGCGAACTTGTTTCCCACGAACCAATTTTCCGATTTTGAACAGGGACTTGGAAATAGGATCGTATGTAATATTATAAAATTTAGTTGGAAATACGTACGTGTTGATAGTGCAAGGTTTGAAACAAGTACGTTTTCGAATTAAACGTCAGTAAGTTCGAAAAAGGCCAACAACTAGGTTGTTGAAATTAAGTTCGAAATGTTCTAGTTTGAATTAATTTCAAAAAGTGCTAATTGTAATTATGTTCGAAAATATCCACTCGATATTAAATTCTAGATTCGGCGATAAGTTCGAAAATCCTTCGAACTTGTTTCCCACGAACCAATTTTTCGATTTTGAACAGGGACTTGAGTTTTGGAAGCATTGAATAGTAGCAGTGTAGTAGCACTGTAGCAGCATTGAATAGTAGTAGTGTTAGTAGCCGTGCTAAGTGTGATACTAGCCCTGCCAAGTGTGATATCGGTCCCCCTGTCAGGTTTAAGACTGACCCTGCCAAGTGTACTGGTAATAAGTTGTGTATGATACCGACACACATGTTACCTGTATTACCTGTGAGGCACTTAGCTCACACGCCTTGTACAAGACCGGCATCAACAAAACAGAAACTTACCTCTACCTACTCTATAATTATTGCCTGTGGTGTGATACCTGGTGAGAAGACCGAGAGCAGACCCTGAGGAGCGAAGGAACTCTGACGACTGTAAAGCCCGTGGTTTGAGACCTTGCAGTTATAGACCTCATGAGAAAACTGGTTATAAGACCCCATCACCAACATTAAGTGAAACATAATTAAGTCAACCTTCTATACCAGGAAAGTAACTAGTATAAAATAATATCAAGTAGTGTGTCTCTTATTTTTAGAGTTCTTTGCCTGCCATACGTATTTATCCCTTCAGGAATGCATTACACATCCACTATCCCTTGCTATTCCCAACCAGGGGAGGGGGAGGGGGGAGGGAGGGACTATAAATGCCACCATCGAACCAAACCATGATGCAGACTCTTCTACGTGATCTGGACCTCTACCTTCTACTCTATATATCAAAATCAGTAACATTAGCGGCCTTTCTTTTAACTTCCTCTCTGTAGAAAACTATCTCTCTTCTACCAAACCTGACTTACATTTCCTCACCAAAACACAGTTGTCTAAGGCAACAGACAGAAAACCCTTCTCTGTATCCTCCTACTATATATACCCTCAATTCAAAGCCATCGGTGGATGTTGTGTGTACGTACACACCAATCTTACTTGGTCTCGTGTTCCCAACTTTGACTCCCTGAAGTTGAACTTCAGTTGAACTTGAACTTGAACTTGAAGTTGAACAAAGCCTTGGCTTTGCTGGGCAACAACCTTGAATGGGGGAGACATTCGAGAAGACCACGTTATTCATGGCAGAGGCAAGTCAATCAACCATATGGAAAACTATTTGGAATACGAAATAGTTGCAAACTTCTTCTCCCCGGGAGTGTATACGGAGGGTGAGTGTGGAATAAGCCCATTTGATTGGTTGATTGGTATCTTTTATTTCAGAATATTGCACCGTTTGTTTAATTTCTTCTTTTCAATGCTTTCTTTTCTAAATCTTAGTACACAATGGTACACAGAATACCTTAATCTTACACCCATTCTCAATCACAAACACTCTTTCTCTCTCACACGCACACACACACACACACACACACACACACACACACACACACACACACACACTTATTACTCATTCACACATACACTCTCTCTCTCTCTCTCTTCTCTCTAAGAAATAAACCATATAATGAGAGACTAAGATAACTCGATCTATTTTCACTTAAGAAACGGAGGATAAGAGGACAACTGATAGAGTGTTTTAGAGTTTTAAAAGGATTTAGTAACATTAACCCTGATAAACTATTTAAGATAGCCAAAGAAAGTTCTACAGGAGGAAACAAGTTAAAATTAATAGATAAAAAAGCAAACCTGGATACAAAAAAAAAAAAATCCACTCACAGTATAATTAGTGAGTGGAATATGCTCCCAAATAAAGTAATAGATAGTATCTCAATAGATGCATTTAAAAAAAGTTTAGACTCATACCACAGAGGAATAGGCATGGAGTAGGTAATAACCAATGATAGAACGATGTGGTAGTAACGAACACTGCTTCCAGTTGAAGAGAGCTATTTGAGGAAAACAAAAACAAAATATATACATATGTATATACAGTATATATATATATACAGTAATATATATATATATATATATATATATATATATATATATATACTGTATATATATATATATGTATATATATATATATATATATATATATATATATATATATATATATATATATATATATATATATATATATATATATGTTTCTAGTCTCTCAGTGGGGATCGAACCATCGACCATCAGGACGATAGCCGACGCTTTAATCAATTACACCACGGCAGTCTAAAACACACTCAGCCTTCTATCCTATTTATGTTAGGGAGAAGGGAAACCCACTAGGCGAATATATTTCAATTCAAACCTAGTTGTAGGATCCATATTTCCAGAATACCATACACGGATTTTTGAGTGTCCCGACGCAACTCGGGTCGAAATTGATTTAATTTAATTCTAACCCACAAAGCATGAGAGTTATAAATATTGAGAATATATCACAAATACACGTGAGCCACTAAATGTTTCTAGTCTCTCAGTGGGGATCGAACCATCGACCATCAGGACGATAGCCGACGCTTTAATCAACATTTAGTGGCTCACGTGTATTTGTGATATATTCTCAATATTTGTAACTCTCATGCTTTGGGGGTTAGAATTAAATTAAATCAATTTCGACCCGAGTTGCGTCGGGACACTCAAAAATCCGTGTATGGTATTCTGGAAATATGGATCCTACAACTAGGTTTGAATTGAAATATATTCGCCTAGTGGGTTTCCCTTCTCCCTAACATAAATAGGATAGAAGGCTGAGTGTCTTTTAGACTGCCATGGTGTAATTGATTAAAGCGTTGGCTATCGTCCTGATGGTCGATGGTTCGATCCCCACTGAGAGACTAGAAACATTTAGTGGCTCACGTGTATTTGTGATATATTCTCAATATTTGTAACTCTCATGCTTTGTGGGTTAGAATTAAATTAAATCAATTTCGACCCGAGTTGCATCGGGACACTCAAAAACCCGTGTATGGTATTCTGGAAATATGGATCCTACAACTAGGTTTGAATTGAAATATATTCGCCTAGTGGGTTTCCCTTCTCCCTAACATAAATAGGATAGAAGGCTGAGTGTCTTTTAGACTGCCGTGGTGTAATTGATTAAAGCGTCGGCTATCGTCCTGATGGTCGATGGTTCGATCCCCACTGAGAGACTAGAAACATTTAGTGGCTCACGTGTATTTGTGATATATTCTCAATATATATATATATATATATATATATATAATTATACATATATATATATATCACTACAGGTGACGGTTAGCATGCAATCTCCTTTCCATTTCTAACTTTCTATAAATTCCTTCAGGCGATTTCCAAGATCTGCAAAGTTATTCAATTCCAACTGTCTTCATGTACGGTAATTGCTGGAGGGACGGAGGGTGGGGAGAGAGCCTTCTTCTTTGCTATCCTTTCCTTCCACAGTCCCTTACTCTCAATTTAGCTATCTCTACTAAAATTAAGTTCTGACGACTACCTCGCTGGGATCGTAAGGTCTGTGTGGTAAGTGTATCTATGTACATATATGTAAACCTATGTAAATCTCTCTCTCTCTCTCTCGTTCGCTCATGTGGAAAGCATACCCCAACATGAATGGTGTAAACTCTCAATAGTGATTGATCACCAATTCCCAAAAAGAGGTCCCTCAGAAAAAAAGTCCATCCATGAGCAAGAATATCTCTCAACCAATGGCAGAGTGCCTCAGTAGAACGAAAGATGAACCGCAACTTACTCCAGATTTTACATCTCAGTTGCCAATTTTGAGCCACTAGATAGTGATTGTTCTACCTCAGGTGACGATTACAAAAATACAGGGAACAGCAACACCTCTGATAGTGTACAGAGAAATAGTGTGATAGAAAGTGCACTAACCTCAGAGACCCCAAATCCTTCAAGAAACTGAGAGGAAAGAACTGGGCCCCTTTCATGGAAGCAATATATAATGCCAGTTCAATTAGGAATACATTCTCCGAACTCTGGGCATTGTTTGCTATCTACTGAATCCTGAGTTCACAATGATGCCAGACATTTTTGGGAATTTATAATACCTGGATGTAGAATGTTTCACAAAGACCAGACCATATGAGAAGGAGGGGAAATTCTTATGTACATCAGTCTTTCTAAATCCAATTGACTGCAAGATCAGGCCAGAACATGAACTTTTAGGTGTAGACCTCAATCTAGATAATGTTATATATAGAATTGTTTTGGTGTACAGGTCTCCACATCAATATGTTGAAAAGGATGAACCTTTGTGCACAAGACTGAGCGGTCACACCGATGGCAAGACCAGTTTGAGCATATGTGACTTTATCTACCTGGTAAACTGGGAAGCGAGAACTACCGATGCTGATGGTAGGCGAATATCCTAATGATAACTTTATGACTCAGTAGGAGAATGAACTAACTAGAGGCAACAACATTCCAGATCTTCTGTTCACCACGGAAGATGAGAATGTGACCAGCTTATAACGTTGGTGAATCACTAGGAGGTAGTGACCAAAATCTTATTAGAATCTCCCTTTGTAAATCTTACAGTAGATTCCAACCAGTCCTAGACTAGGAAACTAGAGATCTGGTGATCAAAATGTAAAGGTCTTCTGGGAAGTATATTCCAAATCAGACTTAACAAATCAGGTTCATCTCAACCGCAATGGTTCTCAAGTGACACAGCTTCAGCAATAAGAAAGAATATATGTTGCATACAGAAAGGCCAGAAGAAGGCAGGACCAAAGAGATCTAAATATGTGCAGGGGAGTCAAATCTCTTATAACGGAAGCAAAGTGGGATAAAGAATTCAGTGTTGCAGCCACAGGAATTTTTCATATCTGTGAACAGTAGGACGCCATTCGAAAGTAATATTTGACTTCTAAAAGATCCAATAGACCAACTAGAAACCTCTTGCACTGAAATAGCTAAATCCCTAAACGACTATTTTGCCTCGGTATTTACAAGAGAAGATGGCAGTGACATGATGGGTCCAGGATTAATGCCTGATGGTGAAGGTCTTAGAAGAATTAGATGTACCCCAGACGAGATAGCATAAAGAATAAATATGTTAAATAGGTTCAAGTTATATTTCACATATGGCTTTCTTCCCCGAGTTGTGTTAGACACACTTGAGTATATCGCACCTTTTTGGATGGAAATGTTCAATAAATCTCTAGAAGATGGAGAGGTCCCTGAAGAGTAGAAACTGGTCAATGTGATCCCAATTGTTAAGAGAGGGGATGATGAGTTTCCCAAGAAATATCAGCTAATTAACTTGACATCTATCATAGTAAAACATTTATGATAGATACTAGTAGACAACATAGTTGATTACCTGAAAATCCACAGCTTAAATACAGATTCACAACATGGTTTCAGATGACACCGACCATGTATTTGCTGGAGATTGTCCATGAAATATTGAGTGACTATCGCAGAAGTATAGCCATAAACATCCTTTATTTAAAATTTCAAAAATCTTTTGACAAAGTGCCTATTTTTTTTTTTTTTTTTATTTCTCAACCTCGAGACTGTAGGCTGTTCAGTAGCCTGTTACTCTTACAAGGCCCCAAGATTATCATTTGAAGCTTTGAGGTGTTGGGTGCTTCATATGTATGGCATTAGATGGTCTCAGTGGAGCTTCAAGGTGTTGGTTGCTTCCTTTCTGCCACACTAGATGACGACACCTTCTTTATACAGTACACGTCACTTGATTTGGAGAGAGCAGCTACACAGTCGTTCACAGCATCTTCGAATATGGTCTGTTACGATCGGGTCTCGTATAAATCAGTGGCTCTTATACATTGGACTAGACTGGCATAAATGCAACAACGGAAACGCTAGATCCAACCCCTGATATATAATCCCGTCGAACAAAGAACACATATACCCTCCAGAGTTATATCTGCGATAGCGGGGTATCTTAACTCTCAGTATCTATGTGCTTCTACTATAGGCTGATGTTCTCTGAAACAGCCTATTACCTATAACATATGGTTGCTTAGTTATGGTACACAAGGAAAAGATAGTTAACTTAATTAAATCACAAGAGTGATCTAATGCAAACAAGAAGAAGGTTTACTTAACGTTACTTTAATCAATAATATCTGTCACTCCTTTATGAAAGAAAGTGTTGTAAAGTCCTCAAGCACCGAACAAGGAATCTTCTGAATAATGTCGGATGCTACTAAGAAGAACGTATCGGAAATGGAACCACAAAATAGCAGGAGGCAGGACAATGCACATGTAGGCTAAATACACAAAAAGGCTGGACCTATAATGTTATTGGACACAAGAATATTATAAGCGGTGCAACAGTAATAATGCTCGCCACGAAAAAGTAGTACTCCTATTAACAAAACCGGTCTATGCTGGTTGTGTCTCTCTACAGCAACCTAGACCTCAAAATGCTTGTGTAGAAATAATGGGTATGCATAAAAGAGTATATGATCTAATCCAGCTAATGTCTACCCGGATTAATAAAGTCTAGCTGGGATGTGCAAAGGTACAGAATTCTGGTGGAGCCAGGCAGCTCCTATCCTAGTGTGGACCTTGGGTCTGTGCGGCCTGATTACGTTAATATGAAGGGGTGCTCTCTTGAGGATTCTCGATCACAAGTATCGAGTATCCTCCTGGCGACCCTCAAAAGTAAAAGCAAATAGAGTTAGAACAGTGTTGGGTGGATTAGGCAAGCAGCCCTCACGCACTACACAGTCTAAACTCCAAGGTACACAGACAAAAGATCCACCCAGGTAACCCACAGAATCTGTAGTGTCGTGCAGCTCAAAAGTAGCCTACACACAGTGAAAACACCAACAGCAAGGTACCTGATCCCTAGTCTAGCATTATTTAACCCTGTAGAAACATTAGTGATTGATGGAGACAGTCCGAGCAATACAATCTCCCAAAAAGACAATGACTATCTTCAACCTTAGCCTAGTACATAAGAAATGTGAGATCCAGCATATAATACAGTCTGGCCACCAATTCAAGGTGTGGATGCAGGGAACCAGAGGGGGATTGATATTAATAAAAGGTGAGGAAGTAGTGGAAATGATAGAGGCAGTAGAAGAGAAAGATTCTAAGACAAGAGTGTGGAACAGTTCATGGGAGATGCTTAGAGTATGCTGTCTGGGACGGATCTGACAAGGATATTCCCAGGGACCGCCGCGCTGGAGTCCCAGTTCGCAGGAATGGCACGAGGGCGCGCGACAGTCGCCCAGTAAGCAGCCGCCTAGTAGGCAGTGTTAGGCAGGAGGCAACGAATCCAGCGAGGCCTATGTAAGGGGGCCAGCCACGTGCCACACTCACCACCAAGTCACACCACCTGGTCTCTCTCTCTCTCTCTCCCGCTCGCCTTCCCATCATTCAACTACTTAACACAATATTTCAATTGACTAAATAAAATAGAAAGGATTGTGACAGACGAAAATAAAGAACAGTTCTGAACTGTCTGCAACACAAGCTTTCTCGAGAAGGAAAGTACACAATGATAGGTAGACTGTAGCTTCATTCTCTGCCCTGGCGAGTCCTAACGAGTAAGCCATGCGGTTCTGGGGGAAGCGGTGAGCGTCACACCCCACTCAAGATTTTTAAGAGGCTCCAACTATGAGCTCTAAATCTGACACGCAGAACCCATACAAAATTCGCCACTCCTAGCCACCCAGCGACAATAAAATGTAAAGCACAGTTCTCTTCAAAATAACACATTATAAAAATGAACAACCCTTCCCAACACAATAGATTAAATTACATAGTTATGCTCATAAGAGCGAGCTTCACTAGCCCAGCCTTCTGAGAGGAGTACAACTCAGAATTTCTGCTATAACATACTTAAAAAAATTTAACTATCAAAGAAAGAGTTTTTATAGGATTTTTATATTTTTAATATGTTTATGGCGGCTGCATTACAGGGGCAAGCCTAGTTTTTCTCTTCTATACCAACACAGCAACTCCTACTTTACGACCCAATACGCTGGTCTTCACACGCGAGCCAACAAGCACCAGACGTAAACATACTAATCAAGCCAAAGTAGGAGGCTACCCTTGTGATGATCTACCCCGGGTCTTCCACCCTCGATAAGCAATCTGCAATCACATTCTCAGAACCGGCAATATGGCGTATGTCTAGGTTGTATTCCTGCAACATTAATGACCACCTGGTCAGCCTCATATTCAGGTTATGGAATTGATTCAGGAACTTGAGGGGGTGATGGTCGGTGTAGATCACCACAACTGGTCCATAGGCTGGAACATACACCTCAAAGTGCCTGAGCGCTAGCACAATCGCCAGCAGTTCCTTCTCAACTACTGAATAGTTCTTCTGCGCCGAGTTGAACTTTTTTGAGAAGAAACTGACTGGGTGCTCCAGCCCATCTTCGTCTGATTGCATCAGAACGGCACCAGCCCCCACACCACTGGCATCAGTTGCCAGCTGGAATGGTCGGCTAAAGTCCGGAGCCCTGAGGATTGGGTGAGTACACAACAGGTGTTTTACTAGCAAAAAAGCCCTCTCACACTCAGGCGCCCACTTAAACTTTCTATCTTTGGCCAATAGGTCCGTCAGAGGAGCCAGCACAGTAGAATAGCCCTTTATAAAGCGGCGGTAGTAACCAATCATGCCCAAAAACCTCATGATCTGCTTCTTGGTGGACGGCCTGGGGAAGTGGTTAATAGCCAATATCTTGTTCTGTGGGGGGCACACCTGGCCCAAACCCACCGCCCGCACAAAATCACACTTCCCCAGGTTGACCACCAAGTTTGCCTCGCTTAACTTCTTAAATAGGGATTCTACATGTTCACAGTGGCTCTTGAAATCGTCATCGTAGATAATGACGTCGTCCAGGTACACGGTACAGTTCGGAATGTCAGCCACTAACTCGTTCATCAAGCTTTGGAAGGTCGCTGGTGCGTTCTTTAGACCGTACGGCATGACATTACAACGATATGTAGCACCATCCACCACAAAACCACACACCTCTTTCGCCCGTTCAGACAAAGGCACCTGCCAGTAACCTTTTACCAGGTCCACCTTGGTCAAGAACTTGGCCCTGCCAATCTTGTCTACACAGTCATCGACCCGGGGAAGAGGATATGGGTTGGTGGGAGTCAAGCCGTTTAGCCTGCGGTAATCAACACAGAAGCGCACCTTGCCATCCGGCTTAGGTTGCAGCGTTACGGGAGATGTCCACTTTACCGCCCCCTTCTCGATCAGTCCCTGTTGCAACATATACTCCAACTCCGCCCGGAGGGCCAGAAGTTTAATAGGGGGCACCCTATAGGGCACTGATTTGAAGGGTGGGTGGTCTCCGACGTCAACGTCGTGCACCTCATGAGTAGTGAGGCCTGGGTGTTCCGCAAATACAGTAGGGTATAAACAGAATAGGCGCTCGACAGCCACACGCTGTTGCTCAGGTAGGTGTTGCAAAGCCTCATGAGCCGCCTGTCTCGTGTTTCCCGCCCACTGATCTGCAGAAACATGATAATCCCAGTTGTCATCCACCTGCGCATGACTGTCCCGTTCTCCTTCTCCACCTTGACTGCTGAAAGTCACCACGGGGACAGTGAGAGGCTCAGGTGGGCGCCTCACATACTCCTTCATCAGGTTGACATGACATAACTGATTCCTCTTACGCCTGTCTGGAGTGGCCACCAGGTAATCTAAGACCGAGAGCTTCTCTGCTACCCTATAAGGACCAGCGTACTTTGCGGATAAGGGGTGACCTACAAGAGGGAGTAGTATCAACACCTCCTGACCCACGTGAAACTCCCTGAGTTTCACCTTGTGGTCGTACCTGTCCTTCATGAGGGCCTGAGAGCCTACCAGATTGAGGCCAGCCAACTCCAGACTACGCAACATTCGTTCTCTACTCTCAAGTTCGACAGCACCGTCACTACACTTTAGAACCTCCGGGTCTTCTAGCTGCAATTTGCGAATATCTGAGGGAGCTAGCCTGTCTAAGTGTTTGCGAAACAACTCATGCCCTCCCCCATCATCGAACTTTGCATCCCGTTTCTCTCTCTGTGTATACCGTTGCTGCCTCTGAGTCTCTTTAAGCCCTGCCTCTACACTCTCAGTGACAGGTGGTGGTGCTTCTCCAGACTCTAAAAACGGTGCTAATACTGAGTCCCCGAGAAGTGCTGCTGGTACTAGACTCTCCACCGTATCAGCTTTCAGCACCTTCTCGTGACCGTTCCTCCGCTTATTTGAAGACTGTTGGTTAGGCTGTGACTCCCTGGATGCGAGAGATCTGGTTACAACACACACCATTGGTTGCACCTGACACTTCTCAACCCACTCCTGTTCCTCCCTACTCACGTCGGCCGGCTCCTCGGCAACGACTAAGGGTGAAACCTTAGAAGCAGGCACCACAAAGTCATTGCCGAGAAGGAGGTCGACGCCCCCAACAGGCAATTTCTCCACGATTCCCACATCCAGTTCGCGAGTCACACCGTCAACTTCAAGCTCCATTCTAACAAGCGGGTATGACCTAGTTGCATTAACTCCCTGCACCACAACTACCCGCGCCGCGTTTATGGGTCTACCAGTGAAATTCTTCAAGAGTGTCTGAGAGGCACCTTGTGTCACGCAAAAGCTGTACCCCGTGCTTCTTGCCCCCCCACTTCACGCAGCCATGCCCTCTTTGGTCGTAAAAGGCATCGCGGACAGGGTTCGAGCCTTCCGGATCCTTCTTCACTGGCGGTGCTCCATCCTCTGATCTTATGCCTCCAGCAAACACAGAAGACTTCTGGAACACCCCAATGCTGCGAGCCAATGACACAGCCGCCGAGGGAGGTCTGCTCGGACAAGCTTTTGCCATGTGCCCCTCTTTGTGACAGTGATAACACTCAAATTTCCCCTTGGACTTATACTCAGGTGTAAAAGTCCCCTGACCCTTCTTAAACGGGGCGGTGCTAGGTTTGTGATCAGTCTTGGTGTCATTGCTTTTAAATTTATGTGTGTCCATATTCCGGGGAGCGGGAGGGTAACGCTCCTTAACGCCTACATCGTTTCTCTGTGCAGAGCCGCACCCCCGAATTAGTGACAACCGAAGATCAACCATCTCTGCTGCTTCTACGAGAGTTCTTGGGTTCTTCTCTTTAAGGTTTAAAGTCAAGTCGCCGCCCGTACACTTATAAAACTGCTCTAGAAGCATCAACTGTTTCATCTCATCAAACGTAGTCGTCTTCTCTGATCTGAGCCAGTTTCCCATAGCGTCGGACAGGTCCCGGGCGTGCTCAAAGAAGGTACTGTCTCGCCCCTTAGTCACACCCCGGAACTTTAACCTATATGTCTCGGGTTATAGCTCGTATGCCCGCAAGACAGCCTCCTTGAGCTCCTCATAAACAACACAGGACTCCAAAGGCAGTGCATCGTAAGCCTTGAGCCCCTTACCTACGAGTCTAGATGACACAAGGGCCGCCCACTTAACTTCAGGCCACTGATGCTCCCGGCACTTCTTCTCAAATCTATTGAAAAACTCCGTGACACCAGACTCGTCAAATACAGGGACCAGTTTGAGAAGGTGCGACAGAGACTGATCATGCGCACGGTTTCCAGTACCGAGTCGCTGTCCCGTCGTCTCAACACGAGACTTCTCTAAATCCATGTCGGCACAGTATCTTGTAGATTCTAGTTCAGTCCTAAGCTCAGCTTCCCTCGTCTGTTGCTGCATCCTAGCCAGCTCTTTTCTCTCTTCTATCTTAGCTAGCTCTTTTCTCTCTTCTATCTTAGCTAGCTCTGTCTGCTGTTGACTCTGATGTTTTGCCATCTCGAGCCGAAAGAGCATCTCCGGGGTCAAACCTTGAGGAGGAGGAGGAGATGCAATGATGTTACAAATACCCGGTGATCCCCCCAGGGGCAAACCACCCTGCCAGTCACTACCCACCTGCGGAAGCGTGCTCAGGGTCAGTACTCCAATAGGAGGATTGGGAGTCGAGTGAAGGGGAGGCTCGGCCAAAGGGCTCTGAGCACTCACCCTACCTCGTATGCCAGTCACCCCACCCAGCACACACGTTATCAGGTCATCCTTGGTCATGCCACTAGTACATACATGACCAATAGCTGCGGCTAAGCACTGGAGACCGTACCGATTCATACCCACCAACCGGTCGGAAGTAACAGGCCATTGTAAAAAATTCCTTGCATCCTCCTCACTGTTCACCAAGTTAACAACCTGCCCATGCTGCTTCTCCTCAGCTTCTACATCACGTACTGTGTCTTGATCCTGCACTGCTCCGCTATAAGACATGATGCTCACTGAAGATTTTTCACTTTGATACACAAAAAAGAAGTACCCCAAACTCTTATACCTCAATATTCACAATAACAAATTCTCGGAGACAGCTTAAGTGCTATATTACTTTGCTAAAAAAAAAAAATCTTGCATGTCCTCAAAAAATATTCCACAAAATCAACAAATGTTCACTGCCTAAACTGTGAGAAAAATCTGCACAATAACCTGCAATTATATGTCAGTTCACCAAATCCTGAGCTAGGTTGCCATTTGTTACGATCGGGTCTCGTATAAATCAGTGGCTCTTATACATTGGACTAGACTGGCATAAATGCAACAACGGAAACGCTAGATCCAACCCCTGATATATAATCCCGTCGAACAAAGAACACATATACCCTCCAGAGTTATATCTGCGATAGCGGGGTATCTTAACTCTCAGTATCTATGTGCTTCTACTATAGGCTGATGTTCTCTGAAACAGCCTATTACCTATAACATATGGTTGCTTAGTTATGGTACACAAGGAAAAGATAGTTAACTTAATTAAATCACAAGAGTGATCTAATGCAAACAAGAAGAAGGTTTACTTAACGTTACTTTAATCAATAATATCTGTCACTCCTTTATGAAAGAAAGTGTTGTAAAGTCCTCAAGCACCGAACAAGGAATCTTCTGAATAATGTCGGATGCTACTAAGAAGAACGTATCGGAAATGGAACCACAAAATAGCAGGAGGCAGGACAATGCACGTGTAGGCTAAATACACAAAAAGGCTGGACCTATAATGTTATTGGACACAAGAATATTATAAGCGGTGCAACAGTAATAATGCTCGCCACGAAAAAGTAGTACTCCTATTAACAAAACCGGTCTATGCTGGTTGTGTCTCTCTACAGCAACCTAGACCTCAAAATACTTGTGTAGAAATAATGGGTATGCATAAAAGAGTATATGATCTAATCCAGCTAATGTCTACCCGGGTTAATAAAGTCTAGCTGGGATGCGCAAAGGTACAGAATTCTGGTGGAGCCAGGCAGCTCCTAGCCTAGTGTGGACCTTGGGTCTGTGCGGCCTGATTACGTTAATATGAAGGGGTGCTCTCTTGAGGATTCTCGATCACAAGTATCGAGTATCCTCCTGGCGACCCTCAAAAGTAAAAGCAAATAGAGTTAGAACAGTGTTGGGTGGATTAGGCAAGCAGCCCTCACGCACTACACAGTCTAAACTCCAAGGTACACAGACAAAAGATCCACCCAGGTAACCCACAGAATCCGTAGTGTCATGCAGCTCAAAAGTAGCCTACACACAGTGAAAACACCAACAGCAAGGTACCTGATCCCTAGTCTAGCATTAATTAACCCTGTAGAAACATTAGTGATTGATGGAGACAGTCCGAGTAATACAATCTCCCAAAAAGACAACGACTATCTTCAACCTTAGCCTAGTACATAAGAAATGTGAGATCCAGCATATAATACAGTCTGGCCACCAATTCAAGGTGTGGATGCAGGGAACCAGAGGGGGATTGATATTAATAAAAGGTGAGGAAGTAGTGGAAATGATAGAGGCAGTAGAAGAGAAAGATTCTAAGACAAGAGTGTGGAACAGTTCATGGGAGATGCTTAGAGTATGCTGTCTGGGACGGATCTGACAAGGATATTCCCAGGGACCGCCGCGCTGGAGTCCCAGTTCGCAGGAATGGCACGAGGGCGCGCGACAGTCGCCCAGTAAGCAGCCGCCTAGTAGGCAGTGTTAGGCAGGAGGCAACGAATCCCGCAGGCCTATGTAAGGGGGCCAGCCACGCGCCACACTCACCACCAAGTCACACCACCTGGTCTCTCTCTCTCTCTCTCTCCCGCTCGCCTTCCCATCATTCAACTACTTAACACAATACTTTCAATTGACTAAATAAAATAGAAAGGATTGTGACAGACGAAAATAAAGAAAAGTTCTGAACTGTCTGCAACACAAGCTTTCTCGAGAAGGAAAGTACACAATGATAGGTAGACTGTAGCTACATTCTCTGCCCTGGCGAGTCCTAGCGAGTAAGCCATGCGGTTCTGGGGGAAGCGGTGAGCGTCACACCCCACTCAAGATTTTTAAGAGGCTCCAACTATGAGCTCTAAATCTGACACGCAGAACCCATACAAAATTCGCCACTCCTAGCCACCCAGCGACAATAAAATGTAAAGCACAGTTCTCTTCAAAATAACACATTATAATTCTATGCTATGAATTGGTGACGATATGGGGGGGGGGGTCTTGACGTGTCGGTGTAGCCAGGATGATTGTAGAACAGCAGGCATGATGAGAACACCTCAGAAAAAACCCTGACGTTTGGCATGAACTCGATCTGAGGTTCCTTTGGTCTGCAGTCCAAGACACTATCCACTGTGATATCGCCTTCCTCGAATGTGAGTGCATTAGGCATCAGCATAGAGGTCACTAATTGGATAGAAAGTTGGCTAACAGGTAGACAAAAACGAGTGGTTAACAATGGTGTTTCTCCTTAGTGAACTTCAGTCACTTTTCAAGTTCCATGGGGATCTATCTTTAGCCCGTTGCTATTTTCTATATATGTCAATGACATCGATATTGGTCTGTTGAACGTGATCTCTAAGTTTGCAACTTGGAGTGAATGTGAATTAAAGGGTTGGCCAACTCAGGATGGATCTTAACAGACTGGGTGAACGGTTTGAGACATGGTATATGCCACTAAACTTGGAAAAGTGCAAGGTGATGCACGTAGGCCAAGCAAACCCAAAGTCAGACTACTCACTATTGGGAAAGTTTCAGGAAGTGACTGACTTGAAAAAGGATTTGGGTGTTCTGATTAGCAGTGACCAACATTTGTCCAAGCAGTGCATTGAAATAGAAAAGAGACTTCAGAAATTATGACGCATTTTGACAGTTTATTCTGGCTATCATTAGACGATTGTATATATTTTAGGAAGGATCTGAGGGAATTATATGGGTAAATGCTATTTCAATTAACCCTCAGACTTCCATATGCCTTTCTAATCTTTCTAATCTTTCTTAGTAGAAGCATCTACTAATAGCCAGAACACAGAACAAACATGCATAATCGGATCTTGAAAGGGTTAAGCTGCAATGTAAGTATAGAAATAAGGATTTAATAGTCCTCACGCTCTACAACGGTCTAAAGCATGGTTCACACGAGCCGTTTTCCGTGCCGTTTTTCGGCCCGTTCAAATAATCGTACAGACATGCTGGCCGTACGTAGTGTGAACCGGGAAGCCGTCTTCCAAAATCCTGAGCGGATAAAAAGATGAATTAAATTTATCTTTTTAGGGTCCGCACAAGAAGTCCGTTCCGTACTTTGAACATTGAAGTGAAATTTGTGTAATATTTGTATGCCAATTTCCATTACATTATAGTTAGTATCGCATAACAATGTACGCTATATGTATAATTTTAATGGTAAGGTAAATATTAAGGCAGTTTAATACGTTACTCTATTAATCGTGTACTTGGCAGCCCGGCACCACCAAAGTTAACACGTTGTACTCCTTCGCGCGCCTTCAGATACAGATAATAAACACCAAACTAGATTATAACTACAGAACAACAGCAACGTGTTTCTCCAATAACATTTCGATTCCCTTCTACAGTGCATATAATTATATCCAGGTACCGTTGCCCTCATAAGTTGTTTCTAATCGTGTTCTGCATGTATGAAAGTAAAATTAGTAGGCCTATACAAATGAATTACGAGTGTGGTTTCTTTTAATTATCAGTTTACTAATCTCTCTCTCTCTCTCTCTCATTAGCACAGCTGCTGTTAACTACATTACGTAATAAATAAAGTAATAAGGTTTAATTGGTAGTAACTACAGGTACAATTACGCACTTATTAGTTAGTATCCAGCACTTGCTCACTACCCTAAAGGCATTTTTACTTCATCAGTAGGGATAATGATAATTGTTATAATTAATGCTATAATTTAAATGATTTACAGGTAATTAATAGTTTAACACTCTACCGAGTGTATCAAGAGTAGTGCTTATTAGTTTTAGCTAATATTTGAACACCGTTTTAATAATCGTATATAGTTATAATATATAATAAACGTTAATGTTGTAAATACATATTTATAATGATAATCAACCAGTAGTTAGTGTTTATGAAGAAATAAAGCACTTGAAGAATGTACTATGTATGAAATAATAACATGTATACTTATAGCATAGCAATAACATGGAATATTTATAGAAATATAATATCAAATGAGAGAAAAAAACACTCATTATTCAAAACCATTATATCTTATTGGCTTTTGCGTTTTTAGTATGCAGTTAACTTTTAATTTAAGAAAATACAAACATAAGAAAATGGGAGTCTGCAGAAAGCCGATTGGCCTAAGCAAGGCAGATCCCTGTCCCACACAACCCCAATTACAAAGCCCAATTATAGGCTCAACACTCTAATACCCTGAGGATCATCTTACCAAACCGGTTAGAGATTAACGCAGGATTACGGGGGTCTGCAGAGCGCTGATTGGCCCATCCCGGCTGATCCCCCTTCACACCCAACCCTTCTCGTCCATATGCTTATCCAATTTTTCTTAAAGCTCCCTATCGTTCTTGATCCCACTATATCACTTGGTAGCCTATTCCACCCATCTACAACTCTGTTACCAAACCAATATTTGCCTATATCTTTTCTGAAACGAAATTTATCTAATTTGAAACCATTGGTACGAGTTCTTTCGCTATCACTGAGCTTTAGTACATTTGTCATGTCCCCTTTGTTAATCCCACTAACCCACTTGAACACCTCTATCATATCCCCTCTAACTCTGCGTCTCTCTAACGAATGTAAACCTAATTTCTTCAACCTTTCTTCATACGGAAAATTTCTAATATTATGGATCATTTTTGTCATTCTACGCTGAATTCTCTCCAATGAATCTATGTCCATTCTGTAATAAGGACACCAAAATTGGACAGCATAATCCATATGGGGTCTCACTAATGACAAGTAAAGTTTTAAGATAACATCAGCAGTTCTGTTACTCACACTCCTAGAGATGAACCCGAGAATCCTGTTTGCCTTATTACGAACGCTTATACACTGTTTTCTAGGCTTCAAATCATTGCTAACAAACACACCTAGATCTTTCTCGCAGTCTGAATTTTCTAATTCTAAATTAGCTAGTTTATATTTAACATTTGTTTGCATCTTCCCTATCTTTAATACCTTGCATTTGTCAATGTTAAACTTCATCTGCCAATTTACTGACCATTCATGTAAGGTATCTAGATCCCTTTGGAGGCACTCTATATCGCTATCTGAATCAATTGATCTCCCCATTTTAGTATCGTCTGCGAATTTACTTATCCTACTAGTTATACCTAAATCTAGGTCATATATGTATATAAGAAACAACAGGGGACCTAATACCGATCCCTGGGGGACACCACTTTTGACTGCTCCCCACTCTGACTTGGTACCATTTATGCTGACTCTCTGTTTCCTACCAACTAGCCATGACCTAATCCATCCCAACAACGTGGTGTTTGTGGTGTTTGCAGAATGTCATAGCGATTCTGTAAATATGACTGTTACGAATCACGTACAAAATTGATGCAAACTGTACATATGAAGCAATACAAAAACTCATTTGACATATAACATCCTTCATATTAATGTATAAGGCCTTCCTTGTTTTCAGTAAAGGATACAACAATGCACACAACACACACTCTCTGCTGGTGTAGATCTGCAACACTTGTCATCTATACTAACACCATCAACATCAGACATGGTATAGATCTGCAACACTTCTCATCTGTATTAACACCAATAACATCAGATATGATATAAATCTGCAGCACTTATCTATGCTTACACCAATAACATCAACCATGGTGTAGATCTGCAACACTTTTCACCTTCACTACACCATTAACTTCAGCATGTGCATAAATCTAAACACTTGTCAACTGTATTAAAGGGACATCATATGAGAGCATTTATTGTTAACATTTTGAGGCTATTATGCACCGGTATTGACTACTAGCAAGGGGGCAGATTGTAATAAGTGTCACAATCCTCTTTTAAGTGTATTTCAGAAAACAGCCAGATACGAGTGCTGGACAAAGTTGAGAAAGAAACAAGTTCTCCTAAAACACCATCAGGGCCGGTATAGCCTTGTTTCCAAACAATAGATATCAATACACCTGGTGTTGCTTCCTATGCCAGACCTCGTTATGGCTGATATACTGGCATCATATAACCAGAGTTGTCAAGCCTTGAAGGTGTAGCGGTGGCTATAAAGCTGTACTGGGGGTTTGAGCGTTTGGTGGCGGCTGTCTGGGTGTGATAACATTGCAGCTTTCTTAGTACCTGTATTGTTGGCTATATGACACTGGAAGTAAATCTTACCTCAGAAAACAGATATCTCAATTTTCTTTTTCGATCTCTATATTTGTCAGTCTATCTATACGCATATACCTGTATACGATTTTGGAGTATGTGCACACGCACATGAAGGTGCATGCATTTCATGCTTAACATTAACATAAACAAATTAACACATGCGAGTATATTATTAGATTTTCTGATGTTGAATAAGCATTACTCAAGAATTATACATGTTCAAGATACTTTTATTTTTAACATGTAATAATATATAAACACGTGACATATAATGATTGAAAAAAAAAAAAATATATATATATATATGAAGTGACGGGGTTGGATAGAACGGGGTTGGGAATCACCTGTAGGATTGCCAGCCTACAAGTGAGTAGGAAGGACAAACCAAGACATAATCAACCAAGACACCATTCCATACCAGTCCCCCATAATGAGGAGAAACAAGAAACAGAGGAGTACCCAATTTTACCTGGTCATTCCCGTTTTCTGACTACCAAATCACCTCTACTAAAAAATGGGAATGTCAGCCAATCACCATCCAGGTTTCAAACCCTCCCCACCAATCACCAACCTTCATTGCACCAGCAGCCAGATTTGCAGTACACCAAGCAAATGTTTATGCAAATTCCACATCAAAGACCTGAGTGCTACCGACATAAGTGGGGATATTAGAATCTACAATACAAGACTGTTACGAAGAACTCTAGACCAACCCAGGAACATAGAGAAGACCAGAGTTATTCCCGGATTCACAAATAACCCCCAATTATGATAAAATCACCAGAACTGTTATTATATCCTTCCAAGACTTAGTAACTCCCCCCGGAGTATTAAATAAAATACTTTAAATGATTAGGTACCTTATGATAACTACCATGTATTTTTAAGTTGAGTATTTACTTCACTATTGATGTCACAACGATTCACTATATCCCTTTAACATTGAATTACTATAAGTTGAAGCTCAGAAAATATCTGAACATGTACTCAACGAAATTGTGAGAGAGCAAGCACTTCCACCTCGGTAATGTTCTTAAGTCTGAAAATTCCGGAGCATCTAACTAAAAGCGGCAACTGCATTCCCCTTCCCCTCGAGCCTACAACCAGCCCTGTTGTGTGCCTCTGACGTATGGACGTGGGATTCCTGACGGTGCGAAGCAGCCCTGAAGTCTGGCCAGGCGAACCTACGCTCTACGTCGTCCAGAACTTGTTTTCGAACCTCAACCCGCCCCCCCCCACCAGCTCCCCCTAAGTGTCTCTGAGTTTCTTACGTTGTGATTATTGATGTGAAGGTAAGGTAAAATATGTGAATATTCATGGTTAATCTCTGTGCTTCATCTGTGCCTAAGATCTTTCATTTATTGCGGATGCATTAATCCTGTAGTAACCAGATTAAACCTTGTGTAGATCTGTGCACAAGATCTAGTGTTAATTTCTCTACTAAACTCATAATCCACATTCATTCTACGCATACGTTACATAATAGTGTACATTCATAATCAAGCCGAATACTCACAGATTGTCTTTGTGTATGTCCATTCTATTTTATGTGTGTACCAAGTTGAAGCTGAAGTGTATACTGTGAATTAATTCCCTTCTAAGACCTTCACTTTTACCTAGAACCTACGGTCAATTTCATACCTATTTTTGAACTCAGTCTCTCCTCCCCCCCCCTCCCCCTATTACGCCTGAATTTGATGTGCGTTAATAGTGTACTTTGGTAATAACGTATTAGTTTATTCTCTTATGAAGTAGATAATTTCGATCCTCCTCGTCTAGGAATTCTAGTTTCTGTGTAGATCTATTGTCTAATTATTCGTCAACTCGAATACAACGCCAATTGTTCTGTATTCCTTATAGGAATCTGCTAACCAGTTCAGACCTCCTTCATACCCTATCAGGTATTTCCATCTAAGTACAACTTCGTCGTGTACGCCATATTTACCTTGTAGTCTTATTGTCACTACTCGTACACGCTAATTTATTGACGCGTTCTCTAATCTACTGTAATCAAACTCTTGCCTGATTCAGTTAGGTTAATTTCAACCTTCATGCATATTTCAGTAGATGTAAATCATTAAATCTGACTTCCTCGACCCTTGAGATTATCTTTGCATATAAGAAGTAATTAATCGTGTGCTCATGATATAAAGTCTCGCCTGCTAATTTAAGTATACCATTAATAGTAAAATAATTCACTTCTCCTCCCCTTTGAAGTTCAATACATTTCCCCCCTTCATCAGAATAATATCGCACTAACTATATTTACCATTTTGATCATTGCAGTCAAACATATGACCTGAGCGACCTACCTAGCCAACAATAATCCTTGTGCCCTTTAAATCTCTCTCTCCCCCCACCCCCCCCCCCTCCCCCCAACCGCGAGCAAGCGTCTTCCCCTCACCCCCTCATTCACTTTCACTTTTGCTCTGCCCTACCTTATTGACGCGCAGCCATAGATTTCGTTCAACCTGCCTGAAACTTACTCAGAATAATTCACAGTAGATACTCGACTCTCATATATATTATTATCAAGGGTTTTATCTATGTGTATGTTTGTCTGATTATTATTGCATACTTCCATCATAATATTATCCCTTGATTTATGTTCATTGTATGTTCTTGCCCGACCTTAAGTGTGTGATACCCATTAGTACTTGATCACTGACTATTCCTTATAGTAGTACGGTAATCCTCTCTTCACACTGTCGGCCTATTTATATGTGCATAGTACCTGTCATATTGTTTATATCTATGCCTCTACATTCCTTGCTATTCCCTCATAATAGTCAAGGAATATTCAACCATACCTATATGCCCATTGAATAAATAAGAGTGTATACTTACCAGTGTGTATTTATTGTGTCTACTTAACCTGATTGAGTACCTAATTTGTAAATAAGAACGTGTTCGACGTGACCCTGTTGAAAGAATATTGAGTCTAAAAGTCCATAGTTGGATTTAAGTAAAGACCCAGAAATAAGCTAGGTTGTATTATAACCCGGCATAACAATATATATATATATATATATATATATATATATATATATATATATATATATATATATATATGTTAGTAAAGCCAGGTAATAAATTTTCTTTAATACATACGAGGTTGAAAGAAATGGCAATGTCTGCGTTGGAAATTTTATTATTCAAAGTTTCCAGGTCTCTGATGAGTTTTCGCTGGGTGGCAGGAAGTAGATGAAGGAGATGAGCAAAATTCATGGTGGTACAGGGTTACATAAATGTACATGATGATACAGGATATACGACGCGTTTCACTGGACAACCAGCATTATCAAGTAAGGAAGGAATGATATAAACTGGATGCTGCTGCTGGATGTGAGGTAGAGTCCCCACAAGTGTAGAAAGTAGAGGTTGAAGTTGAAGGTATAGTGGTGAGTATGAAGAGTTGGAGAGATGAAAGATGGTGGGCTAACCACCTTGCTATTGTCGGCTGAGGTTTTTGAGACTTTGTTCCATTTGCTGATAATATTGTTGTTGCAAGGTTAATCCCTCAGGTTTGTCGAAGACCATTGGCATAGATGGTAGAGGCTTAGCGATGGTGTCAGGCTGGAGGTTTGAGGTGGTCCGAGATGTTGTTGGAGTTGGAGTTGTTGGAGTTGATGGAGTTGATGTTGATGATGATGATGATGGTGATGGTGGTGCTGGAGGAGTTGTTGTAAGCTCCTCTGCTTTCCTCTTGTGCAGGTTCGGTGGTTGTTGAAGCTTGGACTGCTGCTTGGGAGCACTTTTCGTCTTTGCTGATGTTGGCCCAGCTGGTTGAGTCTTCGGGTTGATGGACGGCTTCTTTTTGGACGGCTTCCTTGCCGACGACCTCTTGGTGATTGCTGAGGTCGTGGAGAGAGCCTCCTCAGGGATGGTGATTGTCGGCAGCTTGTTGACTGACAACAGATAGGGGATCAGCTGGCAGAGTTGTTGTTTGTCTGTACCAGCGATGGCTATGGCTGACTGGATACAGGCGTAGATTTTTGCCCTCAATACCGCTTCCCCTTCTGTATTCGTTGTTGTTGTTGTTGTTGTTTTTCCCCAAGCTGCCTGGCCGAACAGCCCCAAGGCCCCGAGCAAGGCCAAGGCCACAACCGAGCGCCCCCACAGAACCCTCCCCGCCGACCACAATAAAGCCTGGGTGACCGAAGCCACTCCATGGCGGGGAGCTGAGGAGGGCGCGGAAACGCCCGGGAAACCAAAGCCCCACCCAGGGCCCTGTGCCCCTCAGCAATTATGAAGAGAAAGTTGAGGGGCAAAGGAAAGATGTGACGCTTTGGCTTCCAATCTTGGTAGATTAGGAGGTCAATCCACGCAAGAGACGCCGTCACTTGAGATCTAGAAAATATATAAGTAAAAGGAACAGTCAGAGTAAGCTATGGGTATGGCAGAGATCGCTCAGTTCTCACTCTGATAGACCAGCCCATCACCACCCTGTATTCGTTGTTGTTGTTGGCGCCTTTGGTGGAGTGTTATGTGGAGAGAATGAGGAGCCCTTGACAGGGGCTCCTTTAGGGCCTGTGATGTTGATGGCTTCTCTTCCCTGACTCCCGGAGTAGATGGAAAACTCCACTGCTTCACCAATGAGCAAAATTCATGGTGGTACAGGGTTACATAAATGTACATGATGATACAGGATATACGACGCGTTTCACTGGACAACCAGCATTATCAAGTAAGGAAGGAATGATATAAACTCCTAGGAGTTCTTTTTGCGAACTTTTTCATGGGTACCATCGAGGAAGAGCTCCTAGCTGCCCAACGACCAGCCGTCTACTGTAGATACGTGGATGACATCTTCGTGCAAATCAAGGACCTCCACGAACTACAGGAACTCCAGCGTCGCTTCATGACCTCCTCCGGACTTAACTTCACCTTTGAAAAATCTAACAATGGACAACTCCCCTTCCTCGACATCCTCGTAGCTCTGAACGACCATGGGTTCAAAGCCACCGTCTACATTAAACCTACTAACACAGGACAATGCCTCAACGGCGATAGTGAATGCCCCCGCCGTTATCTTCTATCCTCCATCTCCGCCTATGTTAGGAGAGCCCTCACGCACTGCTCTACCTGGGCCGACACCCACCAGGAACTAGAAAGACTATCCCAATTTTAGTAAATAACGGATACTCCAACTCCGACTTCTCCAGCACCATCAACCACCATCTTGAAAAATGGTACACCCAAAGCCCTCCCAACATTGACCCCCCCAATGAAATTAAGATCTTCTACCGCAATTACATGTCCTCTGAACACAAAAATGACGAGGCCGTCTTAAAAGAAATAATCTCCAAGCATGTCCACCCAACCAACCCGGAAAACAAAATCAAATTAATAATTTATTACAAATCCCCCAAGACCTCCAACCTCGTTCTCCGCAACAAACCAGCCTCCACCAAGATAAAGAGCCCGATGACCGACGATCACGTCATTTACCAACATACCTGTAATTATGAGGACTGTGGACCTCATTCCTATATTGGTATGACGCAGACTCGTCTTTCACGTCGGTTAACTCTTCACCTTCAGGCTGGAGCCATCAAAGACCATTATCTCACCCCTAACCACCCTCACCTCACACGCAACGAGTTAGAGAAACACACCACCATACTCGATAAAGAAAGTGACCCAAGGAGATTACCTATACTCGAAGCTTTATATATCCAAGCATTACATCCCAACATCAACAACCAAACTCTGGACCTTCAGATCCTTCCTTCTGCCAAAAGGCACTACCCTACAGGACCTAACACCCCTCCTCGCCCCCCGGTGCCCTTGACGCAGCCCCCCGCGCTACCTCCTTCAGCTTCGTCTTCTGCAGGCGCCACCCAACTTAGGCCACGCCCCTCGACACGCAGCCAATCAGCTTCGACCCCACCTACTGACCACCATCCCGCATCCAGTGCGCATGCGTGAAGCGGTTAACCCCCTTCTCTCTCCTAGTTTACGCTTCCACCAATAGCAGACTTTTGCCCCCTGTTTTCCGCCTCCTCTGATCCTCCACCCTCTATATATACCCTTCCTGTTTACCTTTGAAAAAACATACTTCAAAGGCTGCCAAGACCACACCACTTCACAGACACCATGAACACCAAAATCATAGGGACTGTGAAGTGGTACAATCATAAACGTGGTTTTGGCTACATAACTCGTGAAGACAATGAACAAGACATATTTGTCCATTTTTCAGGAATTAAACATCATCAGAACACTAAAAGATCCCTGGAAAATGGCGAAAAGGTCGAGTTCATTGTCAGAGGAGGAAGGAAAGGACAAGAAGCACACGAAGTCACGGGACCAACTGGCAGCAGAACAAAGGGATCTATCATCAAAGTTACCAAGAAAGAACACAGCAAAAATGAAGAACACGACATTAATGCAAAAATTTATGCATGTGTTCAAACTGCAGTGGCACTTTCTGGATCCAACAAACATCAACTAAGCCGTATGATTCCACTGCTTCTTGACTACAATAATCTACCAAAAATCAAGATCCCTACTGACGCTCTGAAGCCTTCTACAAAATATAGTAGAAATAAGAAAACATCAAGAAAGGAACACACACCCATCATCCAAGAAGCAGAAGAAGCTGATGAAGAAGAAATTAATCTTGCAGAATACGAGGAGGAAGATGAAAAAGAAGAAGATGACTACGAAGACGAAGAAGGAACTATAACAACTCCTTCACCTCCCTCCCCGAAACACACAAGAATGAGAACCAAACAGGAACAAGAACAAGAAGAAACAGCAAAACGGGAAGCAGAATACAGACAACTGGACTTTTCTAACCTGAAAAGCATAACTGCAGACACTGATCTAACAGACTACAGCAGACCGGTAGCCAAAATGATCAGAGATCATGAAACAGCCAAAACCGGATTTTTCTGCATAGGACTCTACGAGATAGCCAGAGAAAAGCAAGAACATGATAACTGGCGTTGGAGAGAGTTGAAAGATAAATATGACTTCAAGAAATACTGCAAAATAAACAACCTCCCTCCTCCTCAATATAACATAGTAGATAGATCTACAAATACCGAATAATATTTAAGCAACTACTATCAATCACTTAGAAATCATATTGTAATCAATTCCTAGCCCTCAGCACCTATATAACTTGCCATAAAAACTAACTTAAATAAATAAAAACAGCAAGGTGGCCGGCCCACTAACTTTTCTCTTCTACTGTCTTTCATCTTTCCTACTTTCTCTTCCTTCCCAATCTGGGATCTCTTCTTTCACCCCCTACCTTATTAAAAAAAAAAAAAAAAAAAAAAAAAAAAAAAAAAAAAAAAAAATTATATCATTCCTTCCTTACTTGATAATGCTGGTTGTCCAGTGAAACGCGTCGTATATCCTGTATCATCATGTACATTTATGTAACCCTGTACCACCATGAATTTTGCTCATCTCCTTCATCTACTTCCTGCCACCCAGCGAAAACTCATCAGAGACCTGGAAACTTTGAATAATAAAATTTCCAACGCAGAAATTGCCATTTCTTTCAACCTCGTATGTATTAAAGAAAATATATATATTATATATATATATATATATATCTATATATATATATATAATATATATATATATATATTATATATATAAATATATTATATATATATACATATATATATATATATATATATATATACTGTATATATATATATATATATATACTGGTATATATATATATTATATATATATATATACATATATATATATACTGTATATACTGTATATATATATATATATATATATATATATATATATATTATATATATATATATATATATATATATATATTTATATATACAGTTTATATATATAGTGTGGGGAGAGCTTTGTATTTGGCAGGTTATTTTGTATTCAAAATTTCTGTATGTATTTTTTGCTATGTGTATGAAAAAGACAAAAGACAAAGCTGCCTGTAATAAGTGTCTCACATAAAGTTGAAAGGGTGATAGTCGCTAGTTTAAAAGTGTATTTATTTGTCTGTCTTTGTTTTTTTCTGGTGCATTGCAAAGGAGTGTGGTGTGCTTCTTTAGTGTAGTGAAATCAATTGGAGGAGATAGTGATCGCGAGAACTAGTTGTATTACTCTCTGTGTAGGTGAGACACAAACAGTGAGGGAAGTCAGACAAACGAGACAGGAGTTCCAGCATTTCCTTATCACATGCCTATGAGGCCTCCCCTGGGTATTGCCCACGACGTGGTCAAGAATAGTTTACCATTTCCTTTAGCTTGCCGTGGTGGAGTGGGTTAAACCCTGGACTCTCGTCCTGACTGTCCGTGGTTCGAATCTCGGTGAGAGTATGAACAATTATTCATGAATTTCATGTGTATTTGTGAGATAAACTCTATATTAATGTAACTCATGTGCTTGTCTGAAGGAAAATTCAATGCAATCAATTCAATCTGAGTTGCGTGGGAATAGTTGTATAAATCCCTGGAATGGCACTATGGAAAATTGGGTCCTACCCGACTGTCCGTGGTTCGAATCTCGGTGAGAGTAAACAAAAATAATCATGAAACTGAAATGTATTTGTGAGATATAGTTCATTTATATACATACTGTATATATATACTGTATATACAGTTTATATATATATATATATATATATATATAATATATATATATATTATATATATATACATATATATATATATATATACAGTATATATATATATTATTATATATATATATATACAGTATATATATATATATATATATATATATATATATATATATATATAGAGATTAATTTTAGGATGTGATTGTTTAGATGAGTCTAAGCATAAAATAATATTATATAACAATAATGTGAAATCTTAACAAGTAATGTAACATGTCAATTTATTTCTACCAGGCTTAAAGAGAGCTAGATTGCTGCTAATAATGTTTTAACTGACAAGAAAAAAAGCATTCACAACCCTAATAAATGTGACTACGTGTACTCGGTACAAAGTGAAATAATATATGGTGAATTATATATATATATATATATATATATATGTTTAAGTATATAAGAAACATTTGGAAAATTAAGACTTACATGAATATTGTGTCAAAATGTATCAAACTTGTTTGTACACGATGAAACTTACAAAAGATGGTCGTTTCAGCCTTACAAAGTATCAGGCATCAATCAAAATGCGCCAGACAAGTGATTATATCCCTATTCATGTACATTACTGTACAATACATAATTCTGCAGAGGCTTCGACGTCAGTTTATTGAATAAATCAATAGTAATTGCGACACATCCGATATACTGAATAAACATGCCTGCTCTGCATATATTGCGTGTTTAAAGAAAACCAATATTATGTAAAATGATTGTTTCATTCGTTTACGTTTATTAATTTGAACTAACCATTATTCATGTATGTGTACTTTTTTTGTTTAAATGTATAAGGAGAAAGTTGACAGTATATAAGGAACACAGCAACAGAATATGGTCACACAGTATTAATAGTTCGTTTTGCTAGCTATGTTTAGCTGTTCTTGTGTTTCAAATGAATGTCTGATATAATTTTATTGAATGATGCGATTGTTTAGGTATTAATTTCATAGTAATCAAATCGGTATTATTAATTACTAGTAATACTATGTTGAAACATAGCCAAATTTTAGCCTGTCTGACACATACAAAATTGAATAACTTCGACTCGTATTTTATCCTAACTATTACAAGACGGTAGTAGTCTCTAAGAAACGAGCTTCCGTAATAAAAGCGTCCAATATGATTGTATTATCCATAGAATGGATGCAATCATATTGTATTATTTCAATGTACAGTAGCCCAACTAAATTTTGCGACAAAATATTAGGTACGTGGCACCTGTCTAGTTTGCATTCCCGTCCCAAGCCCGTGTGGCCGTGTCAGAGCGTGTCTAGCAGGGGCCTTGGTGTCTAGGCAGGCGCCACCGCCACCTGCGCTACCACAGCCAGGGCACACAGACACAGTACTCTCACATGCTGGGCGCTACATATGACAATATTGCTATCATTATGTGTTTGTATCATAATAGAAGGCTATCTCTCTCTCTCTCTCTCTCTGACTGACATTGACATTGCTATTCAATGAATCCTTGCAGTCTGGGACTATGCCTGATCAGTGGAAGCTAGCCAACGTAACACCGATATTAAAAAAAGGCAGCAAATCCCTACCCAGTAACTATCGTCCAATTAGCTTAACCTCAATTGTATGTAAAATGCTAGAAACGGTCATAAGAGACAGACTCGTAAATCACTTAGAGGCAAATAACTTACTTAAAGATACTCAACACGGCTTTCGTAAAAATCGTTCCTGTTTAACAAACCTCTTAGACTTCTTCCACGATATCCTCAACCTCTACGATGAGAGTAAAGCTGTAGATATTATATACCTTGATTTTCAAAAGGCCTTTGACAAAGTTCCCCACAAACGTTTACTGCTAAAACTAAAAGTGCATGGAATACAAGACTGTGTGTTGAAATGGATAGAAAATTGGCTCAGCGACAGAAAGCAAAGAGTAGTCATAAACGGTAAGGCATCTAAATGAACCAATGTAAGTAGCGGGGTACCCCAAGGATCGGTACTAGGACCAATTCTCTTTCTAATTTACATCAACGACATAGATGAGGGTCTCACCTGTACAATCTCAAAATTTGCAAATAGCGTACTCTCAAAAGAACAAGTTGACGATATGCAACACAATCTAGATAAATTGTCATGTTGGGCCCAAATTTGGCAAATGAGTTTCAATGCGGATAAATGTAAAGTACTACATATCGGATACCTAAATGAGAAAGCAAAACTATTCGATGAATGGCACTCAGCTTAAGAATGTAAACAGAGAAACCGATCTGGGAGTAACAATATCGAGTAACCTAAAACCGAGTCAACAATGTTCAGAAGTTGTTAAGAAGGCAAACAAAATAATTGGCTTTATAGGCAGGTCATTTGAGCATAAATCCAAAGAAGTTATCCTAACCCTTTACAATTCCTTAGTCCGCCCTCTTCTGGAATACTGCGTTCAATCCTGGTGCCCTTATTACCAAAAGATATAAACAAGCTAGAACGAGTTCAACGTAGAGTTACCAAAATGATACCTAGCCTGAAGAACAAACCATACGAGGAGCGTCTTAGAGAATTAAATCTATTTCCTTTAACCCAGCGCAGATTAAGAGGTGACTTAATTCAAGTGTTCAAAATCATCAAAGGCATCGACAATATAAACTGTAGTAAGTACTTCACTATCGACCAATCTAATTACACACGGGGAAACGGTTGCAAAATTATTGGTAAATCTTTTAACTCACACGAATCTAGGAATTTCTTCTTCAATCGAGTTGTCAACTTGTGGAATGAGCTTCCCCGAGACGTTATAGACTGCAGCACCGTTGATTCATTTAAACTCCGCTTAGACAAATATCTCGCATCAAACCCGCGACTGACTGCGTTTGTAAATTAATAACTTTATTTTATCCTCCCCTCAGTTACTAACCCATCCGTCCCCTACTAACTTCCTAATCCTGCCACGGACATTAGTTCCAGGGCAGTAGTTCCCTTTCCAATGTTCCCTTACCCACTCTAAACCACTGTTTGGACACTTGATCCTCAGTGTTTTGGAGGACAAGCAGCCTAGAAGGGTCACTAAATCTGTTGTTGCTTGATTTCCTTTGTACTCCTTTGTACTCTCTCTCTCCGTATAATACACATATTTACGCGCGACAAACTACTTTATAGATACATTTCTATACATAACTTAAAATGAATACAATGAGTTACATAGATTGTATTATATAATCTAGTATACACTTGTTAGTGATTGTTCTAGTCAGAACCCCTATTAAACACTATACTTGGTGTTGGTGTAGAAAGTATTCGAGAAACGGGTAGTCAATCTCTACATCTATTTCCTGATCTACTCATATATATATATATATATATATATGTACCTGTATATATATATATATATATTTTTTTTTTTTTTTTTTTTTTTTTTTATATAAGATGTTATGCGGTCAGGATTAGCGCCAAGTTCGCTGGCACCGGATATATATTGTATGAGTTATCCTAAACGTTTATATATATTCGATGTTACTAAAAAAACATGTAATTTTATACAGCTAAATGACTAAGAGACTTAATTTGTTTGGACGTCAATAGCATCTGAGGTGAAGCCAATGATCTTGGGGGCTAATAAGTGATTGAGGTTTCTTAATGTTTGTGTGCGAACTGCTGTATAGATTCTTCCCCTGCCACCTTTTTTTTTTCCTCCTTTCATGTGTTTCTTGTTGATACTCCCTACCCCTTGTGGGAATAAGGGCTGGCTACTGACTAAATTACGAACGTCAAATTAAGAATAGTATGCTGCTGTCACACTTGTTAAATGCTTAATCATCAATCTTGTAATGGAATTTAACCGTGTGGGCTGCGAGTGTCTCGCTATCTATTAACCTTTCGTTTCCCAAACATACGAATAGATAAACAAAGACAAAAAAATACCTTCAAAGATATTGACATGTCAGTAAAGTTTTCGATAAGTATCCACATGACCGATTGCTGATTAAAGAAGCAGCTCATGGAATAGGGCGAACTATATTACGTGAATTAGACCATGGCTAATTAGTAGGAAACACAACATTAACATTAACAGTAGCCTATACAATCAGATTGGGTGTAGTGAAGGTTGGGATCTTACACGATAGTCAAGTTTTAGTTCCTCAATTGTTCATCTTTTACATCAACGACCTAGCTTGATTTAGGCCTAACTAAAAAGATTGGTAATTTTTCAAATGACACTAAAAATAGGTTGAATTATTGATCCTGATAACGATTCATGCTCTCCAAAAAATAATTGTATACACTACCCGAATGGGCAATACATGCAGTTTAGTGAAAAATGGGAAATCGACAGAAATTTCAGGATAAAAATTTAACAATATTTACTTCGTCAATAATTACGCGTCATATATCTCCCGTATGAGGAGATTCAATAGCTCAATGCATTCTTGTGATGTCCGATTCCATCACCCACATCCCTTACTCAAGGCCAGGGTAGCCAATAACCACCAGCTATATCTCAGAAACAAAATATATAATTTGTTCACCAATGTGAGTGGTGACAGGGGCAAGACGCAATATCAGTGGTATCTAGATGGCTAGATAACATGGAATTAAGTAACTCAATTATTACAAAAGATTTGGAAGTCATCGTCAGTCGTGATATGAAACCAAATAAACAATGCAACATAGTTTAAAATCAGAGTTTTTAGATAGATATCTAGAAGCGTGAATAACAACAAACGTAATTTTAAAATTACACCCGTCCTTAGTAAGGCTTCACATGGATTATGTTTTTAATGTTGATGTCCAGTGTCCATACATTAATTGTAAGTGACGGTACAAAGAAGAATGCCAAAACAATCCAGAATAATAGAACATTAGAACATCAATAATATTCTAACGCCTGACGACTAAGGCCAAATGACACGGAATTATAGCCAGAATGGGTTAGAACATTTAACAGAAGTAAAAGATTATTGAGGTAGTGAATATCATGAAATACATGATATGGTCAGTACAAAAGAAAGGGGACTTGGGAAAACATTAGGCTTGCATATATTAGAAGTGTAAGAGAGGATATAATACAGATGGTTTCGTTGTAAGTGGGATCCACAAAGACGATGTGGAAAACGGACTGCTGCTCCGTGATAAGCATGCAAACGTTTGGTAGATATGTGAAATCGGCTACCGATTGCTACAGTAGGATCAATAACGACAGAAAGCTTAGAAACATAATTAGATAGGCACATGGCTGTGATGTGCTGATTGTCAATGGGATCCGCCGTGAATGGGCCAATCCATGGTATAAAGACTAATATTAGTCTTTATACCATGGGCCTGTCAGCCCATGGAGTCAGTCCTCTGAAGAAAAAAAAATCGTTTATGATTTTTGTTTATGTTAATGTTTATGTAGGCCTAGTGAAATCAGGACTCGTATTTGGCAGTTTATTCAGACTAGCATTATACAATTATATTCAGAGTAGAAAAGGAGACTATTTTATTAAGAGTAGAAAGGGAATATGAAAGTCAAAGGGTAAATATGACATAGTATGTGTCCCTATAATTCCTACAGAACCTCCTTAAGTTGTATAAACCCTCTAATGAAAAGCCCGATTAAACTGCCAAAATTAGTCAATCCTAATGGGATTAATGAGTATATATTTATTGATTCTCATGATAAACTGGTCTCTCTATTCACCAATGATAGTTTAGGTAAAGTATTATTTATTATATTCGCAAACAAGTTATATGCATTCACTAAGGGGGGAGGGAAGTAATAGGGGAAGATCTATCCTATATTGCACAGATAGTGGCGGGCGAGGTGGCTAGGATGAGTTACTAAACCGAACGTGGTTGGTTTTTAGGTAAACAACCGATGGTATAGACAGGAGTGGTTAATGTGCATGGTATACCAAGTCATGCTAGCTTAATAGTATTTGAACAATATAAGTAAGGAGTTAACTAGTAAGTTAGGGGTATTAGTGGATGAGTGATGAAATTAAGAAGTTACAGTATATAATGTTCGGTTAACATGAAATTAGCCAAGAGTGATATGATGGAAAGTATTACTCTGTATGATGACTATTCTATATATTTTATGCACAATATCAACTAGGACTAACTCACATGCCGTGTGTTCCTAGGCCTCCAACAGCGCAGTCTTCGACCCATGCGTGGTTGAGCTGAAAGTTTTTTGTCTGAGAAAACAACTCTTGGTTGGGAGAGAGGTATCCTGACCAGGATTCGAACCCACTCACTCCAGGTATGTTTGGGAGAGTTGGGCTCCGTAACCACTCGGCCATGAGCGGATAAAGGAAGACACCTTTATTCTTATTTGAAGAACCCCCGCCACCTCGGCTAAGTGATACAATTTTAATCGTCCTGGTTCTATTATGGAACCTCTCTGACATTATCAAAACAACTCGTGCCCAATAGTCAATGCCCTGGTCAACAAATAGTTGAGCGAAATCAAGCCTAGTTTGTTTGTGCCTCTTGGTTAGCTTTGGCTTGACAGCTGGTTATCTATGTTTATATCCCATCTCCTTCAATCTCTTGCGTATAGTTTCTGTAGAAGCTTGAAATTGCAAATGTTGCTTAGCTTCGTCGGCATTGGAGAATGGATGGTTATACATATACTGTTTAATTTCTTGGTCCTGTTATGACGTGGTTTTCCGTTTAGCTCCACTTCTATGTCGGTTTGTCAGTTGCCCTTCATCCCACCTTTTTTTGCCACCGGTAACGTTCCGACACCCCACTCTCGCTCATCGCAACCATACTACCACGTTCAGCAACCTTAGCAGCCTGATGAGCCATGACTTGCTGAATGGATGACTAGGTGTGATGTGGGCAAGAGAGTATTGAGAATTTTCTGATCACCTCAGTTTCCAATAATTACAGCTTCACGTTTTTTTTTTTTTTTTTTTTTTTTTTATACCGAAAAAAGTTCGACCTGGGAATATATTGCGTGAAGTGTTAATGCATGGTTGGAGTGGCTGTAGATATGCATGTAATCTGTAATCAACCAATTGCCGACATCTGGATTTTGAGTGTTTGGTTGACCTGTACGGTACCCGTCCAGCTAGTAATAGACCACCAACACTAACAAAGACGTCGTAAGTGGCCTCTTATTCCAGAGGCCTATTTATACTGCTAGGTCTAGAGAGGCACATTGTGTAAGAAGAATTGCCCAAATGTTTCTTTCCCAACCGGGAATGGAACCCGTGTCCTTTTGGCTGTGAACCAAGTGTGTTAACCAATATGCTACGGATCACTGTGTGTGTGTGTGTGTGTGTGTGTGTGTGTGTGTGTGTGTGTAAAATTCTGTAAAAAAGAACTTAAATTATATACCCGGTAAACTAAATAATGTTTAGTTATACTCCCATATATTTCCATAGTAGACATAATTTCATCGAAGTTAGATTCTAAAATCATGATACGGTAACGATAATTTTCTATATTCTAATAGTATCTCATAGAAACAGTAAGAACTTTAGCTGTGTATTAACCCTTTGAATACCAGCGACGTCTTTTCAATTGTATTCTAGCTATATTTAGACAATATTATGCAGCTTAGGAAGGATCTGTGGTAGTTTAAAGGGTTGGTTGAGATAGTTTGAAGCCTTATTATGGCTAGAGATCTTTGCGAAGCTGAATAAAATCGCGTAATAGTTGCTAGAATTGGAAGAAAAGGACGTCGCCGGTACAGTATGGGTTAATACACGTTCTTATCATTAATAATATTACCTGGTGCAGATGTTGCAAATAGAACTACTCGTATAACCCAGCACTGCAAGATGATGCAGATTATAACATACCTGTATTATCTAAAGAGTGTTAACCCCTTGAAGCTCTGATGCGTTTTAGCACTTTATTTTGGCTATCATTAGACGATTTTATGCAGCTTAGGAAGGATCTGTGGTTATGAAAAGGGTAAAGACTAGCTCGATCAACCCTCTGACTTCCATATACCCTTCCTAATCTGAATAAAATCGTCTAATAATTACCATAACACAGAACAGAAATGCGTATCGGATCTTAAAAGGGTTAATTAGATAAAAAAACACAATTATTTACACCTCATCGTTTTATCAAGGAAATCAGTGAAGAATGTGGGTTTATAACACTCAGCTTTGCCTTCCGTTTCTGTGTGTGCGTGTGTGTGTGCTAATTAATCTACAAATACTGTAGCCTGAAAATTGATTGATATTAACCTCAGTGAGAGAGAGAGAGAGAGAGAGAGAGCCTTCTATTATGATACAAACAAATAATGATAGCAATATTGTCATATGTAGCGCCCAGCATGTGCGAGTACTGTGTCTGTGTGCCCTGGCTGTGGTAGCGCAGGTGGCGGTGGCGCCTGCCTAGACACCACGGCCCCTACTAGACACGACCTCACGGGCTTGGGACGGGAATTCAAACTAGACAGGTGCCACGTACCTAATATTGTCGCACAACTTAGTTGGGCTACTGTACAGTTCGTCAAGGATGAAAGTATACAGTTTTTCGTCTGCTATAGCCACACATGGTTTGTCATGTTGGCAGCCATGACAGCCTTTCCACTAGTCCAAACCATCCCAACACACATGGGGTTTATTATATTGATACATTAATTAATATACGGAGTGCTTCGAAAAAGCGTTTCCATAAATATCAAAAGTTAGAGAATTATTCATAAACCTTCAGGGTGACTAAATACTGTTATGGAGATAGCAAAACAAAGCTGGGGGCATACGCTGGAACAGCGCGTAGCCGCGGCGCTCGCCTCCGTTTCATTGTCCTTTGGATCACATATAATCCAGTCTTGGGGATGAAAGTGAAATATCAATATTTACCTACTTATTAATTAACAAGTATTATTAGATTCCTCTTTCTACTCATTATTTATTATGAATGTTATAATGTTAAGTGTATATTGTAATATCTTTTATAGCCACTCCATATTCGTCTACTTTAGATACACAAAAATCTAATTCCTAAACGTGGACGTAAGGAAGCCTGTGTGTTCAATAGGGTAATGACCCAGCAATTTTACTCATCTTGCGAGCGCCATTGCTTTATGAGTCAGTCCTCGAAGCATAATGAGGCTTTACTTGTGATTTTTATTTATTTATTTATTTATTATTATTATTTTTATTTTTATCAGCAGAACACCTGCAAACCAACTGCAACATTGATATCACCATACCCTACATTATTAGCCACATATTACCACGTGTGAAAATGGACCTGTATTCCACTGAAATATCGTATATAGGTAGACGTTTTGATTTTCGTTTTCACTCTCGCATTTCTTGTATATCTATCAATAACATTAAGTGTTTAATATCTCCGAAGTGATATTCACGTCAAAGATTATAGAGCAATATATTCATATTTCCGTCTGACAACTAAGTCCAGGAACACGTTTTTAAACACCCTGTATAAGGTGGGCGGGCTCTGAGATATGGCTACCAGGGCTGCCAACATGACAAACTATGTGTGGCTATTGCAGACGAAAAACTGTATACTTTCATCCTTGACCAACTGTACCTGCGACCGCAATTTTCATCTGAATAAGGGCTCGTTGTATACATTTATTGTCCATAATATCGAAATGCAAAGAATCAATTTCCATTTTGGCAAATAATAAGAAATAACGTCTTTTTATATACAGTAGATGTGTCCACAATATTTTCAGGTTCCAATTGTGTACGAAGAAATTATGAAATTCCTCTTTTTTCACGACAAATAAATGTATATATATTGTCTTAAACATGTAACATACAATTACAAACCTAGTAACACCATATCCTACCTTCGGCTTTCATGTTCTCCTCGTCATCTGTAAGAAACAAAAACATGTTTTAGCATGTTGCATAATGTTATAATATAGAATTATATACAAATTGTACCCATTGCTTTGCTTCAATATATTTATGTGCATGCATAAACAATGTATATGTTAAAACTTAAATATACTAGTAAAGGGCATAAGAATTACCCAACGAAAGTTTGCATCTATGGTGTTGATATTATTTAAAAAATATCTTATAATATAGGATCTGTAATGGAACTTGCATTCCATTTGATATACCTTTATACAGGCACAGTGGGTCCTAAAAACATATTTAAATTACTAAGCTTTGATAAGAAACTATTCAATTTTTGAACTTGATAACATTATTGTGTGCTTAACCAACATTGCTGTAATTACATTATAAACTGACTATTTATGTTGATTAGTAAGTTACATACATTATTGTTGATAACATATGTTTGTCTTATAAGAATCTCTGACAGACATTTTTTCCACTTCATTTTATGCTATCAAATCTATCGCAATCATTCTGAAAAGATGAATATTATTTGTGTAAGCAGCTAAATACATATATACTAGATCTTTGTTTTCAGAATATGCATTTGCTAGTGATTCGAACAATTCCAAGGGAACCATCATCCAAATTATGAATATGGCAAAATGTATGTATGTATGTATGTATAATTATACTTTGACACATACCTTATGGCTGGGGGGGTGGCCGACTCGAGACAGAGCCCGAACAGAAGCAACATTTAAAGTTCCAATTCTTAGGGCCCGGGACCACTCTTGGGTTCCCTCGCCCCTTACGCAGTCTAGTCATGTAAGTTAATTTTACAAGGGGAGGCGGATTCCTAGCCCCCTGCCCTCAGATAGAAAGGTAGGACAGTAAAAGAGACAGACAGAAACGGCTTAGGTTGGGTAGAGGATGCCAAACCTCATTCTGGATAGGACCAACCCTCACCCTATACAGATATTAATATCGTGGCTGATTACTGCATCAATGGTCAAGATAATTTGTATATAAATGTAAATTATTTTCCAAGTTAATAATTACCATGATGAGTGGAGAAACCCAGGTAATGTAAGCATGAGAGGGCTAAACATTTTGGCTCGAATATTTCTTGATTTTGCCCCTGTCACTCTTTTAACTCTGGGGGAGGCGCTCGTCTCAGTCAGTTTTGCCTTTTCTCTCCCTCATCCACACAGAAAAAAAAAAAAAACTATGACATACTGTATATTGCCTCCTTTGCAATTATTTAATAGTTTTTTAGTAAACATGTGATATGTCTTGAATCATCCACAGAGGTACCATCAAAATGCATTATTATTATAACAACAATTAACGTACATACTTTGCACCTGAATAGAATTTATTATTATCGATAATAGTTACATAGGTAGATGTACATTCTGTAAATGATAAATTAGATTGGCGTTAGAATGTATGTAGCTTAATATAATATAATAAAAGAGGATATTGACTTTTACGGTAGATAAATTATTTGTTTCAGTTTGTCTATGATATTTTGAAATTTGATTAGGATTTTTTTGTTTATGCTAGATGACATAAGTTAGTCAATTGAATGATGCCTAAGCTTTTCGTTCGAAAATAAGTGCTAATTGTATCTTACGTGTTGTTTATATATATATACACACACACATATATATATATATATATATATATATATATATATATTTTTTTTTTTTTTTTTTTTTTTTTATACATATATACTGTATATATACAGTATATATATATATATATATATATATATATATATATATATATATAGTCTCGGTGGGGCTCGAACCACCGACAGTCAGGACGAAAGAGAGAGAGAGAGAGAGAGAGTATCTAAAATACTTGTATTGTTTTGCCCTATGTGTATAGAGGAAACAAAAGGCAAAGCTGCCTGTAACAAGTGCCCCCAAGTTGAAAGGGTAAAAGAAAGCCAAATTCAAAGTACATTCGAGTCAAAATGTCTGGTTATCTGGAGCTTGAAGCAGTTCAAGTCATAAGATGAGGGGAAGACAAATTGAGACAAAAAAAGAGAGAGAGAGAGAGAGAGCTTACTTGTTGAGTAGGACTTAGAAAATTGGTTCACTCTTGGGTTAGAGGGTTGAACAGAAGATGGATGAGAATGTATTGAATGGAGGGTGCCGCCCAATCTCCGTAAGAGAAGAGGTATGCACTGAGAAAGTTCTGAAGAACACTGATTATTATAATAATGGTTGAAAAGTGAGAGAGATGCAACATTCCGGTTTGTAGAGAGAGATTATAGAGAGTTAGTAAGAGGAGGTGAGTTGATGAGACGAAATGCTTTCGACTCTACCCTTTCGAGAAGTGTGTTATGGGTGGAACCTCCCCACACATGCGAATAATACTTGATACAGGAGTGCACTATGCCCCTGCACAGTGGAAGAAGCTGTACGGGGGTGAAGAAGCCACAGAGTTTTGGAGTAATTGCATGTTGGGTCATTGTGGAAAACTAGTTGAATAGTGTAAGTTTGAATCATCAGCATGTGAGTGGATAGGACAAACAGTACTGTTGAAGTAATTAAGGAATATTAGAAAGTCAAATGGAAACCGGGCATAACCCTGAGAAACACCAGAGTTATTAGGTTGAGGAAGTGATCCATGGCCGTTCACAACCACATCTATGAAACGGGCAGAAAGGAAATTAGAGATAAAATCACAGATTCAGGGATAGAAACCGAAGGAGGGTAATTTAGAAATTAGATATTTGTTCCAGATTCTAGCAAAGGCTTTCGATATGTCAATCGCAATAGAAGTCTCACAAAAGTCCCGAAAAGAGGATGACCAATAGTTAGTAAGAAACGAAAGGAGATCACCAGTAGAACGGCCCTTGAGGAAACCATACTACAGGAAGGCAAATGCTTATTAAATTTTGAATTAAGAAAATATTCGAAAACTTAGAGATGCAACAAATTAGAGAGAGGTTGAGAGAGGTCACCCTTTTGTTGTCCTTTCCTTGTATCTTTAAATGTTGTGACTTTTACTATAAATATTAAAATTCATGAAGTACTACTGCATTGCACTAAATTATGTTTAGGAAAATTTACTCCCATTTTCAAGATAATTGAACCCTCGTACTGATGTTGAATCACACACACACACACACTGCTTCACATCTTCTACCACACACTACTTAGTAAGTTGTGTTGACTTCATTTATCGCAACCAAGAAAATTGAAAAATATCGATAGCCTGACCTTTTTCGGCTTCAGTGAAACATTGATCTAGTAAACCATAGTATAATCATCAGGAAAGCGGCGAGGCTCGGGTTACGCCCTTGTCTGGTGACCAGGATAGCAAATTTGCTCACGAGCCGGCGACAGGCAGTGCGTAAAGGTGGTAGGTATCACACTGGGCCTAGTCTCGTCACTCTTCAGCAAAAAGTGGAGCTACCGTCAATCTCCAGCACAAATCTCACCCTTTGATGGAGCTAGGATGCTTCCAGCACTGGGTGGGAAGCTCCAGTTTTTGATGGAGGTAGAGTGTCAGCCTCTTTACAGCTCGCATTTAATCTCATTGATATCTCAAGTATATGACGTCGAAATATATATTTTGCTACATAATTGTGTGTTTTGATTGTGAGAAGGGCTGCGGATAGACATAAACTAAGTGAATTAATGCTAAAATAGCTACACCACTTGCAGCTAAATAACCACTTCCTATACCTACGCCACGGCGATTGGTATGAAACGAAAACATTCGGTTGTGTAGCAGGAGGAACTGTTTTTCAGATGCCTATTTACTAAGAATCATTGAACAATATATTTAACCTAGCCTAACCTAACCTAGTATATTAGTGGACTATTTATGAATGTAAAATGTAAAAATATATTGTAACATTACCAAATTATTGAGATAAATACAGGTCTACCCGCATACACAGGATTATGCCTACAACCTCCGAAAAGTTCAAAATATTTCCTCATATATGCTCCAAATATAAAATATAATCACGCAAACTTGTAGATTGAGTCATATTGAAATATAAGTGTCAATATAAATCCATATTACTCTAAATTATTGGTGAAACAGCACAATATAAACGATCGTTTAGTGCCGAGGTAACGACAGGGGCTCCGTCAGGCTATAGCCTATATTTTGCGAAAAACTTCCTCATAGCTACTTATATAAGCTTCACACGCAAAACATAGCAACATTAACGTATAGATTGGGTCCCATTACACAAAGTTTGTCAATATCAATCCATATTATTTTACAGTTTAAGTGAAACCACTGTTCTATAGCCTACGCCACGGCGATTGGTATGAATCGAAAAAGTTCAAAATATAAATGTCCTCATATAAGCTTCAAATTAAAAAAAAAATTACACTAACGTGTAGATTGAGTCATATTGCATTATAATTGTAGATGTAAATTCATATTGCTATACATTACAGTATAGGTGAAACGGACCAATATAGGCTAAGGTCGGACGTTGTTATTGTTGTGTTGGAGACTCACGCAGCCAGGACGCTTGGCGTGTGTGATAGAATTTGCTGGCGCTACTGGGTGGAAACGGAGACTGGAGATTGGAGATTGACGAGAATTTGGCCCAGTGTGATGCCCGCTTTATCAGGTGTAATATTCATCACCCGTAACCTGCGGGGTCCCTTAGGACACAAGAATGGGCCTTCTGTGCTTCCTCATACTCATGAACGATGCTATGAGTGACACAGGATTATCGTAGAAATATGTGGATGATTCGACCATCAGAGTCAGTATTGATAACACTGCCTCCGACTTCAGCACCCTTCAGGACAATGTCAGCGGACTTCAGGAGAGCACTTCAGCAGACGACGTCACCATCAACATTGATAATGGTTGGTTGTGATGTATATCAGTGTAGGTTCAGAGAGCAAGAGACCCCCATATTATTACATTCGCATCAAATGGCCTACAGTTAGTGAACATGTTCAAACTATAAGATGTTATCAAAGACAATAACCTGAACTGGAAACCTCATAATTATCAGTGATGTAATCATGGTCTCTGGTTTCAAACTTTACTTTCTCCGTCGTCTCAAATCACTTGGTGCCCCTTCATCTGACCTCACATAAGTTTACTCTTTATTAATTCTGCCAAAGCTCTCCTATGCCTGCCCAGCGTGGAAATCGTCAATAACAACAACATTTTTTTTTTTTTTTTTTTTGTCAATTAGAATGATAAAGTACAGAAGAGAGCATGTAAGATTCTGTCTACTGTTCAAAGTATATATTTATCAAGATTAACTAATTGGGTCCCGCATACTCATTATATTATGGTACTTTGGGTCTAGAATCACTATCCAGCATGCACAAGCACCTCATTCAGAAATTTGGGTAACAGCTTCAAATCACTCCTAGACACCGTCTGTTCCCCCTCCCCCACACCCATCGTCCTCCCCTCCCCCAACAACCCGAGACGAGCAATGAGACACAGTAACCCACTCATTCCCATCTGAGCAAGAACTCAAAGGTATGAAATCAGCTACATCCCTTACATCGTTAACATGATCAATAGTAAGTAATGTATTCAACAATCTCAGGTTTAAGAATTATCACAACACAAATCGTACCCAGCAAAATTTAAGTACATTTTGTGTCCCATTTCCTGCCTTAACATAGTTTCATAACAATCACAAGCTTAAATATTTCCTGCCTTAACATAGTTTCATAACAATCACAAGCTTAAATATGTCCTGCCTTAACATAGTTTCATAACAATCACAAGCTTAAATATTTTCTGCCTTAACATAGTTTCATAACAATCACAAGCTTAAATATTTCCTGCCTTAACATAGTTTCATAACAATCACAAGCTTAAATATTTCCTAAAACTCCATCAATCATAATTTACATTTCAATGCCTCACGCCCATTTAATGTATGTTCACTATATTTCATTGAATTATGCTGATAATGTATTTCTGTAATGTACCGGTACTTCAAAATTCACCTACCATATTTAGCTGAAACAGTCACCCCTAACTCGGTATAGATTTCAAACACTTATTATTATACCCTGTATATTGTAACCCGCATCATCATATTATATTGCACATCAATCCACAATATATTATATTTTTGTGAAATGCATTGATTGTATATGTATATGTGTATTTGTTCTACATACTGTATATATATAATTAGATATACTATATATTTGTATGAATCATACCTACATCAACGTTGTAAAATATGTTACATAACTGTATGTAATTCTCACATGCCTATTTTCAGCCTATGGCTGCTACTCTAAATGAACTATATATTTATATTACACACAAAACCGCGTACGTATTTGCGGCAAATGTCAATCTTATCATATATATGATGCTTCGCCACATGTAAGTAATTGAAACAAATAGCAACTTAAGAATTGATTAACTGCAGTTCGAACCCTGGCTAAGGCCTAAACATTATATAGTCGGTGATTCTTCAGAACTGCGCCTTCTCTCTCCCCCCCCCCCCCCCTCCCCCCACCAACCCCCTACAACCCACGTTTAAATATTTGTATTAGACTAACTTGACCTAACATAACCTATTAGGCTAAATTATGACACCCTACTAACCTTTACCTAACAGTTGATAAACATTATATAACAGCTACTAACCTTTACCTAACAGCTACTAACCTTTAAATAACAGCTTCTAACCTATATAATATAATAAACAAAGAATATAGGCTAAATATAACAGCTAGCCAGAGATATCACGCTCGGTAATCAAAACGTTTTATCTGGTAAAATATACATTTCTGGTGTAATTTTAACAGACCTGGAGGTCTTAAATATCATACAATGCAACATATAACTCACTATAATTGCGCGTGTATTCGTGAGAAATACCTAATATATATATATATGTGTGTGTGTGTGTTAGTATAATTATGTTTTGAGTTTATATGAATATGGGACATAGGTGAAAGAAATTAACTGAGTTTGTGTTATAAAAACAAATTCCCATTTTCTTTGGACGCTATGTCCAATGTTTACGAGAACCAACTCTGTATCCATAGCAACAGTAAAGTTAAGGTGTCTCGTAAATTAAATACGCTCCGCCCAGTCGCTCCCTCTAGGGCGGGACAAATAACCAATGACAGCCCGCAACATAAGAGAGGAGGAGCCTCGAAACCGATGTGTCCAACTATTGAGTTTGTTGACATTTTGACGTCATGGCTCTCGAGTGCTGATTCGCCAAAGAAGATTATAATGGTAACATGGCCCCTGCCCCTAAACTATCCTCATGGCTTGCTATTGGCTGTGTTTGTATTAAGCTGCACAATTTAATGGTGCGAAACGAATACGCCAAAATGTTACCCATAGTTCACTGATCTTAAGAGAATAACTTCCATTGAGACTGTGGGCCAAGACATTATTTTTCTTTCGCACGTGTTAGCCACCATTATTTTACTCTCGAGTGAATATCAATGAATCATTATTTCTTGTCGTCAGCTATTATTTGTAGAGATTTCCATGGGAACTAAGGAAATGGCCGCAGGTCATTTCGTAGATCATTTCGTTTTCTCCGTCTCCCCGTTCTATCTATCGAAGTTTTTCGTTTCTCTCCTCTCGTAATTTTGTGTTCTCTTCTTGCGGATATAACTAGGTTTCATATCCATTGAAAATCTAAGGTGTTACGAGAGTAGTAATATTCTAAACTGGTCTTAGAGATATTAGTGAGAGAAGGAAGGCAATACATAATGAGACTAGCGGTGGTTTAGGAACGGTTAGGAACGGAAGAGGAAAGGAAAAAATGGGAAGGTTTGTTCTGAATTTCGTAGAAAACGTGTAGGCTATTAAAAAGTTATAAGTATGTTAAGGTAACTAACATTGCATTGTTTATGTTTATAGATCTCTGATTATAGTATGACAAACATGTATTGTTTCCTAAACTTTCATAATATTTGATATGCATATTAATTTGTTCAATTATTTTAGCAAATGAGGTGTTATGGAAAGGAATTAAAAATTGTCTATTATTTCAAAACAGTTCTTGTTAATATCAACAATGAGGTAAGTAAAAAATATGGTAGTGTAAAGTGTCTTAAATAAAACCACAACATATAAAATAAGGGATATTTTTATGAGAATATTATATGTTGACTGATAAATGTGCCAAATTGTGAACATGAAGCAAATTCAAGCATTATTAGCCGCAAATATTTAGATTCCACCCCTGAATATCGTTGTAAGAGGTGAGCGTATCTTAGTTGAAATTAATAAAAATATAGATTATTAGTAGGTTCAGGGATATTTCGTAGCAAGGCCGGTCTATATGATTTGTACCCCATGAGTATTCTTTCCTCTCACTTAAACATTAGGCTACCATAGCGCGGTTGGGAATATGAACATGATTAGATTAATATTCAGTAGTCGAGAATGGATAATAAGTCGTAGGCGTGTGCATAAACCTTTAACCGTCCTGGTGGTGTAATGGTTAGAGCGTTTACAAATCTGTGTGTGATAACCCAGGTTCGAATCCCGGTGGATCACATATATGCTTTCATTAATTGCAATGGAGGTGTTTAGTGTTGTGGTGAAATTAATAAAAATATAGATTAGAGGTCCTATTATTGACTGGGAGAAGAGGTAGTTGCAGAATACACAGTTTATGGTATTTAAGGTTATTATTCATACAAGGAATATATATGGTGTAATGGTTAGTGTTTAAGATCTGTGTGTTGTAACCCAGGCTCGAATCCCGGTGGATCATACGCTTTCATTAATTTTATTTTGAGGTGTTTGGTGTGAGGAGTGAAATTAATATATTATATTATATAATAATGGGGGAATGCAAATAACATACCTCACTGAGGACAATGAGAGACACTCGTAGGTACGCAATGGACTGAAAATCACACAAATCAATAATAAACAATCAGCAACAAAATTACAACGAATATCATGGATAGTGAATAAGAATAGACGTTAATATTTACAATGTGTTACCTCGAGAAGACAAGTGACATAATTTAGTTAAATTTTCAATGGGGGCGTGGGAGCTAATGCAATAATTAATGATGTATTGATGTAGAAGGCAAATGTTAAAGTCATTCAACTTAAGGCAAGAACGAAATCGTCGAAGTATATCACAGCTAAGTTGATGATAGCAAGATTTAAGGATAGGGGTGTTGTGTATTTAAGTAATCTTCTTCTCAGGGACTATCAAAGGAATCTGAAATAGAGACAATGTAGCTAATGCGTCCACCCAGATGTGGTCCGGCAGGCGTCGTGTGTAGGGCGATCCTCTCGTGTGGATCGCTGATCTTCTCTGTTGCTGCTTCTCTGGAGTGCTTTGATTAATGGCAACGGTCAGGGGGGGGGGGGGGAGAGGGTTGATTTACTTCGACTAGAAATTAGTAGAGCTAAACTGATACCGTTGCTGAGAATCTGAAGCATTACCCGAATGAGCTGCTCTAGATCGGGGTTAGGATACCTTTAACCAGAGGGGTGGAGGTGCTCACACCATTGGCTGAGATACACAGGCCTACCTGAATTAGATACTCAAGACAGGGGTTAAAGAACTGTAGTCACAGGTTAGATGGAGCTATTCACATCCATGTCAAAATAGCTAAACTTAACCCCAATGGGCTACTCAAGATGGGGGTTAGGTTACCTTGTAACCCGACTGGTGGAGATCCTCACACCCCAAGCCGAGATGCTCACGCGTATCACCAACAATGGATGGAATTGCAACTGAACCCAATTACAAAGCCACTAGCAAATAGACTCGTCAATGGATCCTGGATACCCCCAGGTGACACATCAAACAATGTGATGCCGATAGACACCATTATGCCTCCAATCACCTACACAAAGTACCTTACTCTCTGAGCACTCGTGCCCACTGATACACCCACAGGGATTGAAATAACAAAACTTCAAGACTTCAGTGCTTCCGCTGTCCCAACTCCTCAATGTTCTAGAGCATATACCACAGCTATCTAAGGAGATACTACAATCCTGGGCATGACAACAAATATTTCACAGTGCAATAGAGCAAGAAGGTCAACCAAGTCATGGGTGACCATAAAAGATAGATATATAAAAGTATTTTGAAGCTCCCGCCTAGGTGATCCCACACCTGTCCTATTCAGTCACCAGGCCCGATTACAACTAGCCCTTCTGCATCAAAATAGACCTGAAGCAGAAGACTGCAGTCCCAACAAGTCGCAAGACAGCCCAGAACGCTGTTCAATAACTATGCCTAGGCAAATGTATCTGTGCTCTCACAGTCGCCATTATGGAATACAATAAGCCTTCTGAAGGTGTGGAAAGCCGAGAAGAAGATGGTATGATATGGTGTCAGAATGTGTGTCAAAGCATGAACAGGGAATGGCTGAAGCAAAATAATTAGTAAATGACAGGAATGAATGGATGAAGTTTGTTAGAAAGAGTACATGAAGGTCTCTGGACTCTTTTAAACAACCCTGGAAGGTCTTTATCCCAGATGTTGATGTTAAGAGCCCTTGTCCAGAAGTATAATAACATCTAAGGTGAAACCATTGATTTCAGGGGGCTGATGAATGATTGGTGCTTCTGAATGCTTCTGTGCTTGCTTTTTGTGGGCGAACTGTAATGTGTTCTTCTCCTGTCACCTCTATTCCTTTCTCGAGTCTTTTGCTGATCCTCCCTACCCATTGTGGGACTAAGGGCTGGCTACTAACTGACTGTGTTCCTCAGAGCTTTCTCTGTGAATACTCCCCTCCCTTGCAGCGAGTGCGAGGCACCCGCCTTTCAACACAGTCCCACTCCTATTCTGTCATAAGAACATAAGAACATAAGAAAATGGGAGTCTGCAGAAAGCCGATTGGCCTAAGCAAGGCAGATCCCTGTCCCACACAACCCCAATTACAAAGCCCAATTATAGGCTCAACACTCTAATACCCTGAGGATCATCTTACCAATCCGGTTAGAGATTAACGCAGGATTACGGGGGTCTGCAGAGCGCTGATTGGCCCAACCCGGCTGATCCCCCTTCACACCCAACCCTTCTCGTCCATATGCTTATCCAATTTTTTCTTAAAGCTCCCTATCGTTCCTGATCCCACTATATCACTTGGTAGCCTATTCCACCCATCTACAACTCTGTTACCAAACCAATATTTGCCTATATCTTTTCTGAAACGAAATTTATCTAATTTGAAACCATTGGTACGAGTTCTTTCGCTATCACTGAGCTTTAGTACATTTGTCATGTCCCCTTTGTTAATCCCACTAACCCACTTGAACACCTCTATCATATCCCCTCTAACTCTGCGTCTCTCTAACGAATGTAAACCTAATTTCTTCAACCTTTCTTCATACGGAAAATTTCTAATATTATGGATCACTTTTGTCATTCTACGCTGAATTCTCTCCAATGAATCTATGTCCATTCTGTAATAAGGACACCAAAATTGGACAGAATAATCCATATGGGGTCTCACTAATGACAAGTAAAGTTTTAAGATAACATCAGCAGTTCTGTTACTCACACTCCTAGAGATGAACCCGAGAATCCAGTTTGCCTTATTACGAACGCTTATACACTGTTTTCTAGGCTTCAAATCATTGCTAACAAACACACCTAGATCTTTCTCGCAGTCTGAATTTTCTAATTCTAAATTAGCTAGTTTATATTTAACATTTGTTTGCATCTTCCCTATCTTTAATACCTTGCATTTGTCAATGTTAAACTTCATCTGCCAATTTACTGACCATTCATGTAAGGTATCTAGATCCCTTTGGAGGCACTCTATATCGCTATCTGAATCAATTGATCTCCCCATTTTAGTATCGTCTGCGAATTTACTTATCCTACTAGTTATACCTAAATCTAGGTCATTTATGTATATAAGAAACAACAGGGGACCTAATACCGATCCCTGGGGGACACCACTTTTGACTGCTCCCCACTCTGACTTGGTACCATTTATGCTGACTCTCTGTTTCCTACCAATTAGCCATGACCTAATCCATCCCAACAACGACCCTCCTATTCCATGTGCCTCAACCTTTCTCATCAATCTCTCATGAGGGACTCTGTCGAAAGCTTTACTGAAATCTAAATATATAATATCATATGACTTGTCACTATCTACTGCTTCATATACCTCTGAGAAAAAGCTAAGCAAATTAGTAAGGCAAGAACGTCCCTGAGTGAATCCATGCTGAGAAGAATTTATTAAGTTAAATTTTACTAAGTGGCTTCTAATTTTCCTAGCAATAATGGACTCTAGCAACTTTCCTATGATTGATGTGAGACTAATGGGACGGTAATTGGATGCTATCGATTTATCACCTTTTTTGAAGATCGGAACTACATTTGCAAGCTTCCAAGCTTCTGGAACTAAACCTGTTTCTAATGACTTGTTAAATATAAATGCTAATGGACTACTTAACTCATCTCTGCATTCTTTTAATACTCTAGCATATACCTCGTCAGGACCAGGCGATTTTTGAGGTTTCAGTCTGTCAATTTCCTTAAGCACATCATTTCTACTTATACTAACTGTACTTAACATATTTTCTATACTATCACTATATACCATATTGATTTCTGGAATCTGTGCCAAATTTTCATTAGTGAAAACGGAAAGAAACTGACTATTTAATGTACTGCACATTTCTAAATCATTTTCTGTTATTTCTCCTATTGAAGTTTTTAGGGGGCCTATTACATCTCTAACTTTAGATTTATATAGTTGGTAAAAAGCTTTAGGGTTATTTTTTGAGTCGCTGGCTATCCTTATTTCATAATTTATTTTTGCTTTCCTGATTTCCTTTTTTGACCTGTCTTGATAGAGTCTGATAGTATATATGTAAATGATTTTCACCTTTCTTTATTTTTCGATATATTCCTTTCTTTTTTTCCTATAAGATCTATTAGCTTATTAGTCATCCATTTTGGTTGGTTCTGCGTCGATCTAAATCTTCTTTTAGGGATATATTTATTTTGAGCATTGTGGAGTGAAGCAATAAACTGGTTATATGTAGGTGGCAAGTTTAACTCTGGCATATCCTGACTTAATTGCTTAACAATAGGGTCCACCCTTAAGTCTCTTCTTAGCCCACCATAGTCGGCTTTTCTGAAATCTGGGATAAGTGTCGTATTCTCTTTAGCATTCCCTGTCCATTGTATATTAAAATAAATAGATTTATGATCGCTATTTCCTAGGTGGTCACCAATCTCTACATTATTTATCATATGTTCATTGTTACTGAAAACTAAATCAAGAATATTAATACCTCTAGTCGGCGTATCTATGAATTGAAATAAAAAAACTATCTTGTACTACCTCAATAAACTCTACTGAATCGGAGTCGCCTATTTGGTGCTGCCAATCAATGTTCGGAAAATTAAAATCCCCCATAATGCACACATTGCTAAAACTTGATGCTATTTTAATTTCCTCCCATAACGATTTCCCGCCATTTCTACTCATATTAGGCGGTCTATATATAACTCCAATAACTATGGTCTCACTACCTTCGTTAACCTCTACCCAAACACTTTCATTATCATTATTTAGTCTAATACCTGATTTAATACAGCTTTTTAATGTACTCCTGACAAACACTGCTATACCCCCGCCCCTCCTACTTGTTCGGTCATATTTAAACAAACTATATCCTGGAATATCAAATTCTGCTAAAAAATGCCTAGATTCTGTATTAATCCACGTTTCAGTTAGCGCTATTATGTCTATATTTTCTGTGCTAACGAGTGCTCTAAGTTCGTTCATTTTGTTACATAAACTCCTACAATTTGTATAATATACCCTCAACCTATTACTTTTATTTGCAACTAATTTTCTATTGTGTTTAGCTAACTTATTATTTCCTGTTGAACTACTAGCTCTAGACGGAAATTCTACTCTATCAGTATTCTCATCTTTACTATCAGTTACATGTGTAGTGTTATCGATACTACTATTACACATCACTATATCCGCACTATCTTGACTGATTATTTCTATTTTACTCACTGGTTTGTCACATGAAGTACCTGCTCCATATGGAGACAGTATTTTACTTACACACCCAGGTTTTTTTAACGAAACCCCGCAACAATCTTGTCGAGTGAGCTGGCCAAGGTCAAAACTCCTAGTCGAGAGAGATGTACTCCATCCTGGGCATACAGTTCATCCTTACCATAAAAGAGGGACCAGTTATCCATATATTTATTTATGGATAAATGTATAAATATAAATGGATAAATGTCCAACTCTTCAATCCAATAATTGGCAAATTTTCTCAGTCTTTCTTCTTCTCAACTAGTGAACTGTGAAACTCTCTCCCTCAATCAATCTTTCCTTTATCTTATGACTTAAACTGCTTTAAACTTTGTGTGTCCAGGCATTTTGACCACAATGTCCCTTGAATTTGGCTTTGTCACTCTTTTGACTCTGAGGGAGACACTCGTTACAGGCAACCTGACTTGTATTTCCTTCATACACAAAGACAAAAAAACTGCTCTAAATAACGAAAAAAAATCCTACATAAATGGTTTCCCAATATCTTGACATCCATAAACCTTTTCCATGAATAGAAATTATGTTCGACTGGTAAATGCGGCAGCTTGCCAGACTCATACCTCCCACCCCTACCCTTACCCCTGCTTCCTTCCTGTATTCAAGCCCGTTTATCCATGTCTTCCAACCTTACTAACAAGACAGTGAACACTAGTTAGTATTAAAGATCCTTGGCATGACTTCATTCTTTTGCATGAATATCGACAGACCTTATAGGCTTTTCCAGAGAGAATCCGTAACTTCATTAAGACACCATCCCTTGGTATAGATGTGGAGAAGTTAGGGCTGCATGAACTGAACTGTATGTATGTGGGTCTTGACTTGCTAAGGGAGAGGTATCGGAGTGAGTTGTCGAATCAGGTTTCACATATTTATTATATTAAATAGGAGTAGAATTATAGAACGTAACAGTCCCAACAAGGCATCGAATAGAATGAGGTATTGTTATATGCACTGGGCCTACCTTTAAGAGGTTACCCGAATTAACAGAGTACAATTGGCAAGCAATCAGATATCAACTTTATTCTCTCTACCTGTATAGGAAAAATGAAATAGAACAAGTAATATATATATACACGTGGAGGAGTGGGTGTACTGGTGGCTGAAGAGTTGGTGGAAAGTGTTGATATAGGTTAAGTGCACACACAACATATATACAGAGTGTACACATGCCTTAATCATATTGCAACATACACACATGTACTTTCAGGGCAATACTATCATTGTTTCATATCCCATGATAATATACCGTACTCTGTAGTATCGGCAGCGTTGCACCAAATATATCCGGCACCGCTGCACATGTTTTCATCAGTAACATCCGGTCGGTCGGCACTCAGCATAGCAGTGCCACCCCAGCTCTCTGTATCTTTGGCTAATAAGAACCTATAAACTTATCTCTGGACTTTTATTCTACATCCTTGTGCAAGAAAGGATTATCAAGGTTGTTGTAGCTTTACATGACAACCATACATGGCGCAGTGTGTTAATACAGCCAGGAGATACGCGCCAAGACCGGATTCTCAGCCAGCCATCTTGCAAGACCTCACCTCTCCAGCCCTGGATATATTATTGTGCAGTGCTTTATAGTGCAGTGAAGTACTTAAGAGTGTAGTGCAGTACCTTTATTATATGTCCCATGTCATTTGTGCCCATTCCCAACTTGCTGTGAGGGTTATAGCCGCCGAAACATTGCTGGACAAGAGCGAGGAGTAGCATACCCTCCCCCTCTAACATCTCCAGCAACACTGAAGCTCTCACCCCTCACTGGGCCCTCAGTGCCTTCCAGCTGTGCCGGTACATGCGCGCACGGACACACACGCACTTCGCTGCCAAGTCAACACGGTGGTGCCAAGCCTACCGCATTCACGCACTCACTCACTCACTCACTCACTCTAGCACAGATCATTTCTCGCACTATTAAATAAACTGTTCCAGTTGTACTGCACATTTTCATCGTTCCTGCAAGACTACAGTGTGTCAGCTATCAACCAATTATGGAGGGAGATGAGCAGATTCATGGGGAGCCCAGAGACACCCCACATGACCATACTGGGGAGGGAGATAATGGTGGAGCTACTGGTGGAGATAGTGGTGGAGATAATGATGGAGATACTGTTGGAGTTGCTGGTAAGGGGTACCAGTCAGTTCATTCCACTCCAACCTCTCCTCCTCTCACCACCCCTCATTTTACTCCACCTCCCCAACCTCCCCCCACTTTACCTCCCCTACACTATAGGGGGATGCCACCCCTGTCACCACACCCTGCAAGTCTACAACCTACTACAAGTGCAGACCTCCTTCAGCTCATACAGTATATGGAGCAATGCAGACAACGGGACGACTATTCCAGAAGACAGGAGGAGGACCGCAGAAGACAGGAGGAGGACCGCAGACAACAGGAGGAGGACCGCAGAAGATGGGAAGAGGAAAACCGACGACAGGAGGAGGAAACAAGACGACGTACGGAGGAGGACTACAGGAGACAGATGGACGATGCCAAGTTCTCCGCCCTTGTCCAGGCTCTGGCCCAAATTACTCCACCTGCCGCCGCGCCTACACCTACCTCAACGGGGACAACACCCAATTCCACAACATCCTCCACCCCTACAGCTCCACCTCCACCACAGAAGGCTATCACCCAGAACCCGCCGCCCCTTCGTGCTGATGCCACCTTCCAGGTTTTCAGAGAATGGAGGCGTCGGTGGGACGATTACTCTATTATGGTAGGCTTATCTAAATTACCGAGGGAGAAACAACTGATCCAGATGCGGATGTGCTTAACCCTGGAGACACAGCGGCTTTTGGAGCACACCTTAAGCATACCCCTGACACCGATAAGACCGTTGATGCAGTCCTCGATGCACTTCAGGAGCACATCAAGAATTCTCGCAATGAAGCTCTCCGTCGCAGGGACCTGTTCAGTTGCAAGCAAAAACAGGGTGAGTCATTCAACAACTTCTACGTCCGCCTCTGCCACATCGCCGAAGAAATTGACGTCTGCCCAGGGAACTCTTCAGCCTGCAAGGAGACCCAACTCAAGATGGTCATTCTGATGGGCATACATGACGAAGAACTTGTACAGAAGCTGCTTTCCCTCGACGCCACCCCTTCATTACAGGACATCGTCAACACTTGCCGTTCTTACGAGGCCACTCGAAGCGCGACGTCAGCCATACGTGCCCCACCGTCCCAGGTTAACGCCGTGTCAGCGTACAAGCAGAACAAGCAGGTTAAGCAACGCGACAAGTTCTCCACATCGCAACAGTCCTTGGCGTCGGCTGCCGCCTGCCAGCGTTGTGCTCGCCGGCACGACAGGAACAAGTGCCCGGCTGAAGACTACACCTGCACTAACTGCGGCCGTCGTGGTCATAAGCCTAGGACTCCTGCTTGCCCTGCAGCCACCGACCAGTGTCGTCGCTGCAACCACATGGGCCACTACGACAAATGCTGCAGATCTTCCAAGACGCCCGCCACACAGGACAACGCCGCTTCCTCCCACAATAAGTCTACAGCAAAGAAGACCACAAGTTGCCGACGTGTGGGATCACCTGTTCAGGCCCCCACACTGACATCCGTGAGTCTCACCTACAGCGGCACCACTAGGAAACTCCACATGCTTCCTGACACAGGTGCAGACATCACAGTGATCGGCCGACGACACCTCGACATACTTCGGATTCCTCTCAGCAGCCTACGATCTCCGCCTCCGACAACAACGCTCAACGCGGATGGCTCTGCAATGGCTCCTGCTTTGGGGACGTTTCATGCACAACTCACCATCAGCAAACGTTCCTGTTCAGCCACAATCCAAGTCCTCGAGGGTGTTCAGACGCCGCTTCTGTCCAAACGCCACTGTCAAGAATTGGCCATCATCTCAGCAAAATTCCCCAAGCCAATTCTACAGGTCAAACACATCAACAGGTGTAAGGAGCTACCCTTCACAGCCACCACGTTACCTGCACAAGCCAAGGAGTTCTTTCTTCGAGAGTTCAAGGACGTTTTGGTCTCCAAAAAAAAAAAAAAAAAGGAGGATCTCCAGACAGCTCCACTCAAGCCTATGAAGGGTCCCCCAATGCGGATCCACCTCAAGGATGATGCCGTGCCTTTTGCCATCTACACCCCGCGGCAGATCCCCTTTGCTTTCAGGGACAAAGTTAAGCAGGAGCTGGACTCGCTAGTGGCACAAGGTATCATTAAACCGGCCGGCGATGAACCTTCAGAGTGGTGCCACCCCCTCGTCGTCGTCGCCAAGCCCAACGCCGAAGTTCGCCTCACCGTAGACCTCACCAAGCTCAACTGCCAAGTTTCCCGCCCAGCCCACCCCTCACCGACGCCTTTCGAAGCGATCCGCAGTGTGGCCCCGCAGGCGAAATTCTTCACAACGGCAGACGCCCTGAGTGGATATTGGCAGATGGAACTTGCGGAGGAGGACCAGCATCTCACAACTTTCATCACTCCTTATGGCCGTTTCCAACACTGTAGAGGTCCAATGGGTTTCGCTGCGACAGGCAACGCCTTCTGCCTTCGCGGTGATAGGGCCCTCCAAGGGGTGCAAAATTGTGCCAAGGTTGTCGACGACGTGCTGCTCTACGACGAGGACTTCAACACACATCTTCAGCGTATCCATGAAGTGCTCATACGGTGCCGCGACAGTGGGATCACACTCAACAAGGACAAGTTCGTGGTCGCCGCACCCAGTGTGAACTTCTGTGGGTACACGCTCTCAGGTGAAGGCATCTCGGCTGACCCTGGCAAAGTCGGAGCGATCAAGGACTTCCCGACACCAGCCAACATCACCGACCTTCGCTCCTTCATGGGTTTGGTGAACCAGCTGGCGGAGTTCACCCCCGACATCGCCACTGCCGCTCAGCCCCTGCGCCCCCTGATGAGCCCGAAGAGGTCGTTTATGTGGACCGCTGACCATGATGAGGCTTTCCGCCGGGTCAAGGCTGCCCTGCTCAGTCCACCCGTCCTGGCCCCATTCGACCCTTCCCTACCAGTGATTCTACAAACTGATGCGTCCCGCCTTAACGGTATTGGATACGCCCTCCTACAGGATCATGGCAACAACCGTCTCCGCTTAGTTCAGTGTGGCTCGAGGTTCCTAAGCGACCCCGAGTCCCGCTATGCCACCATTGAGCTGGAGATGCTAGCCGTGGTCTGGGCCATGTCCAAGTGCAAGTTCTACCTCATCGGACTGCAACACTTCACCCTCATGACGGACCATCGCCCCCTCATCCCCATCTTCAACAATTACACCCTTGATGCGGTTGAAAATCCCCGCCTCCAACGTCTGAAGGAGAAAGTCGCACCTTACCTCTTCACAGCCGTCTGGCGCGCTGGCAGGTTGCTCTGCATCCCTGATGCGTTGTCACGGGCCCCTGTCAGCCACCCGACGCCAGAGGATGAGTTAGCATGTGCCGACGCCACGGTTCACCTCAGGTCCCTCATGACTGTCAACGCCGCCGCCACCGACGTCAACTCTCCTTCACAGGATGCAGACAGGATTCTCCAGGAACTCCGAGACGCAGCCAGAGCGGATACTGTGTACATCCGCCTGCGTGAGTGCGTTACTTCGGGTTTCCCCACCAACCGCTACGACCTGCACAACTCTCTACTCCCATTCTGGAAACTCCGAGACTACCTGTCAGCAGATGGTGAACTCGTCCTGTACGGAGCGAGGGTTGTGGTTCCTGAAGCCCTCCGCCGCCGCACCTTGGCTCGCCTGCATGATAGTCACAGAGGCGTGGAGGCCACTAAGCGTAGGGCGCGACAGGCTGTCTTTTGGCCTGGCATCAACTCGGACATCGCCAATACAGTTCAAGCTTGTGAGCCGTGTCAGGTCTTACAGCCTAGTCAGCAGCAGGAACCCATGATCAACGACGACAAGCCAACTAGGCCTTTCGAGTCTGTTTCAGCCGACTTCTTCGCTGTGGCGGGGAAATCCTTCCTCGTCGTAACAGACCGACTCTCAGGCTGGCCCGTTGTCGTACCCTGCAAAGGCGATACTACCGCTTCAAACACCATCAGGATCTTCTGCCGCTACTTCAGGGAAGTTGGTGTACCCCTCCGCCTACGTACAGATGGAGGCCCACAGTTTACTAGCCGTGAATTCCGGGACTTCATGGAGCGTTGGGGAGTCAATCACTTGGTCTCTTCCCCACACTACCCACAATCCAACGGTCATGCCGAGTCTGCCGTCAAGTCCGTCAAACACCTCATACTGAAGACGGCTCCCTCAGGCAACATCGACTGTGAGGACTTTGACCGTGGACTGTTGGAGCTCCGCAACACCCCGAACTTTACAGGCCACTCCCCGGCACAAATCTTGTATGGCCACCCACTACGGTCTTGTGTCCCTGCTCATCCCCAGTCCTTTGCAGCAGAGTGGCAAGCCAATGCCGAGGACTGTGACCGCCGTGCAGCCGCCCACACTGCGCTGGTGCAGAGAAACTATGACCAGCACGCACGCCCCCTTCCCAGGTTGAGAGTCGGCACCACAGTGCGGATCCAAGACCCGACTTCTCACCGCTGGGACAAGGTTGGGGTCGTCATGGGCTGCGGCAGGTCCAGGGATTATGAGGTTCGTCTCCCCAGTGGTAAGATATATTGGCGGAACCGTCGCTTCCTCCGCCCAGTGAATTCCCCTGGTGTTGAACCCCTCCCCCATAACACTGAGATCCCTGTGTCTTGCACGGACCCAGAAAGAGAGTCCTTTACTTCCCCCATGGCCCCACGTAGGTCTGAAATGCTCCTAGAAAAAGAGTCAGCTCGACAACGTCTTGCGAGCTTGAAGGGGGAGGGAGGTGTTGATATAGGTTAAGTGCACACACAACATATATACAGAGTGTACACATGCCTTAATCATATTGCAACATACACACATGTACTTTCAGGGCAATACTATCATTGTTTCATATCCCATGATAATATACCGTACTCTGTAGTATCGGCAGCGTTGCACCAAATATATCCGGCACCGCTGCACATGTTTTCATCAGTAACATCCGGTCGGCACTCAGCATAGCAGTGCCACCCCAGCTCTCTGTATCTTTGGCTAATAAGAACCTATAAACTTATCTCTGGACTTTTATTCTACATCCTTGTGCAAGAAAGGATTATCAAGGTTGTTGTAGCTTTACATGACAACCATACAGAAAGTGTGCTTCAGATTACGAGAGTTACAAAGGAATACAAAGGAAAGCAAGCAACACATACCTACCGGTCCTTATTAGGCTGCTTGAAAAGAAAACAAATCAAACTGAAGGTCTTAATCTCAACAATGACTGTGGTCAAAAAACTAAATTATATTACTATGTACGATACTAAAATGGTCACATTACTCGGGCACAAACGCAGTCAGTCGCAGGTTCATGGCAAGGTATTTGATAAGTTGATATTTGAATGTTTGGACTGTATGTCACTCTACAACGCTTCTAGGCAATTTATTCCACAAGTTGACCACTCTGTTGAAAAAGAGTTAGTGAAAGGCTGATTGTTTTGAAGTTGAAAGTTGGTGAAAGAATTCTGAATGTGATATATGCATATGACCCACAGGCTGGCCTACAGAAAGAGATAAAAGAGGACTTCTGGAATGACACCGTCAGTGTCATTTCAGGCCTCTCGGAGAATGAAATAACAATCCAGGGAGGGGACCTGAATGGTCACGTGGGATCATCTGCAGATGGATACAAGGGAGTACATGGAGGAAATGGTTACGGAAGGAGGAATCTGGAAGGCGAATATATACTGGAGTTCTGCGTTGCACTCAACATGGTTGTGTGTAACACGAAGTTCAAGAAAAGACAGAGCCATCTGGTCACATATAACTCTGGGGTCTCCAGTAGCCAGATAGATTATTTCTTGGTTAACAGGAATGACTGGAAACTGGTTCGGGATGTAAAGGTCATCCCGAACGAAGAATGTATCCCCCCAGCATAAGCTACTTGCGTGCGACATGAGCTTATACAGAGATCCTGAGCGCAAGAAGGTATAGGCTACATGCCCAAAAGGAGAGTGTGGCTGCTGAAGAACAAGGAAGTTAGCGATAGGTTTCATAGTGAACTGGAGGAAATTAATAGAAATAAGGAAGCTAGGCCTAGCGATATAAATATTCAATGGAATTTCCTTAAGCATAGCCTTCTCGCTGCCACTTACAAAGTCTGTGGGAAAACAAAGGGTCACCCCAGGAATATGACCTGCTAGTGGTGGAACGATGAGGTAGAAAATGCTGTGAAAGAGTAAGGGAGATCCTTCAAAAGCATGGAAGAAGGGAGGCAGTAAGGAGGAATACCAGGCAGCTAAACGAACTGCCAGAAGAGTTATTTACAATGCTAAAATAGGCATTAAAGGTGGGGGAGCATGGGTTGAGATAAACATGGAATGATAATCGCCAAGCTGTACATAATTATCTTGCAAAATGCAATGGCACTGAACTAATTATTAACAATGGTATAAATGATGTTGTGGATTGTCTATACCGGGCCTGTGACGTCACAGGAGTGTGAGTCCACCATCCAGTCTAGGATAAGGATACTTATGTGACAGTCCCGGTATAGACGATCCACAAAATCCTTTATACCATTGTTAATAAGTATATCAGTGACATTGCATTTCACAAGATAATTATATGCAGGTTGGCGATTATTTTTCCATGTTTACCTCAACCCATGCACCCCCACCTTTAAGGACCTGGTCCTCGAACAAGTGTGTAACATGGACAATCCCAATAGGATCTTCAACCTAGCTAGGCGAGTTAAAAATGACAGTAGGAATATTATAGGTGAACAGTGTGTTAGAAACGATAATGGGACGATTGTGTATGCAGAAGATGAAATCAGAGAAGCATGGAAGGCACACTATGAAAGATTGCTAAATGTAGAGTTTGAATGGGATAAGGAACAGCTTAGTATCGAAAAACCAATATCTGGACCTCCTCCTTTGATAGCACCAGCTGTAGTGAGCGACGCAATCAATAAAATGAAGGACAGTAAAGCTCCAGCTGGTTGCTCTGACATTGTCGCTGAGATGATAAAAACCTCAAAGGAAAAGGGGATGCGCTAGATAGAGGTAATTATAGGGGCCTGAAAATACTTGACCAAACCATGAAGGTCTGTGAGAGAGTCTTTGAGGGTTTGATCAGGCAAAGCATCTCCATTGATGATATGGAGTTTGGTTTTATGCCAGGACGTGGTACAACCGATGCTATCTTAATAGTCAGGCAGATACAGGAAAGATACTTACTAAAAGGCAGGGATATTTACTTTGTGTTCGTAGACCTGGAGAAGGCCTTTGACAGGGTGCCTAGAGATGTTGTGCAGTGGGCTATGAGGAAACTTGGTGTGGAAGAGTGGTTGGTGCATGTGACAATGAAGATGTATGAGAAATCGCGAACTGCGGTGAGGGTGAAAGGTGTACTGAGTGAGGAGTTCACAATCCGTGTTAAAGTTTATCAGGGTTCAGTGTTAAGCCCCCTCCTCTGTATTATGGTCATGGAGGTTCTGTCTAGAGATTTTAGATCCGGACTCCCGTGGGAACTGTTTTATGCAGACGATTTAGTCCTAATAGCTGACAATGTGCAAGATGCTGAGGCCAAATTCAGAAGATGGAGAGAGGGCATGGCGAGCAAGGGTTTAAGAGTCAATATTAGCAAAACCAAGGTTATGCATTGTAGATTGAGAAAAGGCAATATGGAAAAGAGCGGTGCATACCCATGTGCAGTGTGTGGAAAGGGTGTTGGCGCTAACTCGATTCGGTGTAGCGTCTGTCGATTGGTGCACCATGGGAGTAAGTGCTGTAATAGAATAAAAGGACCCCTGCCGAAGGATAAGTAAGAAATCAAGAAATTTGAGTGCGTAGTGTGCAAGGGCGAGCTTGTGTTAAATGATGATCCTGTGGCTGTGAATTTTGGAAATGAGTCATTGGAGCTGGTGGATAAATTTTATGTTTTGTTACCTGGGAGATACCATCCCTGCCGGTAGTGGGGCTGAGGCTGCCACTGTCGCTATAATTGGATGTGGCTGGGGAAAGTTCAGAGAACTGCTGCCAATTCTGACCATGAACACAATTCCTCTCCCCCTGAAGGGAAAGGTGTATACCTCATGTGTTAGAAGTGCAATGACGTATGCCTCAGAATCATGGGCCGTTAAAGTAGAGGATGCCAACATAATGGCACGTAATGAGATGAGAATGGTGAGATAGATGTGTGGGGCCAAACTGCAGGATAGAATAACAAATGATGAGCTGAGGAGACGCTTAGGTATACAGAGTATTAGCAAGGAGATGCGTACAAGTAGACTGGGATGGTATGGGCATGTGGAGAGAATGGATAAACAAAATTGGGTGAAAAGATGCAGGTCTGTGATTGTGGAAGGAGTTGCACCAAGGGGTAGACTGAGGAAGACCTGGGATCGCACTATATGTGCCGATCTCAAATCCAAAAACTTGACAAGTGAAGCAGCCCTTAACAGGGTTACTTGGAACGCCGCCATTGGGACAAGAAACTGAAACTGCATGTATGTGTGGAACACTGTCTTAGAATATTATGTATGTATGTATGTATGTACTGTATGTATGTACACAGAATTATACAAGGATGATATATATTAAATAATCAAGAATGATGCTCGCGAGTGTGGTTGGAATGTAAGAGGGTGGGGGGGGGGTAATCTAGCTGGGCTTTATTATGAGGTATAATCAGGCAGAGTTAATTATCTAGGAGTAGGCAGCGGTCAGGTGACTGAGTGGTCGTTCCAACATGTAACAGTCTACTCATAGGATAACGATATTAATTACTGATAGTGTACTGAGGGTTTGACTTTAAACAATAGCTGATAGAATGAAAGTTACGTTAATAGGGGGCCTGATGGACAGACCACGGATAACTTCTGCAGTGAGGCTGACAGAGATAATTAAATACTCTTTTCGTTCAACAACGAATGGCTTCTGCAGTGATTCTGACAGAGGGACCAGGAGATATTCAATTAAGACACCAGCCCTCGTTATTAGATGTGGAGGAGTGACGGCTGCATAAACTATACTGTATGTATGGGTGTCTTAAGTTGCTAAAGGGAGAGGTATTGGAGTGAGTACTCGTACTAGGTTTGCATACATTTATTGTAATTATGGTGATTAAAGATATAGGGCATAAGAGTCCCAACATAATATAACAATAATTATCAGGCAGTTTATTTACCTGGGGTTCACCTTAAGGAGGTTACCCGTAGCAAGGTCAAATGGTAGCAAATCAGAACTAGGACAATAACATATACACAACATACACAGAATTAGACAATTAAATAATAAAGAATGATGCTCGTGTGTGGTTAGACTGAACGTTTTTTTTTAGCTGGACTCGAAAAAGATACAAGGTAAGGTAGAGTTTAGCTATCTATGAGTAGGCAGTGGCTAGATGACTGAGTGGTCATTCCAGCATGAGACAATCTACTCATAAGATGGCGATATTAATTCTGGTAGAGTACTGAAGGTTTGACTTAGAATTACGACTAATCAAATGCAAGTTACGTTAAGAGAGGGCCTGATAGACAGACCACGGATAATCTCAGCAGTGAGGCTGACCGAGATAATAAGTACTTTTACGTCCAACAACGAATGGCTTCGGCAGCGAGACTGACCGAGGAACCAAGAGATATTCAATACTCCTTATTTTCTACCACACTGAAACTTTGGGCTTTGGAGCACCTAGGGAGATCATTGACACTCAGCTCAGGAGGAAGGGTAAGATACCTTTTCTAACCTGTTCTGAGTACATGTTCACTCCTTAGGTCTTCCTAGGCCTGGGTTGGCTACATGGAAAAAGGGCGCTCTTGGCCCTTCCTAGCATTGACATAGGTCCTTGTCATTCCGGTGATGGGGGTAGGTGTGATAACAATGGTAGGGTCTTCCGTATTTGTTTACGTATCCCCTCCCACGTCCACTCTACAGGTGATGCTCCTTCCTGATTGGCGATGTTGACCTGGCCGTAGGCTAACCCTGGGTCGGCTTGTGGTGGTGACGTCACTCCTGTAGATATGGGGCCGTGTGACCTCCCGCTGGTACTCCAAGAAGTAGGTCCGGCTAGGTGTTGGTGGTGGGTTGGTACACCTGTGTTCGGGGGGACTTTTCTATATTTACCCCTTTCCGTTTGAGAGAGAATGGTTGAAAGACGGGCTTCGTTATTATGCGGCCCCAATGGTCGACGATGCCTCTGGTGATTCTGATGCCGTACAGGGTTGGATTTGGGTTGAGCCTGTCGTCGGTGCCCCTGGCTGTAAGTTTGTGTCCGGTTCTGGTGTGGAGGTCAGCTGGAGGTGCCCTGGTATTTCCTGAGGTCTGCGGGTGGTTGGTTACCGTGGGCGGCTTCATTTTTTCTTGGTATAACATAAATACTCCTTAATTTTCCTACCACACTGAGACTTTGGGCTTTGGAGCACTTAGGGAGGTCTTGGACACTCAGCTCAGCTCAGGAGGGAAGGTATGATACTTTCCCTAACCTGGTCTGAGTACCAATTCATTCCTTAGGTTTTCCTAGGCCTTGATTGGCTGCACGGAAAAAGGGTGCCTTTGGCCTTTTCTAACACTGACATAGGCATTTGTTGCTCCGGCGATGGGGGGAGGGGGGATAGCAAAGGTATGACACGTAATATTTGCTTCCGTATCCCCTCCCAGGTCCACTCTACAGGAGAGTGTGTAGGGGGCGGCGCTGCGTCATCCTGGTTGGCCGGGTCGATCTGGCCGTCGGCCAACCCCGGGTCAGCTTGTAGTGGTGATGTCACATCTGGCGGCGTAGGATCGTGGAAGCGCTCTCTCGTATGCAAAGCAGTTCTCTGCGGCTTGTTTGATCTGTGTTGGTGGGGGGTTGGTACACCTGTCCTCGGGGGGGACTTCCCTATGCCGAGCCCGTTCCATTTGAGAGAGAACGGTTGAAGGACGGGCTTCAGTATTGTAAGGCCCCAATGGTTGGCGATGCTTCTGGTTGTTTTAGTGCCATACGGGGTTAGGCCTTTAGCTGTAGGGTTGTGCCTGGTTCTGTTGGGAGCGCCCTGGTAAGTTCCGGGGGTTGCAGGTGGCTGGTTGTTGTGGGGTGCTTGCCCTTTCTTCGGTATAATATTCATAAATATACTCCATAGTCTCCATACTTCATAGTCAGTATTCAGCACTACAGATGCTAATAGCGCATGGATTAGTTTTTAAACCAACATCACATAATCACAGGATGACATTGCTCCTATGAAAAATAAAGAATATATCAAGATAAGACCCATGGATCAACAATGAAATATTACACCCTTTTCATCAATAATGAATGTAATGAGCTATCCAATTCTAGCTCTTTCCAAGCTTTCTGGTATCTAGCAAAAACCTCCCCGAAAACTTTTATTTCCTCGTCTTTGCCTCCTTTTTTCTATTCTGACGGCACCACTGTCACTGTCGCAACCCTGTGGGTTCAGCACGCATGGGTCGTCTCCTACACGAAGCAGTCCGCAGCCATGGATAAAAAAACGCCATCCGAGAAGAAGCAGCAGTGACATAAATCATCCAACGCCAAGAAAAAAACAGAGGCAACCGATGATCACCAGCGATAAGGACCGAAGACAGCAAGGACCGAGGACAGCCATGAACATAAATGTAGATCCGACAAGAACCAAAAATATTATTAAAGAGCGTTCCGTGAGTTCTAAAATAACAAATTTAAAGGTTTTCTATGCAAATGCTCGTAGCATACGCAATCAATTTTCAGATTTAGAGGAGCTAGTGTTTACAGAAAATTATGATGTGATTGGCATAACAGAATCTTGGCTCAATACAGAAGATAGAGACTTTTTAGCAGAGTATTCACTTCCCGGTTATGTAATGTTTGAGAAAAGCCGAATAAATCGAAATGGAGGTGGAGTTTTACTTTATATCAAAGAAAGTCTTAACCCTACCCTCTTGTCAAAACCTCAAATTGTGAACGTCGACGCATCTTTTGTGCTAATAAAGAATAATAAAGGTACAAAAATAATACTTGCATTAATATACAGACCTCCAGCTCAATCAGTGCAAACTGACCGAGAAATTTATGAACAAATTGCAGATGTAAGTAACTCACAAGATACCGTAATTTTTGGCGACTTTAATTTACCTGTGACCAAGTGGGGCGATACTCTTACTTCACACTCCGGACATGACTTGTATACGAACTTGCAAGAGAGTTCGCTTTATCAATTTGTTCGAACGCCAACCCGTGGTAATAACGTTCTTGACATTGTACTTGCAACAAAAGAAGAATTAATAGAGAATTTGAATGTTGGTGATGAATTCAGTAACAGCGACCATCGTACGATAACTTTCACTTTAAAGTTTACTAGTAACGAACCAAATAGTAGCATCGAAAAAGTCCCTAATTTCAAGAAAGCAAACTTCCATAAACTTAGAGCTATGTTTAAAGAAACTGACCGGAGCTTTTTAATTAACAATAATGACATAAATACATCTTGGAAGTTATTCGAAACCACTTACCTAAAAGCAGTGCAAGACTGCATACCATCGAAAATACGGCGTCCAGGCCATAATAATAAGCCCAAATGGTGGAATAAAGATATTTCAAACTGCCTGCTTGCTAAAAAATGTGCTAATGATAGATTAAAATCCTCACAAAATGACGAAGAACGGGTGAAATTTGTAGAGCTACGACGCAAAGCCAAAAAGTTGATTAAGCAAAGTAAAAAGACCTTAGAGTTACATATTGCGAATCAAAGTAAAACAAACCCGAAAGAATTCTATAGTTATATCAGAAAGAAAAAGTAGTTACTTCAACTGTTGGACCGTTAGTCGATGAAAATGGAGAATACACCAAAGACGAAGTACAAATGAGTAATGCCCTCAATACCTTCTTTGCATCAGTTTTTACAACAGAAGACCTCGGTGATATCACTACACCATCGCCGATTCAGATTGATAATTCAGATGTTCTAAGCAATATCACCGTTACAGAGAGAGAAGTATTGAATTGTTTAGATAAACTCAAGGTAAATAAAACGCCTGGACCTGATACAATCTCGCCTAGAGTTCTGAAGGAAGCTAAGGATGAGCTCTCCAAACCACTGACATTACTTTTCAATAAATCCTTGCAGTCTGGAACTATGCCTGATCAGTGGAAGCTAGCCAACGTAACACCGATATTCAAAAAAGGCAGCAAATCCCTACCCAGTAACTATCGTCCAATTAGCTTAACCTCAGTTGTATGTAAAATGCTAGAAACGGTCATACGAGACCGACTCGTAAATCACTTAGAGGAAAATAACATACTTAAAGATACTCAACACGGCTTTCGTAAAAAACGTTCCTGTTTAACAAACCTCTTAGACTTCTTCCACGATATCCTCAACCTCTACGATGAGAGTAAAGCTGTAGATATTATATACCTTGATTTTCAAAAGGCCTTTGACAAAGTTCCCCACAAACGTTTACTGCTAAAACTAAAAGCGCATGGAATACAAGACGGTGTGTTGAAATGGATAGAAAATTGGCTCAGTGACAGAAAGCAAAGAGTAGTCATAAACGGTAAGGCATCTAAATGGACCAATGTAAGTAGCGGGGTACCCCAGGGATCGGTACTAGGACCAATTCTCTTTCTAATTTACATCAACGACATAGATGAGGGCCTCACCTGTACAATCTCAAAATTTGCTGACGATACAAAAATTGCAAATAGCGTACTCTCAAAAGAACAAGTTGACGATATGCAACACAATCTAGATAAATTGTCATGTTGGGCCCAAATTTGGCAAATGAGTTTCAATGCGGATAAATGTAAAGTACTACATATCGGATACCTAAATGAGAAAGCAAACTATTCGATGAATGGCACTCAGCTTAAGAATTTAAACAGAGAAACCGATCTGGGAGTAACAATATCGAGTAACCTAAAACCGAGTCAACAATGTTCAGAAGTTGTTAAGAAGGCAAACAAAATAATTGGCTTTATAGGCAGGTCATTTGAGCATAAATCCAAAGAAGTTATCCTAACCCTTTACAATTCCTTAGTCCGCCCTCTTCTGGAATACTGCGTTCAATCCTGGTGCCCTTATTACCAAAAAGATATAAACAAGCTAGAACGAGTTCAACGTAGAGTTACCAAAATGATACCAAGCCTAAAGAACAAACCATACGAAGAGCGTCTTAGAGAATTAAATCTATTTCCTTTAACCCAGCGCAGATTAAGAGGTGACTTAATTCAAGTGTTCAAAATCATCAAAGGCATCGACAATATGAACTGTAGTAAGTACTTCACTATCGACCAATCTAATTACACGCGGGGAAACGGTTGCAAAATTATTGGTAAATCTTTTAACTCACACGAATCTAAGAATTTCTTCTTCAATCGAGTTGTCAACTTGTGGAATGGGCTTCCCCGTAACGTTATAGACTGCATCACCGTTGATTCATTTAAACTCCGCCTAGACAAATATCTCTCTTCAAACCCGCGACTGACTGCGTTTGTAAATGAATAACTTTATTTTATCCCCCCCTCAGTTACTAACCCATCTGTCCCCTACTAACTTCCTAATCCTGCCACGGACATTAGTTCCAGGGCAGTAATTCCCTTTCCAATGTTCCCTTACCCACTCTAAACCACTGTTTGGACACTTGATCCTCAGTGTTTTGGAGGACAAGCAACCTAGAAGGGTCACTAGATCTGTTGTTGCTTGATTTCATTTGTACTCCTTTGTACTCCTTTGTACTTCTTACTGTGATAAAACTGAACTCTTCACCCAAACTTTTGCTGAAAGATCAATCTGTTCCTCCCTCTCAACCCCTCTCACACTTACTTATGCCTAATATCTGAATCTCATCTAATGATATACTTTCTATCCTCTCTGGGCTTAATAATAAGAAGGCCAGATGGTGTTCCTCCTGTTGTACTAAAAAACTGTGTTTCTATGCTGAATCCATGCCTAGGCTAACTCTTCCGTCTCTGTCTTTTCTGTAACATCTTCCCTTCTTGCTGGAAGTATGGTGTCATTCAACTTGTTCCAAATATGGGTGACCGCTCACAACCCTCCAACTATCGTCCAATAGCTCTCATTTCTTTGCATGAGTACCAGCAACGCACGTTATGTGTCGCCTATGTTAGTAATCCTAAACCCCAGCGACGCAATGGTTGCATTCGTGTTAATTACTCTTGACCTATGGCACCTAGAGAGTCCAGATTTGCATGGGAACTGCTTTAGTATTACACGCAACAATACCAATTGGAAACCCAAGTCCAGCCGCGTGCGTGTGGGGGCGCGCGGGAGTGGTTTTTCAGTATTTTGCCTACCCATTTCCCCATGTTAATTGTGACTTTCCGCCGCCCCACAGGACCCCTAAATGACCTAGGTGAGCATTTATTGTTTTCCTTTATTACAAACCCATCCCATGTGTTTTCAGGATAAAACAAAAATTACAACCTGTTGGTCCCTCAATGTACATTTATTATATATCAGCTGGTGCTCAGCGGGTTAAAGCTTTTTAATATATTCTTGACCCCTCCAGCCCCAGCATCTATTACGTCTCAACAGATATCTATGTAATGCTCAGCCCCAGCGTCGAACATGTCTCGATGGCTATCATCGCCCTTATCTACCCCTGTTATAGGGTGCATAGAGGGTTCATATTGGTATGGGAACTAGTTTAGGATACCGCGGAATGATATCAATACTTGGCACCCTCCTAAGTCCAGCCGCGCAGGTGTGGGGTGGCGCGGGGGTTACGGATACCAACTCACGCCAGTTCACGTCTACCCTCACGAGTGATACAATTTGTCCGACCGCTCAAGCTCTCGCCGCCGCCCCTCACACCATTCTGTGAGTGTTGAGGAGCCTCTTGCTATATTGCAGGACTCAGACAACCAGGCCAGTGACACTGAGTCATCAGATAAAGACTCTGGTGATGACTACCAGCCATCTCTGAGAAAAATTGAGGAGATGCATGAGGAGACCCCCATTGTTCCCATGTCTCGTCGCGTCGCAGCTGCAGCGTCCCCCGTCCACGTGGGGGGATGGTGCCTCGTTCTCCCATTGCTCCCCATGACCCTGTTCATGAGCAATCGAGTGAGGAAGAAGAGGTGGATAACCCAGATCCTATGGGATTTATCCACATCCCGGGGCAGCAGCAGCAGGGGAAAAAAAGACGCTGAAATACTAGCAGAACAGACAATGTCTGAATCAGATGAAACAGACGTAGAAGTCTGTTGAATCAAAAACTCCCCCACGTGTCCACCCACGTTATGTAATGTTTGAGAAAAGCAGAGTTAATAAAAATGGAGGAGGCATTATATTTTTCATCAAAGACAGTCTTAGCTCAATATTGATTCATCTTATGTGCTAATATAAAACAATAAAAGAACAAAATTAATCCTAGCAATAATATACAGGCTTCGAGCACAATGCAAACCGACCAAGGAATTTACGAACAAATTGCAGAAATAAGCAACATACATGATACTATAATTTTGGGGGACTTTAATTTACCAGTGACCAAGTGGGTCGACACTCTTGCTTCACACTCCGGACACGATCTGTATGTCAACCTACTTGATAGCTCCCTTCATCAATGTGTTCAATTTCCAACCGGCGGTAACAATGTTCTTGACCTTGTACTTGCAACAAAAGAAGACTTGATCGATAATGTGACGGTTGGTGATGAATTCTGCAATAGTGACCACCGTACGATCACTTTCAGTACAACATTTTATAGCAATAAACTCAATACCAGCAATGAGAAAGTTCCAAATTTCAAGCAAGCAAATTTCCATAAACTCAGAAAAAAAATTAAAGAAGCCAATTGGAGTTTTATACAAAATAATGAGATAAACCAATTGTGGAAAATGTTCACAGAAATGTACACAAACGCAGTACGTGAGTGCATACAACAGATCTGCACATACTAACAAACCTAAATGGTGGAATAGATAAATAACTGAATGTCTACTCACTAAAAAGAATGCTCATGAGAGATTACAAACCTCCGACAACGATGAAAATAGACAGGCCTTCAGAGATCTACGACGTAAATAAAAAAGGTTAATTAAACAAAGTAAAAACACTTTGGATATACATGTTGTGAATTAAAGCCAGACGAACCCAAAAGAATTCTACAGTTACATCAGGAAGAAGAAAGTGGTGACTTCAACGATTGGACCCTTGGTAGATGAAAATGGAGAATTTACCAATGATGATGCCAAAATGAGTAATACTCTCAACAACTTCTTTGCATCAGTCTTTACATCAGAAGACCGAAGTGACATCCTTACAGTACCGCCAGTACAGACAAACAATTTGGAAGTTCTTAGAAATATCAGCATTTCTGAGGCAGAGGTACTGAGATGTTTAGATAACCTCAAGGAAAGCAAATCACCTGGACCCGATACAATTTCTCCTACATTTCTTAAAGAAGCTAAATGCGAGCTCTCCAAACCCTGACACTGTTCTTCAAAAAATCCGTGGAAACCGTCGAAATACCTGATGAGTGGAAGCTTGCGAACGTAACACCATTTTTTTTAAAAGGTAGCAACTCCTTGCCTAGCAATTATTGTCCAATCAGCTTGACCTCAGTATGCAAAATACTAGAAACAATAATAAGAAACAGACTCATTAATAACTAGGAGGAAAATAATATACTAAAAGACACACAACATGGTTTTCGTAAAAAAACGTTCCTGCTTAACAAACCTTTCAGACTTCTTCCATGACATCCTAAATGTATATGACAAAAGTAAAGCTATATATATTATATACTTAGACTTCCAGAAAGCCTTTGATAATGTTGCACACAGATGGTTAGTGATGAAATTAAAGGCACATGGAATATAAAGCGGCGTTCTACAGTGGATAGAAAATTGGCTTAGTGAAAGTAAATAAAGAGTAGTTATTAATGGGGAAGCATCAAAGTGGACCAATGTAACTAGTGGTGTACCTCAAGGATCAGTGCTGGGGCCAGTCCTTTTCCTAATTTACATCAACGACATAGATGAGAGTCTCATCGGTAAAATCTCAAAGTTTGCAGATGACACAAAAATCGCAAATACCGTACTGACAAATGAACATGTTGAAGATATGCAAAACAATATAAACAAGCTTTCTCAATAGGCTATACAATCTGGCAAATGTGCTTCAATAAAGATAAGTGTAAAGTACTTCATATCGGGGGATACCGCAATAAAAAAGCAGACTACACGATGAATGGCACCCAGCTAAAGAGTGTAGACAGAGAAACCGATTTAGGAGTAATGATATCAAGTAACTTAAGACCAAGTCAACATTGTGCTGAAGTTGTTAAGTAGGCAAACAAAATTATAGATTTCATATATAGAATATTTGAGCATAAATCAAAAGACATTATCTTCACCCTTTAAAATTCATTAGTCCCACTTTTGGAATACTGCGTTCAGTTCTGGTGCCCTTTCTATCAAAAAGATATAGACAAATGGGAACGAGTTCAATGTAGTTACCAAGATGATACCCTGTCTTCAGAACAAACAATACGAGAAACGTCTTAAAGAACTAAATTTATATCCATTAACCAAGCGCAGATTGAGAGGTGACCTTATTCAAGTTTTCAAGATCATTAAAGGCATCGACTACATGAACTGTAGTAAATAATATACGATTGACCGATCAAACTGCACGCGGGGAAATGGCTGCAAAATCATTGGTAAATCATTCAATAACTAACGAACCCAAGAATTTCTTCTTCAATCGAGTCATCAACTTGTGGAATGGGCTTCCCCGAGATGTCATAGACTGCAACACTCCTTCAAAGTTCACCTAGACAAGCTCCTTGCCCTGAACCCAAGGTTGACTGCATATGTAATTGAATAAATATTTTCTTTAGTAGTGTTCGTTCAATAACCTAATAGATCTTAATATAATTTCCCCTGCCATGGACTACTCAGGGCAGCACTTCCTTACACATCTTTCCTCACATACTCTCCCAAAATGAAGGGCAAGTAACCTCGAGGTGTTGCATGAACTGTTGTTGCTGGTTTTCCTTTGTACTCCTTTGTACACGCCGCTTGTTCTCACTCGCACCCTTATCAGCATGTGATGAGTCATCGCACTCACCAATTCGCCACTCTACACCACCACCACCACCATTACCCTCTCCTAGCCACTCTCCACCACCACCATCACCTCCTGGATCACTGCCTTACTCCCCCATCAGGCCTTCTGTGTCGCCATAGCCTGGGACCTCCCGCAGCCCCGACGCCTCTCGATGCCTCGGCACCCCATCATCGCCTCCATCGCCACAACACCCCGACCGCCCACGACGCCCTGCCAGCCAATGACGTGGGCGTCTACTTTCCCGCGGGAGTGCCACCCACGGCAGGGCACCCAAAGTGACCCTAATTAGACGCCCCAGGCCTGGATCTACCTCTAGTTCGAGGTCAAGGTCCCGATCTAGATCAAGGTGTAGGTCAAGAGGCAGGACAACCTCCTCCCGCCCTGGTGCCCCTGGTGATGACCCTTCTGACGACAGCGACGACATAGGTGCCGCTGATCAGGATGAGTGGAATTGGGTTAATGGGGCACGTTATAGGCCCAATGTTTATAACTTTGTGGGCGTGATGGAGGCTGGCCCTGCGATCACTGACACAGGACTCATGACAACAAGACTTGATGTTTTCCTGCAGTTCTTTTCTGCCAACCTGATGTCCCTAATTGTTGATCAGACAAACTGGTACAACTATTATTTCATGGCTGGCAAGGAACAAATGCCCCACTCTGCCCGCCTAAAGTGGACCACCCTTGGAGTCCCCGAATTGTACTTGTTTCTGGCAATCATCAACCTGATGATTTGTCACCCCGACAAAGAAGTCATCGCTGAGGGAGTACTTGTCCTGGGATCCACTCCTACAAACCCCCATATTTGACAAAATAATGAGTAGGAACAGGTTCACGGCCATCATGTGAACCAACACTTCATAGACAGCCTGGCAAGTCATACCCTCACAACCAGGACCAACCGAGGCATATGAAGGACCCGATGGAGAGGAAACGACCGATCTTCGAGTGCCTGAATACGAAGTGTACTACCTCCTTCAGACCCCATCAGAAGCTTATTAAATTATTGACGAAAGTTTTCTCCTGTGTAGGGTAAATATCGGCATCCAGCAGTACATCCCCAGTAAATGTCATCGCTATGGCTTGAAACTATTTGTGATGTGTGATTGTTACACCAGCTATATCCAGGACATCATACTGTATAGTTCCCTTTTTACTATTAATCAAAATTCGAATCAATATGTATTAAGCAAATGTTGATGATCGTCGCATTTAGTTTTTCTTTAAATAAACAAATAATCTAGCTCAGCAAATGTCTTGCCAACATAGTATGCTGGTTCCTTGGACATAACCACCACTTCCTACTCAACATAATGGCACAAGCTTCATAATGACACTATCAATGATTGTTAAGATATTCTGAAAGACAAGCACGCATTCACGTAAATGCAGTAGCTACATATCCAAGATTTGTCTAATGCTTTCATAATTTACTCGATGAAAGATAGGAAAGCTACGAATTATGCTTTCTTCTGACAATGACGTAGTGCGGATTAATATGTGACTCGAGTGCTTTTAAGTCATCTCACATGATAATTGTATTATTTACCCAATAAATTATGTATACAGTATTGTCCATAATGCACATCGTCATGGAAATCCATGAACTTCATCCATTTACACTTAAAATATCCTTCTGAGTTTGTAAAATTGTTAGTGTGTGCTGGTAATCAGAGTTGGGTTTGACAATAACTTTAAGCATTGAGCTATCACTTCACCTCTCTTATATCGTGTTATAGCCGTGTGTATGTGACCCTTTCAGAGATGACCGATTCAAATCCGTGGAATGTTGTAGGAAAGAAAAAATATTGTGGTTGGGTGAGTAATACCAACCTAATGAATTAAGGAGTGATTGAAGACTGTGTAGCGACGAAACAAACTGTAGACATAACATGATCACATAAGTAATATAGGTTTATACGAAAAGGTTCTGACCTGTAGGTAAGGGATATAGGAGTCTGCAAGAGACGGCAACAGCAGCCGCCATGTTGTTTGAAATAAGTATATCCATGTTTTGTATATGTCAATAAATATAATGTGATTAGGAGGCCCGTAGTGAATAAACCTGTATATAGAGAATTCTTGTGCACTGCAAAAATTACCTTATCCCATTGTGATTGAACCCACGTTGGTTGTATCCTTTTCAGGTATTTTTGCTCAATAGTTTGAATATTTTCACAATACAGTAACAATATAGAGAACAAATATAACCTTGGTAAATCGAAGAGAGCGGGTTATAATTATGTCTTATTATAACACAAAGTAAGGCAACATACAGTTTTAATTAACTTCAGAATGTTTTAATATAGTTCTTACAATCCTTAATACATTAAATGTCGTTTGCATAAATATAATGGGAAGGAAATACAATTCGATTAAAACAAAATCAATGCGCCAAATAGCGTCCATTTTTTTTTTGGAAACTTGCAACAAGGTATTATATGTTCATTGTTTGTGACAGGAAAAGAGAAAGTTGAATATGTTTATACAAGAGGAGAGGTAGCATGTGTAACATTTCGACTGAAGCTATAACAGCGGATACAAACACATTATTAGCACCATAAAAATGAAAACAACAAAGAGATGAAGTCAAAGAAATGGAATATATCAAATGAGCGGTTAGTAGGAAATGGAGGTAAAGTAGTAAGCTAAAAAAATATTTATAGATAACAATTAAATAAGCAAAATATAGACACACATAACAGGAAAGTAATTAAATCAGTAAATATTAAGCATCTCAATAGTTGGCGGAAACGTAAACAATAAAGCAAGTGAAATTGGTGTCATACACAATGCGTATAGTTAGTATTCCAATGTACTAACATAAAATGCAGTTGCATAAAGGAATGGCGAGGATACATACATGGGTAATACAAGAGGAAGAGGGATAGACAAGGTAAATTCGGCCACTATATCAAGGAGGCTTTAACTAAGGTATACATTTAACTGATAAAGATTAGAGAAGCACAAACTCATAATTACTTGAATGAATTAAATGAAAAGAGGGAAAGAGAACATGTGTAGAAAGAAAATAGAGGGCAAACGAATAGGGAATGAGAAAAGTGAACAATAATATATATATATATATAATATATATATATATATATATATATATATATATATATACAGTATATATACAGTATATATATATATATATATATATATATATATATATATATATATATATATATATATATATATATATATATATATATATATATATTATATATATACATGTTTACTGTATATATATACTGTATATATATTATATATATTTTTGTTCTTGAAGGCATGTGAGATTAAATAAAACAGCATAGGCCTAGTTAGCATTAATATGTCTTATATTTAGAGATTCAATGTCTCGTGCAATTTTTCGTTGTCGGTCATTCAATTGGTACAATAAAGAACCGAAGTTATCAGCAGGTTGTGGGGTGGTAGGGGTTGTACGAAGTTGTAACGTTTCAGCAATAGCTCTTGCCATGTTGACACAGGTAATGATAAGAATAGAAAAATAGATGGGTATAAATACCCAGCTGGTGGTGAGGCTGAAAATGTAACATGCAATCAAAATGAGGTGTTGAAAGTTTCCTCCACTACCCCACCCCACACACACCCTCCCACCCCACTCATCCTGTATTGAGCCCCAGGGTGTTTCCAGGGTACCTAGTAAAACATACTTAATTCCAATCAACGCTCTAACGTGGGGGTCCACGAATTATAATGAGTGACTGTTTCCTATTTGTATTTTGTTATTCAAACCTTCAACAATATCATGTAAATTGATGATAAATAAGACCGGACCAAGGACCGACCCCTGAGGCACACCGCTGGTAACAGGCACCCAGTTGGATTGTATACCATTAAACACAAAAATTTGCTTACTGTCTGTAAGCCAGCTATTAATCCATTGATATATATTACCCTTTATCCGGAGCAATTTCTAACTTATCTAACAATTTATTGTGGGGTACCTTGTCGAACGCCTTTTGAAAATCTAGGTAGACTATGTAGAGCGTCTTAGTTGAGTCATGCAAAGTAAATACTGTATTATAAAATTCGACATGGTTTGTTAGGCACGATTTGCTGGTCCTAAGCTCGTGCTGGTTGTCTCATTAATTCATTAGATTTTAGATACTTAACCATTTTATCTCTTACTATTGTTTCAAGAATTTTTTGTACTGCGGATGTCAAACTTATTGGTCTATAATTACTTGTTTTGGCTCGATTACCCTTTTTGTAAATAGGTGTAATGTCCGCTGTTTGTTTCAATAATTAGGGACGCTTCCCTCCTGTAGCGATAAGCTAAAGATAATGGTTAGATATTGTATTATCTGGCACCGGAGTCTTGTTAATATTTAATTTACGTAATTTACATAATACTTCGCTTGCCCTGATGGTAAAGTTTCCTACTACTTTGTGTGTTGTTACTGCCTTATGTTTTGGATTACTCTTTACTTCATTTGTAAATACAAAACTAAAATATTCGTTATCTACAATGTTTATGTCGGCTGCAACTATTTGATCATCTCTAATTAATGGGCAGCTTTTTTATTTCTCTGGAGAGAGAGAGAGAGAGAGAGAGAGAGAGAGAGAGAGAGAGGTGGGGTGGGGGCTTTAATGATGCATCAGATTGCTGCCAGTACGTTGACTCTTATGTTCAATTACTTCCTTATTGTCGTTCTTTTTCCGGTATTATATATGCCATTAATTCATTATCGGTATTTTTATCTTTGCAACACGGCATTAATAAACTCTCAAGCTGTATTGATCCTTTCAGTACTATGGCCTCATTTACATTATATTCCGACTATAATTATATGTTTGTATTCGGCTTTGGAAAGATCTCTTAGAACCGAAGGGGTCAAACCTTAATTAACCTTTCAGCAAAGCCAAATATAATCATCAAGTAATAACCTTGATAAATTTAAGAAAATATCGTCATAGTGCTTAAGGGGCGGTTACACATGCCCGAATTGTTGCCACTTGGGCGACTTTTGTCACCACTACCGGCAATTCCTACGACACCTAATATAAGGGTGGTTACACATGTCACCTACATATCCACTGGTTACCTACGTCCTAGACCACTATTCCTCAACTCCCGCGCACCTCCTCCCGATCGCATCCCAGTAACTGTCTCACCCACTAACAAAGTACTCGGCCTAACTTTTGACAAAAAACTTCACTTTCATCGTCATGCAAATCAGATTATCCCCATTGCTTCAAAATCTCTTCAATCAATTTTCCGTTTTCGAAATGCCTCCATCAAAACTAAAGCCCATTTATACAAAGCCCTAATTAGACCGCTACTTTCATATGCCCCACTGACCAGCACTCTTTTGGCAAACTCCCACAAAATTAAACTCCAAAGAATACAGAACAGAGCACTGAGGTGGATCCATGGAACTCGGTGGTATGAGTTCCAAACATCAGAACACTTGCATGAACTCTCCCGCATCCCTCCACTTAATGTCTACAACAACTTTCTGGCTAATAAACAACTTGAGACCTTTGATAACTTTTTCAATTTTTTTAATAATATCACTCAACCCATCCGTCCCTGGTCGAACCTCTTGCATCCAATCAACAGAGAGGCTCCCAATCCCCTATTCACATAATAACTTTGTTACACCACAAACTCACACTCAATTTTCACTATTCCTTTTACTCACCTACCAGCCAAAATTTCTAATTCTTTCACAAATACACAATAAAAACTAAAGTAAATTAAGCTCTTCATAAGACAGTGCAATCATTTCTAGACTCGGCAGTTGACAGCCATGCCTAGCTGCCCCACTTTAGACCCTTACCATCCAAAATTGCCAGACCATCATTAAAACATTCCCCATTACCAAATTTGTATATTCAAATTCACCCAGACTCATCTGATTCGTCCAGACTGGTAGAGGCGGTGGGGCATGCCGGCTCGTCCACAGCCCAACCTCTATGCCACTCTTGACCGATCAGAGCCTCTGAATCTCTTCACCAAAATTAACTTTTACCACCCAAAATTAATTATCTTTTGCCTTACCACCCATTTTTATCTCCATCCCTTCTTGACGTGCCATACTGAAGCTCTCGAAAAATATGTCTCAATAATACCAACAGTCACAGCCCTCCCCTAAACCCCCAAACTAAAATCAACAACTCACGCACGTTGGGACAAGCCCCGACACTCTTTATCCTCCTACTTTGACACTTTCTCTCTTACTACACCAATAAAAACTTCCCTTCTTTCACCCTCACCCACCTTTTCTATATTCATTTGATTGTAGGGACAGAGTTGCTCGTAGCACAGATTTTAATGGCACTATATCACGTACACTCTTTCGTTCTCACTTGTAAATTAATTGGTCTTAATTCGGCCGTTTTAGCTTCCCATCATGCTGTAAATACATCACAATCCCTATGATAAAGTTGAGCATATATATAAACCAAGGTAAATGTGACTATATTGCTCGCTATTACCTAAAACAAGCGACATTGAATCCACGTCTGTCGGTAGCAGTGGAAGCAGCAGCACGCTCATGATTGGCTATCATAGCAGTACCCTGATAATTTATTTATTATCTCTATTGTTCCTTATTTATTCATTAAACTAGACATGTTTAAGTAATTTTAATGATTACTTAATAAATTACAATGCTATCCGAATCTAAAGAGCTATTAAATATCACAGGAAACACAGTAATAACTTATATATCATAAAGTAAACACAAGCAAGATAAAGAAATGATAAACTCAAGAAGTAAGCGAGAGAGGAGGCTGACTGACTCGGGCCCACCCAGCTTAGCCAATCACAGGCCATGCTTTGCGTATTACACATTTCAAATTGGCAGTGACGGCATTTCTTCCCTGGCTTGTGCTTATGATGTTATACTGTATGTACGAATTTATGGGTTCCATGTGTTATTTATAGCTCTTAAGGTTCGGATATCACCTATCACATTATCATTATAAAAATTAAAATATATATAGGCCTAGTTTAATAATTATACAGTATATGGAATATATGTTAATATATATTAATAGGCCTACAGAAGAAATGTATTTCCACGACATAGCCTACTAAATCACGCCAAACACTATACCATATACTGGATATTTTGGCTACTAGGCTTAGTTATTTAAAGAGTACCGAACTATATACCACGTCGCATTAAACGAACCTATAATGCTTATAATTATATGGTATTTTAGCAAGATTACAAAGCATACAGAATACATAATTTGAAATATTGAAGGAAGTATTAGGCTAACCATTGAAGTAACGAAGCTACTACTCATATTTAGTTATAACATAATGATCGTTTACTGTTGCAAATTATAATTGTAAGTTGATTATAATAACCGATATATGATACATTTAATCACTTTAGGGAAGATTCTTCCCATTCTTGCCCAAAGATATTGTATTTGTAGAAACTTGAAGTTGTGCATTCGTAGTTCGTACTATAGCCTACTTCTTAATTAAACCTTTTTCTCTCATCCCAATACATTAAATAGTATACTGTAATGTAATATATATTTAAGAATTGAGCATGATTATAATATATTGATGCTTGTACATCATATATATAGTCATCACATTACTACTATTGCATGCAACCCATATTTATAGTTGCCGCAACAGGCGATGCGTCCTGTACGTTCGGAACGCAAAAGTTGCCTTATTCGGGTGACAAATTGGTCCCGAAAAGTTGCCTGGGGCGCAAAAGTTGCTCCTAGGGGCAACTTTTGTCACCGATTCGGGCAACTCGGGCATGTGTAACCGCCCCTTAAGGCAGGTAAGCTTCTTGAATACGAAAGGTCTTTCCTAAAGCTGATCATATTTTGATGTGATTGCTAATATTTGAATATATAATGGTCATCGAGTTAAGAGGGTTAATGAGTTCTCGTCTTCTGTTGACTTAGATCTTTTCATCTTAAAATAAGATGAGTAAGATCTATTGATAGTCTACTGTATAATAACATAAGTCGTAGTTGCATTGAGAGAGGTAATTCATTTCCTGTAATTCCTTCAGTACACAGCAAATAAGATCGATGAACATAAAATTATAAATATATTTATAATCAAATTTTCTTCCTTCAGTGCCATTTCTCTCCAGCTTCCACTCAGAGATTTAATAGCTCTGTAACAGCCAACACAGACCAAACACCCATCTCCTTGCTCAAGGGAGACAGTACCATTCAGGGCTAGTGATAAACAACTTCAAGCTTGAGCGGGTGCGAACTCCAAACTCCTGGGTAGGAAGTCAAGACGCTCTCCAATAGACCAACCGACTGTTATATGGCCATATTGTTTTATTCTAGCTTAAACATACACATTGATTGATGCAGACATAGTTTAGGTTATTTTATTCCATACGCACATAAAACCGTTCAATAATGCAAGTTGTAGTAGAATTATTTTAGGTGGTTAATAATAATGATTTGGAATCTATAATTACTTGATGCACAACATACTGATAAAGTCCCTATTGTTTACAGTCACAGGTATTCCAGCACCATTACTAATATTAGCCGTAATATTATCGGTCATATAAGCCTATGCCTTATCATCAACATTAATATTTATATTCTGGATACTATTAGTTGAATTTACTCAGCTTTAGAAGGCCGTCTAGGAATCGAAGTGATAATGCCTATCTCAATTAACATTCAGATTCCCTGAATTCCTTTATAAGCTGCAGACAATCGTTAATTGGTAGCCAAGAACAAAACAACAATAAACAAAGGATTGTATCATGATATACTAAAACAAATTAATAGTGCAGACAATATCTTCCCAGATGTATATCAAAAAATATTATATGGCATACTTAGGGTGCGATCCAGTTATTTTACTAATGAAAATATAAATATTGATAACATCAATATTGCAGATGCCCACTAATGCCTAACAACTCTTTCACACTCCAGTAGCTCTTGTTCGCCTGACAGTGTTGGGCCGATATCACCCGTCACACATCAACACCTGCATTCTTACTGCGTGCCATTAGTAAGAAGTATCCTCACTGGAAAGTGGCTGGTATGAATGAATGATGGCTATAGATAAGTAGGAGATTAGAGAGTTTTGTGATACACTAAACAGGCTTATATGTTGTGGCCGTTGACAGCGTGCGGTACCAACCCAAGATGGTTATTAATCTCCATCAATCTTCTTGGACCAAACATAAAGACGGGTAAATCATTGAATGCTGTCCTCCAAATCGTGCATGAGCGAACACTGCACTGTTTAGGAAACAGTGGAAATAGACACTGATTTTGAAAGTTCAGTGAACATTGTCCAGCACTTCCTGGCCATGAAATAATAGTGTGGACGCGCCTTAATTGTAAGCCCGGTTAAGACATTCTAACTCCAGGCCCCAATCTATGTTGAATCATGAGACAGGCTGTTGCCTACATTCTTAGTAAAATCACAAAATCCATAATTTCATTGTTATTTTGCTGCCTTAAGCTGCCTTAAATATCTTGCTTATTGTCATGCAAATTTCGACTGAATCACTCTCTTTTGTAATTTGTCTAGTACTATTATTGTAATATATTTGTTCTAGTTATTTATATTAGTCACCGTAGCTATGTAATCGTCATATTCAGCTACCTATGACCTCAATAACCATTGATGCAATGTGGAATATGAAGTGTCCCTCATATGGTTGCATTTTTCTGTAGTGCCTTTATTTGAAATCAGTCAATCAATTAATAATTTGCAATTCATGTCTTTTGTTATGCCTTGCATATACAGTACATGTACCAAATCAAATGAGGAATCTATAATATCACATCTGAGTAATGCCAGCCATATTTATAAGCACAATTTCATGACATTGATAAACAAATCAAATGATAGTAAACAAAAGGACTAGTACCTTGTCCTAGCTTCTGTAATTCCTTTGCTGTGCATAACAAACATATCAAACAATCTCTCTCCAACTCTCCCTCTCTCTCCCCTTCCTTCCTCGCCCTCCATCATCCCCCTCATCCTAATTCACCCTCTCTCTACTCCCGCCAAACTTTGGCTTATTCATATCTTGGCAAGCTAGATCATTTACTAAACTAACGACCCCTAACGTCTACCTCACTAATTTCATCATTGGTTCCATGCTCAAGGGATTCACCTATTAAGTGCTAAACTCGGCAAGACTTCTTAGTCATTTAACTAATAATATATATATACTGTATATATATATATATATATATATATATATATATATATATATATATATAACAAGTATATTTCATAATTACACGTGACCTAATAAATGTATATATATTCCCTGCCGGACTCGAACCTCATACATTCAGAACGAGTGTCCAAACTTTTAATCCACTACACCGGCGTGGTGTAATGGATGAAAAGCTTGGACATTCGTTCTGAATGTCGGATGTTCGAGTCCGGCTGGGAGCATATATATATATATATATATATATATATATATATATATATATAATATATATATATATATATATATATATATATATATATATATATATATTATATATATATATATATATATATATATATATATATATATATATATATATATATATATATATAGAGAGAGAGAGAGAGAGAGAGAGAGCAAGAGAGAGAGATGCTTAGATAGATATATAGACATAATTATATAAATCCCACTTTGCTTCGCCAGTTTTAACTCCAGTAGAAAACGTAGCCTCCCGTTGTAATTTTCTGAAGAAAATTAACCTGATGAAGAGCGCTCATGTTTGCAGTGATGCAGCTCAAAATCCACAAAATACGTATATACCATTGTCTACGTCTCTGGGATCCTCGGTATATACAGTATATAAAATATACATATAATGATAATATATTTCCATTCTGTCACAACTTGGGAATATCAGTCTATTTGTATCAGTGTACCGGATATTTGCATTTACAGTACCGGTACTAGCATCTGTTCCTGGATACGTTTATTGTTCTTTTTCTGCAGTGTACTTGTCGTCATCACGCCACAACCAGAAGGAAATTGGTCATGACATCCGTCGTTTTATCTTATCGTAAGTGCTCCTTTGTATGATCCCTTCCGTCCTATAGTTATTTCGGATGCCGGCAGTTCGCTCGCATTGGGAGTTTATTCACCCAATACATTCCTAACAGAACTAGTCTAACCCAATCGACTAAGCTCACCCTAATCAAACCTATAATGTAGCCGAATCTTTTTAACCTAAACTAACCTAATATTACGTTAGCCCATCATGGCAAAATATATCTAATACCATCATTATCTAAATTTCACTAATAGTAACCTATATTTACCTAACCATACTCTAATCGTATCATAATATAGCCTAGAATCCCCTAGATCCACACATAACGTCAAATATTCCTAGCTAGCGTAACCTAATCTAAAGTATCCTAAGCTTTAAGTTAAACTATTGTAGCGTACCTTTCCTAAGGGGTTATCACACCTGGCTATTTCTTCGTGGTTTCTGGATCTTCGTTCATAGTTTAGACGACAATACCATGGTTCCCTATCATAGTGAGGTAGATAATAGAAAATGTGTGCAAAATGTGACACAAGCACCAAATTTGGCATGGTGGTTCCCAAGGGTCTACTTAGTAAATCTGCCTGACGTGCCATTCAAAAATCCAAGATGGCGGCCATTTGTCAAGATGGACGCCGAATGCGTCTGCCGAAAATGGTTTTGCTCATAGATATGCATGTACTTGATGGATTTGAATGATCTTGGTGTCGATTTCTATGTTTTCTTGCATGCTGAATATATTTCTTTTACTTTCACTAGCATTTATTTTTTATTATTTTTTTTTTTTTAACTTCTCTATATAGCCTATATATATATCTCTATATATTTAGTCAAATAAATCAATGAATTTAAATCAATGTGGTCCTCGTGGGGGATCGAACCCTAGATACTGTAAATGGTAGAAAATTAACACTTTATTTAAAATATCAACATAACACATCAAATAATACTCCTAATACTTTATATACACAATATAAATATTAAAATATACATATGTATATGTATCACTACAGCTGACATACACAGCTGCAGAGTGCAGTGCAGGCTAGCCCTGAACGAAAGCATTTGCATCTCCGGTTGCAGCCTTTCTTGCAGGAACACTGGGTCAGTTCCCGACAGCTGGCTGCAATAGGTGGAAGCGTTGTCCAACAGATCTGCCACATGTCTCCCTTCCGATTCCATCCCCAGTCGGCAGGACTGACGACTTCTGGATTGGTTACTGTTGCTTGACCCCATATGATACCAGCCTGGTAAGCAGCACGTTTTGTGTGTTCCATGAGGGCTGCACTGGTTGGTGGGATCGCATCATAGGACCTCTGCTTACAGGCAAAGAGATTCAGCCTTGCCTCGTCAACACCCGGTGGCTGCACTTGATCTGTCATACATGAGGACAACAATGTTCTCCAGATTCTGCAGGTCATCCTCAGAAACCTCTGTTGGGCAGTTGCTGAGTTTTGTAAAGGTTTCAGAAACCTCATCACAGACTTTCCAAGTCAGCCATGCAGATTTCTTTCCCTTCCCATGGAAAGACGAGACCGCGTCACAGCCCGTGAATGCATGGAAATACAGGATCCCACTGGCTTTCTCAGGTCAGGTCCTATTGCAGAAACTACTGTACCTCATGGACTGGTATCCATCGAGCATTGGCTCCCTGCCCAAAAGCAATCCAAATTTTTTGAAGACCAAGCCTCTGCAGGGATGGCAGCTTAGACACTGCTATGACAAGCACGTCAGTGTTATTGGCTTTGATGACAAGTGACTTGCTACCTTCTGCAGTTGCATCTCTGCCATGTACAAATATACGGGTATCAGCTTCTTCATGACAGCATGGGGCCACAGCATCGAGGGATTTGTTTTTGTTGCTGATGACATCTTCTCCTTTTGTCACGATGACCATATTTGTGGTTTCAGCCTGACATATTTTCTCTGCGAGAAAGTGGAAGAGCTCAGTTTTGTTGTTGTCATCCCGCAGAAAGCTTCTCCAGTTTATTGGGGTCTTGCTGGTTCCAGTCACTCTTCTTCTGATCCCCTGACCTCTTTTTGAACTGGTTTCAGATTTCAGACTAGACTTCTTGTACACATCAAAGATGACATCGACTCGCTTGAATTTGGTGCCAAAGGATTCCACTTTTGGAAGGATGTCTTCTTTTGCATAGTCATCGAAAGTCTTTGGGCTGCGTGGAGGCAGGGAATTGATGAGCACTGATCCATCAATGATGATGGTGTCTCCCTCTGGTTCGCTGTCAGGCAATGTCACCTGTGAGAATTCGATAGTAAACAAAGAGGAATTTACCTATAAACTCACAAGAGTTAACTTACTTTTATTGGTTGATAGGTATAGATAGCTCAATGATAGTGGTAGGAATAGATGGAAGATATAGTGGCCACTCAGATATAAGAATTAGGATGACTTAGCAGGAAACAGGTGGTTGTATTGGAGCGGCTAGGAGATGTTCTTGAGGTCGTAGCGAAAGCGATTCTGAGGTTTGTGGCGATGAACCCGCCAGTTCCGAGAATGACGCATGCGCAGTTATACTTCCACCAATGCGTCATTTAACTAACTAAAAGGATATACCGGATTGATTATAATGATAACCCGATATATTTATGGATAATAAACCCATATAAACTTAATACGAAATAGTATATATCTTTTATATAGATATATAACTTAGCCTAATACTGGCGCCTAATTTGAACTTCCAGTATGTTTACTTAACCTAAACTGTCGAGTTACTTACGAGTCTCGACATCACCAGTGCCTGAAGAAGTTCAGTTAGCTGTGACTTCTGGCACATACGAAGCCTGCCATTGTCACTGAGAGATGCAGGTGCTGACTGGTTCTCATGCTTGAAGAATTCTTGCAAGTCATACTGTCTGTTTTGGCAGGAGATGAAGAGCCGGGAGAACAAGTGACAGTCATCTTTAAGTACTTTCTCCTTGGAGCTGCTGGCTGCCTGCTCGTGCTTGAAGAAAGAAGCCTTGTTATTCTTGATTGGCTTATAGAATGTGCATTCTTCTTCATTCTCCAAGGCCTCCATAAATGACTGGAACTTCTCCTTGCCTCTCTCGTGATGACTACCAACCAGTTCAGCTAGTGCTGGATCTGCAATGTTCTTTGTGTCCAGCACCAGCAAATCAGCGGACTCTTCTTGGAAAGGGTTGTCCATCTCTTTTATCACTCTGAACAGTGCCTCCACCCTCTCAAGGAAAGATGTCTGGGCACTTAAGGTCTGTTCATGGTGTTTGGTGCTGATGGTTGTGTCTTTCACACCAGAAATGGCCTCATATACAGATACTAGATGGCTCACTTCAGGTCCAGCCACCATCCATCTCCGAAGTGCCGCTGGGTCCTCTGTTAGTCCAATGGCTCCTCCATCACCCTTGATGGCTGCGTTGTTCTGTTCATGGGCTTGGTCAATGGCCATGGCAGAGAAGTCTCTTCTGGACTTGTGGACAACAAAGTTTCCTTTGTGAAACTCTCTGGCTACGTCTTGATGCTGCTTCTCAAGAGACATCATGTTTCTGAAGTGAACTGGAAGCCACCGAGCATAATTGACATTGTTATTCGCGAAGAAGTAGGGGATCAGTTCTGGGAGTGCTTCACGGTACAGGTCGAAGTTTCCTTCCCTGAAGGAGCGTATCAACAGGAGCACGACCAGCTCCATGTCCAAAACCAGATCCCAGAACTGGAACTGTGGACTCTGAGGTCTCCGCTGATCACACCAGTCTTCAAAGGTCAGCGTTGGTCTGCCGGACTCCTCAGAGCAGTAGTCTTGATAGGCTTCTTTCTTCAGTTTATACAGGCTGCATGCTGTGATCTGGTGGGCCAATCTTGTCCTGGTGATACTTGACACAGTCAGGAATGACTCAGCTGTACCAGATGAGGCCACCCCTGCTTCAGCAATAGCACTGGTCCAGCCACTGTGTTCCAGTAGTGTTCCAAGGGAACCAAGCGCAGCCTTCTCTATGTGAAGTCCCCCAAACATGATAACAAATTTGTCCTCTCCATACTCAGGCCACTGCCACTGGATTTGTTTTGCTACTGCAAACAGTGGTTGGTCAGCAGCTATGACCGGGGTCTGCCCTGGGTTGAGGAATGCCACTGTATCTCGAATCTTTCCCATGGCATGTTTGATGGTTGCAACAGAGTGAGCCTGGTCTCGTATCAAAAGCAACAGTGATGTTATGCTCACTTCAAAAGGCTGGCTCCTCTTCTGTGCTGCATGGTGGGCTGCCCATGTGATACTGAGAGTATCACCCACACTCTCAGTGACAGACACCTCTTCTAGCCACCTGTACTCTTCCTTCAGGTGTGACTGGATTGAGTGTAGTGCTTGGTATAATTGGCTTGGCACAGCTGGAGGTTTGGGCTTCTTAGTAAGGTACGCTGGTTTAACATTGGTGAATGCTTCAGGAAGCTCAGGAACTTTCTTCACCCTGTTATCTCCACTGAGCTTCACTGGCTCTCGTTTCTCACCAGGATGTTCAGGGCTTGGGTGTTGGAACAGAGACATACTGGTACCATGGAAGGAAGTTTGAGCTGTAGTCGCTGTTGGGTTGTGGTCGATGTTGTCCACCTCGGACGTTGTGAACACCTGCTTCCTCAACACTGGTGGACAGACAACTCCATCATCCACGTACTGAGCTACAACAGCTTCTCCAAGCTGGGCTGAGATTTCTAAGACTCTATCATAGGTGAGGCTGAGTCCAGTGTCATGGAGCATGGCTATGAGCTGCCTCTTCCTTGTTTTGGCAAACACAGACATGCCCATGTACACAACAAATGGTGTCTCCCGGCCCTTGGAATGTCTGTGGACGTGAGATCCGGCCTTGTATTTGGCAAAACAGTTGTACTGTAAGAGCTGAGCCATAGCAAGGTCAGACTTTGAGGCTCCATGTTGGAGTTGTGACTTGATGTCTGCTCCATGCTCAATCATGCAAACAAACTGAAGCAGTGATGACGGTACAGCATTTTCTAGGCACCCATCATGGAATGTGCCATTCCACTGTGATTTGTGTTGAAGCATTTCACGTCTTATCATCCCAGCAGCCTTTGCAAGATGAACGGCTTCTCCATATTTGCTTGCTTGTGCAAGAATTGACCCTACATCTTTCTTAAAGGCCAGTAGGACATCACGTCCATGATGTTCAGCTTGTAGATCAGGGATGTGTTGAAGCAGCTGGTCCTTCTGTCGGGTAGCATGAACATCAGGACTGTCGATGCCAAGCTGCTCCAGGCTCTGCCTGTAGAGCATACATAGGTCGGCAAGTCGGAAGACTGATGGAGCTGAACTCTCACTTGCAGATTTTGTCTCAATGATGTATGTTACCAGTTCAGAGAAGGCAATTGGATATGCTTCCCTCTTTCCTACCTCAGAGTTTTCTGCTTCCCTCAGCTCTTCAGCACGCAGGTGAGCTCGTTCTCGGTTGTAGAGACCAGCCAAGCATGCACTGTGGTACTTCAGTTCCTGCGCCACCACATCTCCAGCACTCAGTTTGGCAATCAGCTTTCCATCATTGAGAGTCTTTGCACACTTTTTGACTCTCTTGTTCAGTTTCATGGTCATAGCTTGTCTAAAGTCATCCAGATCTCCCTCCTCCTCACATATGAAACATTCTATCCGTTTGGGGTCTGACATTCTCCGTGGTATTTTGCTGCTGCTGTTCTCATCTGTTGCAGGAGACGATCTCTTTTCTGCCCTTTGTAACTTAGTGTTGCTGAACAGAAGCCTGCAACTAGCATGGTACTGTGCTTGATTTTTCTTCAAGGTTGCCTCTATCCCACTGCCGTCATCAAGCCTTCGTGGGTCCATCTTGATCGGTAGCGCATTCACTGCATGAAATAGAGGAATATTCCACCCTAAGAGGCTGTATCCATCCTCTACCCTTCTGGCAGGATTTGCAATTGGAGATGTTAGGCATTCGCTCTTCTCTGTTTGACAAAGGCAACACTTGGTCCAGTTGGTCTGCCATGATGCAGTCTCACATTTGGTGTTTGAAGCCATTCTGATGACCAGGGCCGAGGGTTTATCCTTTTACCACCCTGTATCATGGGCACTTTCCTGTATGGGATACAACTAGGTTCATGCATGTCTGCCCTACACCTAGCCCGATCGTTCATCCAATATCATTTAAGTCCCGTCCGATCTGTACACCATCCAGATAACTTTGAAACCCCATTATCCTTGGCTCGGCTCTCCCGCGCTGGCACCTCCTGTCAATTCAGGTGCGGTTGCTTAACAGGTCCGTGGGGTAGGTTAAGCAACATTTGGGACACTAAGTATGAGATGCGCTCCTCCTTAGCTGACATTGAACCCCATGCTGAGTTTCACAGCAGTAATTGTCACCAGTGTGCCATGGTAGTGCCGACAATCACTCCTTTAGAAAAATGGCTTTCTTGGATCAATCAGTTCTGGTTTGTTGACTTCGTGCACTTTGCATCTGGAGCATGGCATACTCCCTCACACACAGAGACCCTCTGTGTGTTACCCTCACTTAGTTTAGCCCGTGAGCCAACACGGTTTACCAGGGTGTGGCCGTTGCCGTGCACTAGCAACTTCTTGGAGCCATATATGAGAGTTAGGTAAGTAGTGAGGATGCACTAAATAAAAATACTGCTCTATACATTTAGAAATTACCATGGCATGCACATAGTAAAAAATAGCAAAACACTCATCAGGCAAGCGAAAATGCAGAAAAAGACTGATCTAAATAGCCAAAAAGTGTGAAGTTATTCACTTGAGTTTTTTTAAAGTAGAAAAATTTGAATCAGCATGCAAGAAAACATAGATATCGACACCAAGATCATTCAAATCCATCAAGTATATGCATTTCTATGAGCAAAACCATTTTCGGCAGACGCATTCGGCGTCCATCTTGAAAAATGGCCGCCATCTTGGATTTTTGAATGGCACGTCAGGCAGATTTGCTAAGAACCACCATGCCAAATTTGGTGCTTGTATCACATTTTGCACAATTTCTGTGAAAAATTGCTGTTATCTGCCCCACTATCACACATGCACCTAGATAATCTACGAAAATATACACTTTTTCGTTCTCACTTCGAAATTAATTGGCCTTATTTCGGCCGTTTTAGCTTCCGGTTATGCTATTAATACATCTCAATCCCAATGCTAAGGCTGAGCAAATATAAAAAAACATAGTAAGTATGACTATATTGCTCTCTATTGCCTAAAACAAGCGACATGAATCCACGTCTGTCGGTAAAAGTGAAAGTCAGTGGAAGCAGCAACACGCTCAGGATTGGCTATTTTATGGTGGCCGGTCAACTCAACCAGTAGACCATTTCAACCAGTAGCTCTCAACCAGTACCAAATCAACCAATACGGTTAGGTTAGGTTAGTACTATATTTTGGCACTGGTTTGGTTGGTCTGGGTTAATTTGGCACTGGTTGAGAGCTACTGGTTGAAATGGTCTACTGGTTGAGTTGACATGGAACCCTATTTTATCAGAACCCTGATAATGTATTTGTTATCTGTATTGTTCCTTATATATTCATTACACTATATAGTTTTAAGAAATTTAACGATTACTTAATAAATTACAGTGTTATCCGAATCTAAACAGCTATTAAAAATCACAGGAAACACAATAATAACGTATATATCATAAAGTAAACAACGAGATGAAGAAATTATAAACACAAGTAGTAAGCGAGAGAGTAGACTGACTGGACTCGGGCCCAAGCCTCGTAGCCAATCACAGGCCATGATTTACTCATTACCACATTTAAAATAGGCAGTGGCGGTCTTTCTTCCCTTGCTTGTTTATAAGTACGATTTTATATGTTCCATGTGGACTCACTCCTGCTCTCTCCTGATTGGCTACAACTCTCCACCTATCCCTTACCACCAAAACCATCATGCTTCCAGCAGCCCCCACCTGCTTTGCTGGCCATGTTAAATGGTTTAACTACAAAAAGGGAATGGGCTTTATCAGCCAACAGGAAGGAGGAGACATCTTTGTACATAGAAAGAGCATATCTCGCCCCAATCCACTCCACGCTCTGCCCTCTCTTGGTGACTGAGAGAGGGTAGAGTTTACCATCAAAAAGGGGAAGAAGGGAATGGAGGCATATCGAGTATCTGGACTCAAGGGTGACTGTGTGAAGGGATCGGTGCATGCCAGGAAGAGGAAGGAGAAGGCAAGAGTAGAGCAGCCATCTTGTGACAAGGACTCAATCATCAAAATCATTGTCACCACAGCCACTGCTCTTGCTGGTGGGGACATCAACCTCCTAAGGGTGTATCTCCCTGCTCTCCTACAAGCTAACAACTTGCCCTCTATTATCATCCCAGACATGCACTCCACCAAAATCACTCGTCCACAGGCTCCCCAACAACGTCCAAGACAGCAGCCACGGAAACGCCTGAACATCTACAAACCAATCAATAGGAGCAGCCTTCCACCACCTCCTCCTGCAGTCTCGGCATCGCCACCTCCATCAGCAGTCAACATCACCGGACCAGTAGCAGCCTCGACTCCAGCACCTGCCACCATTGATCATCCGGTGGCACTCCCCTCCACGTCGTCTGAGTACACTGTGTCCACCATAGGAGAAATAGTCGACGTGGAGACGATCGAGGAAGAAGGAGTCAAGGATGCAGCACCAAGAGGAAGAGGACGTCCCCCCCCTGAATCACCTTTATGGAGAACCATTTTGGGGGACACCGAAGCGACCCCTGATTCATCTTTTACACCAGAGCAAGTAGAAGGTCTAAGGATCTTCCAAAGTCAGCTGTTCAAGATCAGGAGCTCCATGAAAAACCCAAAAAGATCGAGAAAGACCTTCAACATGGAAGAATTCGTTAAACACCAACATTAACACCATCGACTTCTTCACCACCACCATCAACATCACCATCTCCTGCCTTCATCTTACAGCCTCCCAGCCCCCTTCTTGGCAAGCCATACTGATCCAGCCCAATACTCAACTCACGCACGTTGGGTCAAGCCCCGACACTCTATTTGCTCTCACTTTTACCACTGTCTCTCCTACTTAACCAATAAAAACTTCCCTTCTTTCACCCTCACCCACCTTTTCTATATTCATTTGAATTGAATTGTTCCATGTGCCATTTTACAGCTCTTAAGGTTCGAATATCACCTATCAGAATGGGGAGCAGTCAAAAGTGGTGTCCCCCAGGGATTTGTATTAGGTCCTCTGTTGTTTGTTATATACATAAATGACCTTGATTTAGGTATAACTAGTAGGATCAGTAAATGTGCAGACGATACCAAAATGGGGAGAACAATTGATTCAGATAGAGATATAGAGTGCCTCCAAAGGGATCTAGATACCTTACACGAATGGTCAGTAAATTGGCAGATGAAGTTTAACATTGACAAATGCAAGGTATTAAAGATAGGGAAGATGCATACAAATGTTAAATATAAACTAGCTAATATGGAATTAGAAAACTCGAATTGTGAGAAAGAGCTAGGTGTGTTTGTTAGCAATGATTTGAAGCCTAGACAACAGTGTATAAGCGTTCGAAACAAGGCAAACAGGATTCTCGGGTTCATCTCTAGGAGTGTGAGTAACAGAACTGCTGATGTTATCTTAAAACTTTACTTGTCATTAGTGAGACCCCATATGGATTATGCTGTTCAATTTTGGTGTCCTTATTACAGAATGGACATAGATTCATTGGAGAGAGTACAACGTAGAATGACAAAAATGATCCATAATATTAGAAATCTTTCGTATAAAGAAAGGTTGAAGAAATTAGGCTTACATTCGTTAGAGAGACACAGAGTTAGAGGGGATATGATGGAGGTGTTCAAGAGGGTTAGTGGGATTAACAAAGGGGACATGACAAATGTACTAAAGCTCAGTGATAGCGAAAGAACTCGTACCAATGGTTTCAAATTAGATAAATTTCGTTTCAGAAAAGATATAGGCAAATATTGGTTTGGTAACAGAGTTGTAGATGGGTGGAATGGACTACCAAGTGCTATAGTGGGATTAAAAACGATGGAGAGCTTTAAGATAAAATTGGATAAGCATATGGACGAGAAGGGTTGGGTGTGAAGGGGGATCAGCGGGGTTGGGCCAATCAGCGCTCTGCAGACCCCGTAATCCTGCGTTAATCTCTAACCGTTTTGGTAAGATGATCCTCAGGGTATTAGAGTGTTGAGCCTATAATTGGGCTTTGTAATTGGGGTTGTGTGGGACAGGGATCTGCCTTGCTTAGGCCAATCGGCTTTCTGCAGACTCCCATTTTCTTATGTTCTTATGTTATCACATTATCATTAGATATATTAAAACTTATCTAGTTTAATAATTATATGGAATATATATTTATTACTATATATTTATACATAAGAAATGTATTTCCATGACTTGGCCTACTAATTCATGCCCGAAAATTTCCGTGGATAGACGAAGATCTCCCAAGTTGCTCGGGAAGCGTGGATTGTCGGCAAGACCACGGAAAATAGACCAGAAACCACGGAAATCGTGGAGACCACGGAAATATTGGCAAGTGTGATAACCCCTTTTTAACTGACCCAGCCTAACTTACGCTAGTTTCAACCAGTTCTAAGGTAGAGGCCTAGCCTAAGCTAAACCAATTATATGCATAGGTATTGCAATATAACCTAGGCTAAGTTACAGTAATCTAACCATAAACTAACTTTTCGTAACCGAACCTAACCCAAACTAACCTAATCATACACTACTATAATCTAACCTAAGCTTTCTAAATATCAAGTAACATAACCTAAGTCAGTCAGTAACCAACCCCGGAATCCCCAAGAAAGAGTAATAGTCACAGTTAAGGCAGATCAGCAGCAATAGAGATTTTTGTCTTCTTTCAAACACAGCCAATACCCCATACAATTACCTAGCCTAAAATAACATAACCTTAAACTAACCAAGCCTAATCTTGCTAGCTACAAAGCGTGGACAAAACAATTCCAGTATGAGGGAGATAAGAATTACACGCCAGCGCTTTTATCATAAATTTGTTATGGCTATATTTTTCCGGTATTATTTCGGGGATCTTTTTGCATTGGAATCGAAAACTAGACTGAAGATAGATTAATGTAAGTGACAACAATTTAACTCATACGTTGCCAGACCAGAGTTACCGATAAATGTTGAGGAGATAAGGGATCGTGTAATAACTGCTTTACATGTGAAAATACTTGAGGGCAAAACGACCTATTGTATGTCCCTGCATTCCATCCATCTTCAAATCATTTCCATATGGTACTGCGTACATCCCTCGTAGGGCACCGTGTATGTATGTACAGTATATATGTATAATACTCAGGCACATACCCCATCGCTGGGGGTGGCCGACTAGAGACAGATCCCAGGCCCAGGAGAAGTCCCACATGCCCAGGCCCATTTCGGGTCCCCAGCTAGAGATTCCCAGATCCCAGACCTCCCGGAGAGGATCTGGTCTCAGAAGGCAGACACGCAGCGAAGCCACAAGCCCGCCCACACCGCAATCACAAGTGTGATACTGTGAAATTCACAGGTGCTGTTTCTGTTTTGCATTCAGCTGTGTGTTAGGATGTTCACTACCCACTCTCAACCTCTAACCTATAATTTAGCATCATTGCCTGTTGATCGTATAGTGTCTATTAATTTTGTTGTTGTTGTTGTTATTATTGTTGCTTTGCTTTTTCACATATTTTCCCGGGTATGTTTCATTCCATTTCGATAGTAAAGTTCGCTTAGTCAACAATATAAATGTTTGCGCATTTTAGACCTTTGAGTTGATGACGAACCTTTGAAATGCAAATATTAAGTAAACATTTTAAGGAGGTTCCATTAAGTTTGAAATAATTCCGAAAATGTAAGGATGTCATTAATGACTGTAGCTACACTAATGCCAAACCTGTTTATAATCTTACTGACTTGCACTCAATGTACCAATCTGATTTGTTTTGTGTCATAATATTCACTCTGAATGTGTATAGATGTGAAATAGATTATAGAAATATAAATATGATTAGAATTGGTAAAGTACTCTACATAGGAAGCAAAAAATGTAATGACAAAATATTCAATAAATGGTACTCAACTTCCCTGAACGGGTGCCCACAAATGAGTCGCACTCATGCACCTCTGTCCTCAGTCAGTCGACGCCCCTCCTCCCTTCCAACATCACTTTCACGTATATTCGCCCTTCTACCTCAAAAATGGAGATATCGCCCTTCTCGGGCACAAATATCGCCGTTTGACGGAGCTAGGATATGCAGCCCGTACTAGATGGGAAGCGATCTCTTTTGACAGAGGTAAATTGTCAGCCTCAATATGGCTCTCATTTATTCTCAATGATATCTCAAGTATATGACGTCGAAATATATATTTTGCTACAAAATTGTGTGTTTTTATTGTGAGAAGGGCTGCAGATAGACACATACTAGGTGAATTAATGCTAAAATAGCTACATCACTTGCAACTAAATAACCACTGTTCTAACGCCACGGCGATTGGTATGAATATAAACATATTCGAAAACCTCCGAAATTTTCAAAATATTTCCTGATATAAGCGCCAAATAACTATAAAAACAACGCTAACGTGTAGACTGAGTCATATTGCATTATAATTGTAGATATAAATCCATATTACTCTAAATTATAGGTGAAACAGCACAATATAACGATCGCTTAGTGCCGCGGAAACGACTTGGGGGGCTGTCAGGCTGTTTATATTGCGAAAAACTTCCTCGTAGCTACTTATATAAGCTGCAAACGCAAAACATAGCAACCTTAGCGTACAGTAGATTGGGTCCATTACACTAAATTTGTCAATATCAATCCATATTACTCTACATTTCAGGTGAAACACCACAGTATAAGGATCGCTTAAGCCGTGGTAAAGCCAGTCAGTAAAGCCTATTCATAGTGTGGCCGTGACGTCAGGTCACGTGACAATAATAAACAAACCAAGCCTTGGCCCTGTGGCAGTGGTCTTCATTGCGCGGCTCGCGAGCCAGTGGCGGCTCACAACGACCTAATTGGCGGCTCGCAAGAGAGGAGAGAGAGAGAGAGAGAGAGACAGAGAGAGAACGAGAACGAGCCTTTTGTACAGGAAATGTACGTGTGGGTTACGTAAGTCCAGCGCTCGGCGTCCCATACTCCGCCAGTCTTCTCCATTCACTAGTTTTAGTAACACCACATCAGAAAAGTGGATTATGGTGCCTCATAAATTAGTGTTATTTTATGAGAAAAAGACTGTTTCGGTGTATGCATGAAATGTATGGACCTAAACTCGTATTCTTACAAATTCAAACGATGTATTTTCCACATTTGGTTATTTTTTCAACAATTTGTCGTATTTGGCAGTGAATTAGCTAGATTCCAGGCTATAATCAAAATGGTCAAATTTGTTATAAAACGTAAGCACACAAAAGAAAATGAACCACCAGAAATACAACCTTCCACAAGTGACAAATTACAAGTAGGCTACAGCATGGAAAAATTAAAAGAACAGCTGGCTCATTTCCGGTCATCACAACATTAAATTAAAGTAGGCTATATAATTTTAGATGTATATTAGTAGTCAAGAATTTCAATATAATTGATTTTTACTAAAGAATTTCAATACAATAATTGTTACTAGTCTTGTTCTATAAATCTGTGGCTATGGAAACCCACACAAATATGTAATTTAGTTCCTATATATATATTTGTATGCTTATCCTTGTGGCTTATTTGCCTTATGGCTTATGCGGCTCTCACGCTGAATATGTCCCGAACTTTTGGCTCCCTTGAACAAATTAGTGAATAACACTGCCCTATGGTAAGGGGCTGCCGCGCGCTGGTACACAAAGAGACTGGTCAAGTTTGTGTTGTACCAGGCTGTTTTAGCACACACGGACAAGACAATGTGCTTTTGTATTGATTTCAAACAATCAAAGATGTAAGGAAAATATATTAAGGAAACAATAACAAGCTTGAAAGCAGTATCATAAAACAATATGATGAATAGATGATAAGACTGAATATTGAGCTCTCTCCTTTAATATGTGTGGATGTTTGGATTATTATGAACATATCTTAAGTAATTTTACCCAAATATATATAGGCCTAGTTCATTCATAAAACTACAGATGCATACAGTACCTATCAGACGGCAACGGTCAAGAAGAGTAAAGTTTTGTTATTATTTTGTATATAAAGCGCAAGGCTCTTTATCATCCATCGCCGTCTGGAAACTGTCTAATATCTTCTTGTATAAGGACTAGGCTTAACAATTATCTGTACTGATATGTATTGTCTCATTTTACACAATATATTTGTATACACATTTATGTTTATCGATATATTAGGGAGGTAACCGCAATTCACGGCAAAGCGTATACCATTAGCCTACACTAGATTACCGTATCCTATGCAAAGCCAACTGAAAACAAAAGATTAATAGGACACCAACAATCTATTAACCACATTAATGATGTATATGAAATGTCTGTTATGGTGGATGGGTGAGGGTAGGGGAGATTTTTCGTGTGTTTTTTACCATTCCATTCTTACACAAGATATGTTTATATCAATCTATTTTACCTTCCATAATGAGAGACAATACGATTCATCACGAAGTGTAGCCTACCGGCAGATATTTAACAAACGTATATATTATATACTAAATGAAGAGACAAGGAATAATCGTGTCTTTCAGGGAAATTTAGACTAAATTAAGTAGTCTCGTTGGCAATATAAGCAAAATACATCATAGTTTTACCATTTTAATGCAGCAAAATGATATAAATCTGAACTTAGCTCTTTTACCAACCATTGGCGTGCAACAATATCAAACCCACCAAACCTACCTAAGAATTAACTTAACTAACGGTTTATTTGAGGAGGTTTAAGGAAAGTCCGTTGTATAAATATATGTTACCTTCCATAATAAGAGAACATACGATTTATCATGAAGTTTGTCGGTTGAAGCAAAACTATATACCTGGTACCGGTACCGTTTATGTACATACCTTACCTACATTATGATCCATGTGAATTGGTCTAAAATTCTGGTCTTCTCATATAGTTTATGATATATAAGTGCGTTTCATCTCCGCAGGTAGGCTACACTTCGTGATGAATCATATGTTATCTAACAGTGGAAGGTAAATAGATACATGGATTGTGCAAAGGATCGATATAAACAGCTTTGTAAGGATGGAATGGTCGAAAACACAGGAACAATATCCTTTATTTAAACTCATCCACCCACACAAACACTACCTTGTGTAAAATTCATCAATTTACAGTTAGTATTTTTAAGTCTAGCCCATATATAAGGTGATATTTGGTGTAGGTTTTATCTTTTGAACTTGTTTGACATCAAATGTTTGATTAAAATCCAAACTCGATCAGTTATATTTTGTCAACTCTGGTATTTCTATGGTTGCGGGATTTTTGCGGGTAGTGGGTATTACAATAAGCTAAATACATCGGAGATTTGACCATATTAATTAACTAAACCTGTATTATGCATTACTGAAATTATAAGTAGGCCTAGCCTATGTACCGGTAGATTGTGTTACGTGCCTTTAACCCCTTCTGTACCGATGATGTACTTATCATTATATTCTGGCCACTATTAGACGATTTTGTACAGCTTAGGAAGGACGTCTACTCATTACAAGGCTACAGCCTATCTCAATTAATCCTTTTAGATATCATATATCCTTCCCAAGCTTAAACAAAATCGTCTAAATGTAGCTGAAATCAAATACAAAAAGACGTCACCGGTTAAGAAGGGGTTAATATTCTGTTCTCAAAGATTTCTGTACGGTATTCATGCGCAGTTCTGCTGTTGTAACAAGGCTTTTAATCTTTATAGAATATCTAATTTCCAAAACGTAGACATTATTTGATCTCTCTCTCTCTCTCTCTCTCTCTCTCTCTCTCGGGGACTCATGTATATTAGATATGTCTTTATTATAATACTGTATATACTAAACTTAGGTAGTGTTAAAAATGATCTTCAATATCAATGTATTACTCATCTAACTATATATGTAATGACATATTTTAAGGTAGAAATAGGGTGAAGTTGCGTATGCACCTTCGCCCTTTTGAGATAATGTAACTATGATACTTGTGTAACATTTGTACTTTTCTCAATAAAACAATCAAATCAAATCAAATCAAATCAAATCTCTCTCTCTCTCTCTCTCTCTCTCTATATATATATATATATATATATATATATATATATATATATATATATATATATATATCAGTAGTAGGTTGGCCGCTAGGGTACCGGATCTTCAGAATAAATAAGATGACGAGAGCAAACATCAACTCCATTTTCATTGTTTATTAATTAAGCTTTGACAATATTTCGAACACCTCTGTTCATCATCAGGTGAAACACTAACGATCCTAGAAAACTAACATGATATCTGTTAAAACTTTGTATTTAATATATGGATCTATTTAAACAAGTTTAATGTGACAATTCTACATAATACTTTACTTAAAACTGCTAGACTATAAGTTAATAATTGAAAACAATAACAAGATTTACAAGAATATTACATAATCCTAACTTCATAAACCTGAACATGTAATACAAAATATAAAATAACATGCAACATTTTAGATTTTAGATTCTAACATCTGATCCAATCCAATTTTAACGTTATTTACGTCAGCATAAATATCAGACAATACTATTTGTAATGATAATAAATTACCAATTACATCTGATTCATCCTCCAACTCTTGCAACTTATTTCCAACTCGTGCGACAATGTTTAAAATATTTCGAGTGCTATTATGTAGCCTATCAATTGCATAATTCAAAGATTCCATACGTCGAGTAGTAATATTGAGTATTCTAGTATGTACATTTAATTGTTCACGTTCCTCTTCTGTAAGGACTTGTAAGTTGCCTAATTTATCGTGAACTGCATCAATTTGATCTTGTGTTGCAATACCGAAAAGAGAATTAGCTAGAGATCCCACAAAATCTATTGCTCCTTGTTTATTTCGCTTGGATGTCGATGATATATTTTCTACCGGACTTTCGGACATGACGTAACGTATGTAATTATGAAAATCTTGTTCAATCCTATACAATTAATTTTGTATCGAGTTGATCCAGATATCCCATTTTCCATTTTCCTTTACTAACTTAGGACTATGAGCTTCAGAATATAGTATAATGTCCTGAACGTAAACCTGAGCTAAACGTAGTGGGTGTAACACAGTTGTAGTTTCAATTTGGTAGGGAATGACATAAGTATTTCCCGTAACCACCAATCTCGCCTCTTCAGTAAAGATGACTGGATTACTTAATGTTGATTCACCCGTATCTGCTGCGGGACAGACGATCGCCAAGTAACCCAGGATTACCTGGGAGGTAAACAATATCTCACTATTGTGTTTTCACTACTATTTTCTATATTCAAGGGGACGGGGCATTACATACGGCAAAGGTTGTACTCTACTATGTGATCGTAGAGAATATCTGGGTATATTATGTACAATATCATCATCAATATTATTACCTACTTTAGCATCCTCACAGTTACTCTCACTCTCACTGTCATCCAGAATTAAGTGAGGATCATTTATACTGCTAGAACTATCAGTTTCAGGTATATCCGAGTGTATTGGATAAACACTTCTTACATTTAGATTGTCGCGAGCTAACAACGCCTCTTCCGGCACAACTCGGACACGGTCAGTGTGAATCGTCACTGGGCGATTATCTTTAATGCGCCGTAATTTAATTACTACTTCACTTACTTTCTCTACCAATCTATACGGACCGTTGTATTTTGGTTGAAGTTTTTGTCTTTCATTTTTCCGTGGAACTACTTTTACATACACTCGGTCTCCCTCCTTTATCGCTTTTACTGTATTTCTCTTTTGGTTTCTCTCGTTTTCCTCTTGACCCTCTTCTAGGTACTTCTTACATCTTTCATACTTCCTGTTCATTTTGATTGCTACTTCATTTTTGTAGTCCTCGAGGTTGTAACTGAAAGTTTGACTTGACAAGATTGTTTGATATGGTATCTGTGGATCACGATGATACAATAAGAAAAATGGTGAGTCTTTGATCACTCGATTATATCCAGGATTATAAGAAAAAACTGCATATGGCAACATTGAAGTCCATATTCCTGAATTATCATTTACGAGTGTCCTCAGAATCCTCACAACAGTTTGAATTACTCGTTCAACTATGCCGTTTGCGCTTGGTCGGTAAGCCGTGGTACAGGTATGTTTTATTTGTAAGAGCGTTGCAACTTCATCAAACGTACTTGTGAATTATTTTCCTTGATCTGATACAATCCACACAGGGGTACCATGTTTTAGTACGACATTTTCCACAAATGCTTGAGCAGTTTTGTTACGTAAAGGCACTGCTATAAGGTAACGTGTAAAGTGATAGTCATGATATACTTATATCCTGAAATATGTGATTCATCTGGTGAATCGGCATGTGAGTCAGGCAGGGTCCCAATTAAGTCAATATGAACTCTCTCAAATGGGGCATCGGGTATTGGGTATCTTTTATAGGGACCTTGTGCGTCCACTGGGGCCTTATAAAGGATACAGTTCCGACATGCGCTTACGTATGCTGTGACACTCTTGCGCATACTGGGCCAATAACAAAATAATTTAAGCCGATGCATTGTTGCTCTAACCCCACCATGTCCTGCCATTGGATGATCATGGGTTAGATACAGGGCCGCTAAAATATGTGTATCTGGACAAATAACTCGATTATGTGAGCTGCCTTTCTCGTTCCCGTTAAACGGACGAATATATAAGAGATTTGTCTCGTCTTGAAGAATTAGATCTTCAAGTTTGGCCTTGAGATTTTACTCTAAATATTTACGTTCCTTTGTAGTTACACTGGCCAGTGGTTTACTTTGTAGTAGGGAAATAACTTTGCCATATACTGTATAGGGTGAAGCTTTTGTTCACGTGCAATATCAATTAAATTCCACTCAATTCTGTGGTCATCTACCAATGTCTCATTGCTTGGTATATCAATTTGTTGGACCTTAGTCTCATTGCTAGGTGTATTATTGTCATGTACCTTAGTCCATTGGCTAGGTGTATGACTCGTGTTTAAATGGGTTGCATTTTGTATAGCCTCGATTGTGGGCGTTGTGCGTTGACTAACACGAACTCTCATACCTGTAATTGCTAGTACTCTATCTTCTATTTCTGTATCGACTCTTAAGCGACTTAGTGCATCAGCTACAACATTATCCTTGCCAGGTAAATATTTTGGCTGTATATCATATTCAATTACGAGAAGTTGCCATCTTGCCACTCTACCACTAGGACTAGATGTAGTGAGAAGCCAAATTAAAGGCCTATGATCCGTATTGACTATTATCTGATATCCTAGCATTAAACTATGATTGTATTTCAATCCATAGACAATAGCTAATGCTTCTTTCTCAACTGTAGAATATCGCTGTTCAGCAGGGGTTAATTTACGGCTGAAGTAAGTTAAAGGTCTAAGCCTCTATGTTCATCTTCCTGATGAAGTACTCCACCTATTGCTATATCTGACGCGTCTGTGGTGAGAACAAAAGGCTTTGTGAAATCTGGATATGCTAATACCAGTTCGTCTGATAATATATGTTTGAGCTCATTAAAAGCTTCATTTTCTCTTTCCGTGAATTTAATGACTGTTTTATCTTTCCTCTTATTTGTCCTGCCTCCTGTTAATTTCGTAAGAGGTTCAGCTTTCTCAGAATAGTTTATGATGAATGTCCTATAATAGTTACACATTCCTAGGAAACTCTGTAGTTCATGCATGGTTTGTGGAGGAGTTAGCTGCTTTATAGCCTGAATTTTTGCAGGTTGTGGTTTGATTCCGTCGGTACCTACGACATGACCTAGATAATGTACTTGCTCAGCGAAAAACTACATGTATCCAGCCTTAGCTTGAGAGAGGACTCTCGTAGTCTCTCTAGGACAGTAGTCAGGTTGTCTATATGTTGTTCCCAGGTCCTCCCAGGTACAACTATGTCATCTAGACATAGACCCCTTTACATAAGGACTGGAAACGAGCACTCTCGGAGTTTGAAACTTGGGTCCATTGCTTAAAAGCAGTATCATGAAAGCAGTGGTCTCTCCGACTTTCTTAAACACAAAAATATGTACACAAACACAACTTTACATATAAATGCATGCAATTTCACACGCAATCGTCCATATCCCCGCCATATTGGCGACATAATGTCTCGCCAGAAAACGAACAGCCCAGGACGATGCCAGACGCCAGTCACCCACGAGACACGTTAGAGGCAACACATTTTTGTTCTGTTGTTCGTTATCTCTCAGCTTATTGTAAGTAATTTTCTTATAAATACTTACCAGTCACAAAAGGATCTGTGTTAACAACTTATTTAGCTGATAAATATTAGAATTGAGCTGATGTCAACGGGTTGCTTTGATAAACTTGCCACCTACATATAACCAGTTTATTGCTTATGTACTGATAACCATTACAACTATTCTTGTTTTTTTGCTTTACAGGAACAATGCCGAAAAGATGTGCTGTATTCAATTGTCGTGGAAACTACAGGGGAGAGCCATACAGTCCTATGGTGTTTCCCGAATGAAGAACAAGAACGACATGCATGGATTAGTGCTATGCCAAATAGCCCAGAAAGTTTGAGAGACAGGTCGAAACTATGGATTTGTGCATCACACTTCGACTGCGATTGGGTCACAGTTCGGGGAGGAAAACGACCAGCTGGGCCTCCTACAGTTTTTAAAGGTGTACCCAAGTCTTGCCTCAAACAACTTACGTCAGCTCCTAGGTTAACTAAAACAGTGACAAGTGAAGCAAGACTTAAAAAACAAACTGAATTTGAAAATGAACAAGACAAAATGCATAGTTATGACAAATTTGCAGGAGAGATTGGAAAACACTTCCCTGAGTTTTATATAATGCAAAATGGTAGAGCACTGACAATGTTTAAGACAGATGGTAATGGTAGAGCAGTTGATAAGTTTCTTAATTTTAAAGAGGTACAGTCTCCTTTTGGTTTTCTGCAGCTGGTAGTAGCAGAGAAAAGTGGCTTGGAGATACCAAAAAGTAAACTGAATCTTCAAAAAAATAGCTTGGTAAGTAAGTGGTCTCAAATTGAAGAATTAGTGAAAATTATGAACACTCATGAAGCGACTAATACTGACCGCTTAAAAAGAATAATTTCAGAACTTGACTCTATCACAGAATTTCATGAAATTGAAGGTTTTCAGTTAATTCAAGCACAGTTACAACTCCTTCTTATTCCTCCTAAAAATCGCCGATATACAAAGCATATGTTAATTCTTGCAGCAGAACTGTTTTGTATATCACCCGCAGCATATAGAATGCTTAGAAACTCCAAAGCAATTAGTCTTCCTTGTGAGAAACAGATTCGCCAATTGTTATCTCGCACTTATGCTGACAAGTGTCTCCCAATCCTTTTTGATCAGTTGAAGCCACAACAGCGGTTAGTTAACATTTTGTTTGATGAAGTCAAGCTTAAGCAGGCCCTTAGATTTACAGAGCATATAGTAGGCTATGCAACAAACGGACCAGAAAATCTAGCAACATCTGCTCTTGCTATTGAAGTTGTTTGTCACTATGGAGGACCACGGTACATCATACGAATTCATCCTGTATCAAAACTGAATGCTATTCAACTGAAGGAAATATTACTTGAGGCTGTATATGTTGTTAAAGCTAGTGGTGGCCATCCAGTATCGTTCGTCTGTGACAACTGTCCACTGAATCAAGCTGTTTACAGAATGCTTGGGGGTCCTGGAAAAGTAACACTAGCACCAGATGGCATAAATGTTTTCCTTCTCTATGATTATGTTCACATCCTCAAGAATATGAGAAACAACTGGATCACAGAGAAATGTCAAGAATTACATTTTAGCAAGGACGGTACAGAATATTTGGCGTGTTGGAGTGATGTTAAAGCTCTTTACAATGAAGATCAGAAGACACCACTTCGTCTGACAAAACTCACACGCTCATCAGTATTTCCTAAACCATTGCAACGTCAGAGTGTGCCCTTAGTTTGCCAAGTGTTCAATGAGAAAACGATTGCTGCATTTGAAGGTCTTAAAGGAACTGTTAAATTTCAGGATGGAACAGTGATATACATAACACTGGTAACCAATTGGTTTAAAATTATGAATGTTAAAAGCAAGTACAGCGCAGTTCATTTACGAGACCAATATCGTGAACCTTGGACATTAAACTGTACAAACTTCAAAGCTCTGCAGGAAATGTGTACAGTTGTATCCAGCTGTCGGTGGACTGGTGGGCATGGCAGAGAGAAGAAACTAACACAGTCAACAGCAGATGCCTTTGTCATCACAACAAGGTATAACATAGAAGCAGCACAATATCTTTTTGAAACCCATGATTTTGCTTACATCCTACCTTCTGTTTTTTCACAAGATCCCCTAGAAAAGTTTTTTGGTCAAGCAAGACAACGTAGTGGAGGAAATTTTTACATTGACATTGGGGATGTTCAAGCAGCATCCAAAGTACAGCAGTTGCATCAGCTGTTGAAACGTGACATCGTTCCTGACCGAGCCAAAGAAGTAAGCTGTGAATTTTGTACAGCAGCAATAGATGATGGTGATTTACAACTTCTGGAAGAGCTGACATTACAAGACACTCAACTACTTCTAGATTCAGATGATACTTTAAAACATAAAATTGTCTACATTGGGGGATTTTTAGCTCATAAACATGGACAACAGGAAGTAGATTCTGGGGAATGCTTGTCATCAGAGTTTTTGACAATCGAGGTGGGCTGAGTATGCCTACACTGGCTGCTACTATCTTCTTTGTACATAGTGGCATCACCCTTCAAATGTCTCTTCAAGACTCGAAAAAGTGTTGTCGCAATTACTTGAAACAATGCTTGTCTTATGTAGATGCTCCTTTAGCTAGCCATTCAGGAGCATGCCAGACATTGTGTAATGTGTTGTTTAAGGCCTTTGTATTTAATACAAGCGATCGGGAGTGTACACTAGGCTGCTTAAGGCGACAAGAGAAACTTTCTAATGTTTAAGTTAATTATTGTGTTATGTGACTTTTGATATATGTAAAATGATGTGTAAAGTAATATTTTGCAAAGGTTTTACTTTAATTTCTTCTAATATTTAATTAATGTAAGTCATGGTATGATGCTTTGCTTGTATAATACATGTTCTTATAAACTATCTCATTATAACTGTATATTTTCCTATTATGTTCAATCACGAAAGAGACTTATGAGTCAATCAACCAAAAAAAAAAACATTATTTTCCTTTACTTGGTTGCTCTAGTTAATAAGATGTTGTAGAGTAAAAACAAAAAGTCCCATATCCAGTAAAACTAAAATAAGACCTCAGTTTGTGGGCCTGACAATGGACCCAAGTTCCGGGACCCGAGTATGGCCGACGCCAGTCCTTATTTAGAGGAGTCTATGCATCTAGATATACGTGTGTCTTATTTCCCACTAAACCCATCAGCACCTGATTTATGATCCTTTGAAAACTAGAGGGTGCATCCTTTAATCCAAAAGGCAACACATTATATTCATAGTGACCATCTGGGGTTGAAAAGACAGTTTTTTGCTTACTTTCCTCCGTCAAGGGAATTTGGTGATATCCCCTGCGTAAGTCAAGACAAGTGAAAAATTGACTGCAATTCACAATATATTGCAATTATATCTTTGTTTAAAAACATTATTTGAGATATCGTGTATTGCCAAAAAATGAAGGAGTCAGGGTTAGGCGTATCTTTGGTGTCACTGTCGACGGTTACCCACGTTCCTATGGTAACGGCTTCCCCTTGGGTGCCACCGTGCTGCCACCATACGGTGGCCAGTCACATCACCTACTCAAAACAGCAGCTGACGGATACTGGTCGTGTGGGTTCCACCCAGGCACACACACCCTTTTTTACATTTTGCATAATTTAGGTAAGTTACATACAGCTTAGCACGAATACTAATCAACATCTTAATTTGCTTTACTGATTTCCAAAACTCCGCCATGACCATGGGACAAGGGAAGTAGTAGCCTACTGTATTGCTAAAATGTTATTGGTGGTAGGTAGGCTATATTATTTTAGAAAACAGTCAAAATGATTGGACTCTGAGTTTGCGAGTGGAAAGTTTTTAGATCATAATTTCATTTTTTGTTTCTGAATCTCTAAAATCTAGTTAGGTCTTCACTGTGTATGCTGAATTTGCACCGAAAACGAATCGAGAAAGAGGAAGGCAAAGCCAGATTTATAGAGGCTGTCATAGAAAGCTTTGGTCGTGACAGTCGCCGACTTCAGTTTCTTTTCAAATAGTTCAAGTATTACTTAGTATTACTTAGTATTACAAGTAAACTTAATAGTCCACTGTCCTATTACCTAATTTGTAATTTCGTTCTTGTTATTATGAATGTATGCCCATATCAATAACAAATGTGAAAACGTTTTGTTCATCGAGGCAAGGAATAATTTATACATTGCTTAAAATATATATTTGCAGATAGCCTAATACAGTGATTTATCATCCAAAACTAATTTACACATGCACATGTACAGACATATGTAATCCTAAGTCCATAATCTAAATATTTTAGAACTTCCCCCGATCATATTATCCTTGCATTAGATTCGATTAAATTAATGGGGAAACGCATTTTTATGATGGGTATACAGCCTACATGACCACCACCGGAAATGTTATAGACATACATGGGAAAAAATTGTATAGCCAGGGATCTAAATAATATTGGCTTTGCCCCCCCCTTTTTTTTAGGGGGGGGGGGAGGCCCCCCTAAAAAAAAAATCCTGCGGACGCCTTTGAGTACAACTGTTGTCAACTAGCCACGTCAGGATCACCACCACGGCCCAACTTATATACTGAAGACTATAAGTTGCCACTCTACAAATAAATAGTGAGATTATATGCTGTTGAAAACACACAGGAGAAATATCAGTGAAAAGTGATTTATACTAAGTGTTGTCTAGAGAGAGGATTTAACTTATCAACAGTTAGGAGTACTAGTGACGCACCTATATATGAGGAAGTACTCCAGTGAAATCATACTCTCTGATTCTTATGCAAATTAAAGGGTAAAGAAAGTACTAGTGATGCCCAGTTCAATAAGGGAAGTACTAAATTTAAATCTGATCATGTTAATACCAAGTGAATCCTAAATAATATACTCATAAATACCTGAAAAAGGAAACTAGAAAGAAAACCTCATTAGTCATTACATCTAAAATAACTCTACGCATTTGACTCCAACATATTGCGCATACAGTTATTCCTATCTAAACGTTATTAGCACAAGTGTAATGCCTCAGTCGAAGGAAGTGCTATTTTTATTAAATTATCTTAATAGCAGGACAAGTGTAATCCTTCAATTACAAGACAGTCCTTATAACTACCTATCTTATCAAGTGCAAGTGTAAATACCTCGATTGAAGGTAAACTACATTGTAGAAGCAACAGTCGTATGAGTAAAACTTAGTGGAGCCTCGCTCGTGCATCTTACATTTTGTTATTTACCATTATCTAGTATTACGTATGCAATATCCTTGTGCAATTAAAACATAATATGAATGTACGTATTGTTATAATTATCCTCTATTACTTTCTGTATATGTGTTGAAACGAATTCAGCTCCTCCAGTCAAGTAGAACCTACCAATTTAAACCAATCAACCCCAGCAAAAACCTGGTATAACAATGGCGGCAGACGGTGGTTCTTGGTTCGGGAAGACGAATTCGTTTGGCACTTAAAATCAGCAAAGGAGTAGAGCGTTCTATCACATACGTCATCATAACTGTACGTTCGCACAGTGCCATACCCAAATATGAGGCAGAAACTTACAATATTAGCACATACGTAGATATGGTCAGCCCGGTACTCAGCCCGGCATACCAGACCGATCAATAAAAGATTGCTGTCTTATTAACTCACCTGGGAAAGGCAGTGTCCCCGGATTATTGTGATCAACGCTGTTCAGCCATCACTAGGCCCCGTTGTAGCCTTAAAAGAAAATCAACGAGTTAAAAATAAGGAGGAAATCTGGACATTACCCTGGGAATAGTGACCCTACAGGTAAAAGCCGATTACCCTCTGTCCACTTTTGAGCAACAACACCAACAGGTGTTCTGTGTGCTCTTAAGGATCCTTCCCTCTAGTGTTAGGGAACTTTTCGCCATCCACGATCCCGTGGGATTTTACAAGGGACATCATCACTATATATACAAGCTGTTGGCCACCCGGCCTAAAATAAATCCGCAGTAGGAGTCATATCAAGATCAACCCTAGACACCCTAGAAGCCTCCACATCCTCGACCACTTACCTCCAACAAGATTTCTTGTGAATCCTGTTCGACATCTTCGCCACCAGCCTCCATGTCTACAACATCACCTTCAGCACCTTTGCCAGCAGCCTCCATCAATGTAGAAACTCCTACAGTGTCCTCATCACGTTCACCTGTCACCACTGTTAGCATTGAACAACACTTCTTCACAAATGCCTCCATCACCCCTCATTTTCAAATTAACCAAGTTACCCCTTTTCCTCAGCTATGGCCAAACGTTTGCCCACCATTTTTTCACCCACCTCTTGTAATCACCCGCTCTCTCTTAAACGTCATACATATTCTTCTACTTCCACCTCAAGTACCGCATCGGACTCTTCGTCCCCTTCCCCACCCTCTTCTTCATCCTCGAAGTCCACTCATGTTTCGCTACTTCAATTTTTTCCTCTAAGCATCGCCAACAAACTTCAACTTTCCCCATCACCCCTCTTCCTCCTGTTTCACACCAACCCCTGTAATACCTCCATCCCCTCCCCGTCGCCTCGCCACCCCTCGCCAACCTTATCCCTCAAATGTCTTTCCTGTGTCTCCTAAATCATAGAAATCATCTATTCCTATTACAGTACAATCCCCACCCCCTCTCTCACACACCCAAACCCAGACCATCTTCCATCCTTGTCATCCCCACAACAAACTCTCCATCACCATCAACCTCTTGCTAAAAACCTCTTCTACCCCATTTCACACTACCACTCGCACTGAATTTTCCCATCAAGAAAATGCCTGGTGTTATACAATAAAAAAAAAAAAAAATCCACCAAGAAAATGTCTGATGTTACCAGCTTCAGCCACGGGGTCGTGGCTATCATCACGGGGAAGGAGATAAAATAACGGAAAAACAGCTTGCCCTACATTCACCACCACCAAGCATTTGTTCTCCTCTGCCCACCACACCTCCAAGCCACAAGGAAATAACCGCCAGTCCACCAAGATGTGCAAGAGTCACTACCATCGAAATGACACATCTTCCAACACCAGGGAAAAACTTATTCATCACCCGAAACAATCCTGAAGTCCAGAAGAAAAAGAAATGGTGGAAAGAAAAGGCAACACAAGAAAAGGCACCATAAACATCATACGTTCAAGCGCCATTCTACCTCTCAACCACACCACCGCCATGACCAAGAAGCTGAGAAGGACTACTACAAGCACCACCGGATGTCCTCCTCACACCAGTGCCCTCATTGACTTGGGATACATCAGCTAAAACAACTCAGCCAAAGGTATGACCACTGCAGGAATTTTTAAGATCGATAGAAGGGACTGGAGTTCTCGCAGAGAGGCTCCAGTCCTTACGTTATTCTCGACTTACAGTGTGCTGGCTTAATAATCCAATAGGGTTGATAGCCTCTGAAGTCCTATTTTAACTAAGATCGACACTCAGTTGGAAAATTGTTCTTACTTGTCACTGGAGAGTAAGACAGTTAGAAAGCTTGGGCCACCCTTGATCCTATTTGGGGATACATAATTAGGTGTACTGGTACAGAATTGTCTACTCCAATTAGATGTTTGTTGTTATGGGTTCAACAAGAAAGCCTTTATTAGACACTTCACTTGTTGTAACTAATATCCTTTCCTACCCATAACCGTGGCGCTATTGTGGATAAAGAATGCTGCCAGGGCAAGCACTTTATTTGGGATACACAAAACCAGGGCTCTTTGAGACACTGTTTGATTATAACAGCACTCATAAAGGAGTCCTTTCGAGATAGAAATATCTCGAAGAATGCCAAAGTATATCCATCACTCTCAGTTCTGAATGATTCTTATAACGGTCAGAACAGTTAAGATACGTTGCGCTAAAAACAACTATCTTACGTTAGTTAGATACGTGTTGCTGGTGCATTGGCATTTTGCACATGATATTCAAGAGCCAACACCAAGACTGAAATTTGGCATCAAAACTTTTATAAAGACCAGAGCAGTTAGTGAGTTCTCTCCTACGTTAGTTCGATTTTACTCTACCTACAGTATGTACTGGCATATGGTAGGTATTATTCAAGGTCCAACTCCAAGAGTTCGAGTACAACTGTTGTCAACTAGTCACGTCAGGATCACCACCACGGCCCAACTTATATACCGAAGACTGTAAGTTGCCACTCTACAAATAAATAGTGAGATTATATGCTGTTGAAAACAAACAGGAGAAATATCTGTGAACATTGATTTATACTAAGTGTTGCATAGAGAGAGGATTTAACTTTTCAACAGTTAAGAGTACTAGTGATGCGCCTATATATGAGGAAGTACTCTAGTGAAATCATACTCTCTGATTTTTATGCAAGTTAAATTATAAGAAAGTACTAGTTATGCCCAGTTCAATTAAGGAAGTACTAAATTTAAATATGATCATATTAATACCAAGTGAATTCTAAATAATATACTCATAAATACATGAAAAAGGAAACTAGAAAGAAAACCTCATTAGTCATTACATCTAAAATAACTCTACACATTTTACTCTAACATATTGCGCATACAGTTATTCCTATCTAAACGTTATTAGCACAAGTGTAATGCCTCAGTCGAAAGGAAGTGCTTTTATTATCAAATTATATTTATAACAGGACAAGTGTAATTCTTCAATTAGCAGACAGTCCTTATAACTACCTATCTTATCTGTACAAGTGTAAATACCTCGATTGAAGGGAGCACTTAACTATATTGTAGAAGCAACAGTCATACGAGTAAAACTTAATGGAGCCTCGCTCGTGCGTCATATATTTTGTTATTTACCATTATCTAGTATTACGTATGCAATATCCTTGTGCAAATAAAACATAATACGAATGTACGTATTGTTATAATTATCCTCTATTACTTTCTGTGTATGTGTTGAAACGAATTCAGCTCCTCCAGTCAAGTAGAACATACCAATTTAAACCAATCAACCCAAGCAAAAACCTGGTATGCTTGAAGCTGCCCTTATTCAAAACCAACGCATCTTAGTATATTTTATTCTCGATAGTTGATTGTTTCATTATAATATATAAGATGTAAGTCTAGTGAGAGTGGGAGGAGACGAGCGGGAGAGAGAGACCGGCTGGGGGACGTTGCTTCGCGCGGAGAGTCTAGCTTGGGACGAGCCTGATGTTGCCAATTTGATAGCAACGTTAGGCTTAGTTTCGACTCACGCAAGGGGTAGAGGATTTTGACCCGGCAACTGTGTTGAGTGTTGGCAAGCATGGGATGTATTTCGCATGCCTAGGGTGGGGTCCAGACAGATTCAAGACTCAGAGCTCACCTCACTGTCGTACCCTTCGGACCCCCTTGATATCTATCCCTCTCAGCCCCACTTAGAAACTTTCTCTCTTACTTTGTATACCTTCCTTCCACTACTTCACCAATCTATTTAATTATCCCATCCCCTTGATAGACCTTATATCTATTATTGTATTAACGACGAGCTCTCAGATAACTAGATAGGATTTTGGGCCTTATGCAGAGATTTAATTGTTAAAGAGACCTAGGAAGCTTTTTTGTTGTCTCATATTTGGTGGTTTCATGCTTGCTAGTGTGTTATTGTGTCAGGTTAGCAGGGGCTAGACCGGAGGGGAGGCTTTTTGCGATCCTTCAAGTAAAGTCTGCTGGTGCGAGTCCTGTGGACCCGCACGACTTTACTAGGATACCCGTGGGAGTCTGGGGGCATTTTCTTGTCTGTGTCCCTGTGTGTCTAGTGTTGTGTTGTGTGAGGGCCCTTGCCTAGTCCACTCAGCACTGCGCTAGCACATCTTGCTTTTGTTTTAGGGTCGCCAGGAGAGAGTCAGATACTTGAGATCTGAGTCTCTCAAGAGAGCACCCTTTCAATTAGAGTAATTTGGCGCACAGACCTGGGAACGTCCCTAGGCTAGAGCAGGTGGCTCAGCCCGGGTATCCGAAGCCTATATCCTTCCGGCTAGGCCTCTGCCACCTGGCAGATTAACAGCTAGGGGTTTATCATCTCTGTATGCTTGTTATTGTGCCACAGTTTACCGTTTTTGTGAGCATTGTGAGTCAGGGTGTGGCTTAGAGACTCTGTCCGAGCAGGCTTGCCTGACTAAGAGTGAGAAGCACACCTGTATGTGGTTATGTTGCGAGTTGCTGCCTTTATTTAATTATACCTATGCCATTATACACTGTATGGCCTATCACTAGTATTTATTCCTGCTTATGAGTTAAGAGTTCTCTAAATCCGTAACTTACTTTCTTTGCTAAGCATCAGATCCTACAGTAGCCACATGCAGTTTAGAACCCTGCATCTTGTCTACCTGTACGATGTTTTGAGGACTGTTTGCTTTCACCTTCTTTCACGCAGGGGTGATTAGTTGTATTAATTAACGTAACGTTAAATGTACTTTCTTCTAGTTTGTTATTAAATTGTTTCTGCAATTTAATTCCGTTATCTATCTTTTCCTTGAAGCTTTAAGTCAACTTAATTGTGTGATCTTTTATATAGCCTGCTTGATTATCAGCAGTCTATAGTGCGTGCACCCTGTAACCGAGTCATAGGATACCTCGTTGTCCAGGCAGGACTCTTGACGGTTTAGGGTGGTTTGTTGCCTGGGTTTATAGATAAGGGTTGGATCTAGCGTTTTCCGTTGTTGCTTGTTGCCGCATACCTAGTCCAATAGAAAGAGCCCAGTGTTTATATATCCCAGGACGTAACAAATGGCGACCTTGCATAGGATTTACAGAACAGAGGAATATAGTGGTCATTTGTTTTGAGATTCCTTATGATTAGAGGAATACAGTGGACATAGAGTTTTTGTTTTGGAGCAACCAATATAACACATTAAAGACTTTAAATAACATTAGTATATACATACTTGCATAGCAGATAAGGCACATTCTATAACCGTGATAATTACTGCAGTACACAAGCATGTCTAATACATCAGAACACAGTGATGGGTCACGTCACGATACGGGCTCGGGGGGAGAAAGACCTGTGGAGTGGTTAGTCGATAGCGAGGAGGGTGCTAGAAGATTTTTAGAGGTGCCCCTTACCGCTGCCAGGGTGTTGAAGCTGAATAAGTATGGCTTAAAGTGTGTGGCAGGTCTTCAGGGTCACCAGGGTTTAAGTGGCATGAGGAAAGATCAGCTGAGGACTTTGATATTGAGTTTAGAAGGGAGAGACCTGGGTGGAGAGGTGACTGGGGGCCCCGGTTCCCAGCCCCCCTCCACTCTACCCCCATATCAAACGTCAGGGTGCCTGAATTTAGTACATACCCCCAAGTTGATGGTCAATGGCAGCGTGGAATTCAATCACAGGGACCCTCTCCATTAAATGCACCTTCCCCTCCTCAAGGGTTAACTCCAGATTTGTTGTTTCGGCTTGAGATGACCAAGGTTGAGGTTGCTAGAGCTCAGGTTGAGGCTACCGAAAGACAGGCTAGAGCTCAGGTTGAGGCTGCCGAGAGACAGGCTAGTGTGCAGGCTGAGGTTGCTAGAGCTCAGGCTGAGGCCGCAGAGAGAACAGCTATACGAGAGGCTGAACTGCAGGCAGAGTCTACTAGGTATCGGGCTGACAGGGAGCTGGAGAGATCTCGAGTGGAGGTAACAGGGCGAAATATTGGGGGAGGTAACAGACATCTGGACCAATCATTGTCGCACCTGCTTAAACTAGTTCCTGTGTTCGATGAATCATGTGTGACTGAGTTTTTTATGCGATTTGAGAAGAAGTGTCAGGAACACCAGTGGCCTCAGGAAAAGTGGGCAGCATTAGTTTCATCAAGACTCCTAGGAAAGGGGCTAAAAGCGTATGATGCACTACCTTTAGAGTCCTGTGTAGTTTATGATGAGCTAAAGAAGGCTGTGCTACGGGCCTATGAGTTACAACCAGAAACTTACCGCTTGAAGTTTCGGGGTGTTACTAAGGGCAAGGATAGTACCTTCCTAGAACACGCCCGGGACTTGTCTGATGCACTACGACATTGGCTGCGTTCCGAGAGGGCAGCTACTTTTGAGGAGTTGAGTGAGCTGGTTCTCTTGGAGCAGTTCTTTAAGTGCACAGGCGGGGACTTAACATTAAATATAAAGGAAAAAAATCCTAGAACTCTCCAGGAGGCAGCAGAAATCGCTGACCTCCGACTGTCATTAATTCGAGGGTGCGGAGCAGCAGCTAGGAGTGAGTCGGGTGCAAAGGATCGTACCCCTCCCCCTCCCAAGAATTTTGATACACATAAATACACAAAACCATGTAGCACTGACAATAAAACTGAACATAAACCAAATACCGTCCCGTATAAGAAGTCTAATGGTACCTCCCACTCCCAAGGGAAACCAAAGAGTAAAGAGTGCTTTGCATGTCACAAGGAGGGTCACTTTGCAAATGCTTGTCCGAACAAGCCACCAAACAAGGTTGTGTCATTGGTCCGCAGCATAGGGGTGTCGCCTATATCTTCTGAGTTTGCCAAGGGTAGTTCGTCAGAGGTTGGGACACAGCCTGTGTTCAAGAGTCCGGAAGGCTCGAACCCTGTCCGCGACGCCTTTGGGGGTCATAGAGGGCATGGTTTTGTGAGGTGGGCTGGCGAAAGGCGAGGAGTTAAGCTATTGCGTGATACGGGGGCTTCTCAGACCTTGTTAAAGAACTTTACTGGTAGGCCGATTAACGCTGCTCGGGTGGTGGTAGTTCAGGGGATCAATGCTACGAAGTCCTACCCGCTGGTGCGGATGGAGCTGGAGGTGGGTGGTGTGGCGAAGGAGCTGGATGTCGGAATTGTAGAGAACTTGCCTGTTGGGGGCGTCGACCTCCTCCTCGGCAACGACTTTGCGGTGCCTGCTTCTAAGGTTTCACCCTTGGTCGTTGCCGAGAAGGCGGCCGACGTTAGTAGGGAGGAACAGGAGTGGGTTGAGAAGTATAGCGTACAAACCATGGCGTGTGTTGTGACGCGTTCTCAGACATCCGGAGCCTTGCAGCCACCACCTCAGTCTATCAAACCGCGGAGGAAAGGTCACAAGAAAACGGGAAGTGTTGGTCAATTGGAGAGTTTTGAGCCGGCAGTGTTTCTTGGTGACTCATTATTGGCATCTATGTTAGAGTCTGGAGAGGCCCCGGGGCCTGTCACCGCTAGTGCAGGTGCAGGGCAGGAAGAGACTCTGCGACAGCATCGTTATGCGCAGCGTGAGAAAAGGATGGCTCAGCGGGACATTGGAGGTGGAAATAAATTATTTAAGATGAACTTGGATAATCTCGCACCTGCTGATATATGTTCCTTGCAGCTGGAAGATCCTGAAGTCAGGGCGTGTGGTAATGGTGCTATCGAACTGGAGAGCGATGGGGATGCGCAGCCTGGTGATTTTTTCTTGTCCGAGGGGATCTTGTATCGGAGACATCAGGATCCCAAGAAAAAGTGGGATGGCGGGTCAGGATTAGTGGACCAGTTAGTAGTACCGAAGGTGTGCCGTGAGAGCTTATTGAGATTACCTCATGATGTGCCTTTGGCAGGGCACCTGGGGGCACGTAAGACGGAGGCAGCTCTGAGCAAGCTTTTCTGGTGGCCTGGGTTAAAGGCGAGTTTCGTGTCATGGGTGTCACAGTGTCACACTTGTCAAGTTGTTGGGAAACCCAATCAGTTCATTCCGAGAGCCCCGTTACAACCCATCCCTGTCATTGGGCCGCCCTTCAGCAAAGTAGTTATCGATATGGTTGGCCCATTGCCCCCCACTAGTGCCGGCAATACATTTTTACTAACTGTAATGGATGTAGCAACACGGTATCCAGATGCTTACCCCATGCGCAACGGGGTGGCTAAGACTGTTGTCAAAAACCTACTTGTCTATTTCTCTCGTTATGGCTACCCTCAGGAGATCCAGTCTGATCAGGGATCCAATTTTACTTCTGCTCTGTTTAAGCAGACCATGCAGCAACATGGGATAGTGTCTGTGGTGTCATCTGCCTACCATCGCGAGAGTCAGGGAGTTTTGGAAAGGTGGCACTCGACTCTCAAGAGTATGTTGCGGTGTTATTGCATGGAAAATGGGAAGGACTGGGATCTAGGTCTCCCATACGTTTTATTTGCTGCGAGAGAAGTACCTGGGGAGAGCTTGGGATTTAGCCCGAACGAGTTGGTTTTTGGACACAGGGTCAGGGGGCCCCTCCACATCGTCAAGGAGATCTGGGAGGGAGTCACAAAGCCATGCTCGCTTCTAAAGTATGTAGTTGAAAGCCGTGAGAGAATGCTAAAGAGCTTGGAGGTAGCAGGTCGGAACCTTAAGAGTTCACAAGCTCAGATGAAGGACAGATACGACCAGAAGGTGAAGCTGAGGGAGTTTGAAGTAGATCAGGAGGTACTGATACTACTGCCTCTGGTGGGACACCCCTTGTCTGCCAAGTATTCTGGTCCGTATCGGGTTGTAAGGAAGGTTTCTGATCTCGACTATTTAGTAGCTACTCCTGATCGTAAGAAAAAGAACCAACTTTGCCATGTAAATCTGATGAAAGAGTATGTGAGGCGCCCCTCCGAGCCTCTCACTGTCCCGGTATTGATCTGCAGCGATCGTGGTGGAGAAGGAGGAAGGGACAGTCAAGCTGCGGGGGAGGATAATTGAGATTGTCATGTTTCCGCGGATCAGTGGGCGGGGAATTCTAGACAAGTGGCTCACGAGTTGATATTGCACCTGCCTGAGCAACAGCGTGTAGCTGTGCAGCACTTGTTTGATTCAAACCCAGCTGTTTTCGCGGAGCATCCTGGCCTCACTACTCAAGCGGTGCACGATGTCGATGTTGGGGACCACCCGCCCTTTAAATCAGTGCCATACCGTGTTCCCCCTATTAAATTACCAGCACTTAGGGAAGAGCTGGATTATATGCTGAAACGTGGGCTGATTTCTGAGGGTGCAGTAAGGTGGACTTCCCCGTCACACTGCAGCCCAAACCAGATGGCAAGGTGCGGTTTTCTATAGATTTCCGCAGGTTGAATGGTTTAACCCCCACAAATGCCTACCCTCTCCCTCGCGTGGACGACAGTGTGGATAAGATAGGAAAAGCCAAGTTCCTCACTAAGATAGACCTTGTTAAGGGTTATTGGCAAGTGCCCTTGTCTGAGCGAGCGCGAGAGGTGCGTGGGTTTGTGGTGGACGGTGCCACATATCGTTGCCATGTTATGCCATACGGGCTGAAAAATGCCCCTGCAACGTTTCAGAAATTAATGAACGACATTGTAGCCGACATTCCCAACTGTACGGTGTACAAGAAGTTCCGGTGGTCTCTGAGTGTGCAGAGGCGTTTTCCTTGGTGAAACACCTGTTATGTACCCACCCCATACTCAGGGCCCCGGACTTCAGCAGACCTTTTCAGCTGGCGACTGATGCCAGTGGCGTAGGGGCTGGGGCTGTCTTGTTACAGACAGATGATGAAGGTATCGAACATCCAGTGAGTTTTTACAGTAAAAAATTCAATAGTGCACAAAGGAATTACTCTGTAATTGAAAAAGAACTCCTGGCGATAGTGCTGGCGCTCAGGCACTTCGATGTATATGTTCCTGCTTTTGGACCAGTCGTAGTGGTTTATACCGATCATCACCCTCTGAAATTCTTGAATCAGTTTCATAACCGGAATATGAGGCTGACCAGGTGGTCACTCATGCTTCAGGAGTATAATCTGGACATACGCCATATTGCCGGTTCTGATAACGTGATAACGGATTGTCTATCAAGGGTGGATGATGTTGGTTAGACTGCCACAGGATTGAGGGTTGAGTGTGGAGGAAAATAGGCTGTCACTGTAGTTCAGCCGAAAAAAACAAATTAAAAAAGCAAAAACCTTATAAAAACTCTTTATTTTTATAACGTGTAGAATTTTGTATAAGATGTTGTAGCAGTATCTAAGTTGAATGTTTTCGCTTATTGTCGCTAAGTTAGTTGAACTTGCTCGGTGGAGCGCAACAGTCTTTATTTTTTTTATATATAGTGCCTTGTGTCGCGACAGTGTGTGGTACTATGAGAAGCTTTCTGTTAGATATGAAGAACTTAGTCAAGGGTCTTATATCTTGGGTGAGGTGTGACGCTCCTGCATAGTAGCCACGTGCGGGCATGCGCGCGCGTAGGCTGCCCAGCCGTTTAGAAACCGGCTGGCAGCAGCCGGCCGGCCGGCTTTTCCTTAGTATATATCCTACGATAATGTAACTAATGTCTGGGATATTCTTATGTTGTTTCACAGGTTGAAGCTGCCCTTATTCTTAACCAACGCATCTTAGTATATTTTATTCTCGATAGTTGATTGTTTCATAATAATATATAAGAAGTAAGTCTAGTGAGAGTGGGAGGAGACGAGCGGGAGAGAAAGACCGGCTGGGGGACGTTGCTTCGCGCGGAGAGTCTAGCTTGGGACGAGCCTGATGTTGCCAATTTGATAGCAACGTTATGCTTAGTTTCGACTCACGCAAGGGGTAGAGGATTTTGACCCGGCAACTGTGTTGAGTGTTGGCAAGCATGGGATGTATTTCGCATGCCTAGGGTGGGGTCCAGACAGATTCAAGACTCAGAGCTCACCTCACTGTCGTACCCTTCGGACCCCCTTGATATCTATCCCTCTCAACCCCACTTAGAAACTTTCTCTCTTACTTTGTATACCTTCCTGCCACTACTTCACCAATCTATTTAATTATCCCATCCCCTTGATAGACCTTATATCTATTATTGTATTAACGACGAGCTCTCAGATAACTAGATAGGATTTTGGGCCTTATGCAGAGATTTAATTGTTAATGAGACCTAGGAAGTTTTTTTGTTGTCTCATATTTGGTGGTTTCATGCTTGCTAGTGTGTTCTTGTGTCAGGTTAGCAGGGGCTAGACCGGAGGGGAGGCTTTTTGCGATCCTTCAAGTAAAGGGTGCTGGTGCGAGTCCTGTGGACCCGCACGACTTTACTAGGATACCCGTGGGAGTCTGGAGGAATTTTCTTGTCTGTGTCCCTGTGTGTCTAGTGTTGTGTTGTGTGAGGGCCCTTGCCTAGTCCACTCAGCACTGCGCTAGCACGTCTTGCTTTTGTTTTAGGGTCGCCAGGAGAGAGTCAGATACTTGAGATCTGAGTCTCTCAAGAGAGCACCCTTTCAATTAGAGTAATTTGGTGCACAGACCTGGGAACGTCCCTAGGCTAGAGCAGGTGGCTCAGCCCGGGTATCCGAAGGCTATCCTTCCGGCTAGACCTCTGCCACCTGGCAGATTAACAGCTAGGGGTTTATCATCTCTGTATGCTTGTTATTGTGCCACAGTTTACCGTTTTTGTGAGCATTGTGAGTCAGGGTGTGGCTTAGAGACTCTGTCCGAGTAGGCTTGCCTGACTAAGAGTGAGAAGCACACCTGTATGTGGTTATGTTGCGAGTTGCTGCCTTTATTTAATTATACCTATGCCATTATACACTGTATGGCCTATCACTAGTATTTATTCCTGCTTATGAGTTAAGAGTTCTCTAAATCCGTAACTTACTTTTTTGCTAAGCATCAGATCCTACAGTAGCCGCATGCAGTTTAGAACCCTGCATCTTGTCTACCTGTACGATGTTTTGAGGACTGTTTGCTTTCACCTTCTTTCACGCAGGGGTGATTAGTTGTATTAATTAACGTAACGTTAAATGAACTTTCTTCTAGTTTGTTATTAAATTGTTTCTGCAATTTAATTCCGTTATCTATCTTTTCTTTGAAGCTTTAAGTCAACTTAATTGTGAGATCTTTTATATAGCCTGCTTGACTATCAGCAGTCTATAGTGCGTGCACCCTGTAACCGAGTCATAGGATACCTCGTTGTCCAGGCAGGACTCTTGACGGTTTAGGGTGGTTTGTTGCTTGGGTTTATAGATAAGGGTTGGATCTAGCGTTTTCCGTTGTTGCTTGTTGCCGCATACCTAGTCCAATAGAAATATATATCCCAGGACGTAACAATATATATATATATATAAATTAATATATATATATATAAAATATATATATGTATATATATAATATATATAATATATATATATATATATATATATATATATATATATATATATATATATATTTATATAGTGTATATATACTAACTCTTTGTCATCCAACTTTCAAGACTTCGGTGAGACTTTTTCTGTTGCACTAGACATATCGGAGGCCTGCGATAGAGTCTGGCACAAATCTTTAATTTTCAAACTGCCCTCCTTTGGTTTCTGTCCCTCCATCTGTGCCTTTATCTCTAATTTCCTTTCCGGCCGTTCCATAGCTGCGGTTGTGGACGGCCATCGTACATTTCCTCATCCTATCAACTCCGGTGTTCCTCAGGGTTCTGTCCTATCTCCTATTCTCCTTCTAATTTTCATAAATGATCTTCTCAACTGTACATTCAGTCCCATCCCTTCATATTCAGACGACTCTACCCTACACCACTCAATTAGTTTTCCAGAATGTCCCAGCCAGCAGTCCCTCAAAAGCAAACGTAATGAAGCCATAAAATACTTGTCTTCTGATATAACTACTATTTCGATTTTGGGTAGAGAAAACCTTGTTACATATAATACTTCCAAATCTAAATTTTTCCATCTTACTACATGTCAGGAATCTCCAGAGGACTATCCCTTATTCTTCAACAATACAAAAATCAACCCTTCATTTTCTCTCAATGTCCTCAGTGTCTCTTTTTCTTCTGCTCTCACTTGGAAAGACCATATTACCAGTCTCGCTAAGGCAGCCTCCCGGAATCTGGGTGTGCTCAACCACCTCAAGGGGTTCTTTACCCCTGCACAGCTTCTTGCTCTGTACAGGGGCACAGTGCGTCCTTGTATTGAGTATTGTTCACATGAGTGGGGAGGATCCTCTCACACCGCACTCCTAGACAAAGTAGAAAGGAAAGCCTTTCGTATCATTAACTCCCGTCCACTCACCAACTCTCTGCAATCTCTCTCTCTTTGCCGCAATGTTGCATCTCTCTCACTATTCTATCGCTACTACAATAATCAGTGTCCCTCGGAGCTTTTCCAGTGGATACCACCTCCTCTACATAGGGTACGTAGTACCCGCCTTGCAACACATGCCCACCCCTACTCTGTGCAACTGTCCAACCCAAGAGTGAAACGCTATTCTCAGACTTTCTTCTATTCAACTGCTGAGCTTTGGAACTCTCTCCCAGAATCAGTCTTTCCCTCTTCCTATGACTTAAATTGCTGCAAACTCCGTGTGTCCAGGCATTGGGAGGCACTCGCTGTGGGCAGTTGTGCCTTTTGTCTCCTTCATTCACATATAATTTTTTGTTATGTATATATATATATATATATATACTGTATATATATATATATATATATATATATATATATATATATTAGGGTGGCCCAAAAACATAGGGCAATAATTTTTGTCTAATAATATGCTGCTCCACAAGGCTGGTTTGGTTACATATGACTACAAGACCCTACATGCAAAACATTGGAGAGATTGGAGCATGTTTAGAGGTCCCAACAACTTACGCATTATAATTCAAAGATTTGTTTCTGCCTTATGTTATATTTATTACAATTAACACACAATTCTTCATTGTTTATAGTTATTGGTATATAATGGCAACAACCAAGAATAAATAAAGTAACAAATATTTATATTTTATTTCAAAATCAAAAAAATTACATATTGTTGGTACCTCTAAATACAGTTAAATAGTTATGATTTTCTGCATGCAAACTCCCGTTGTGATCTGGAACAGGATCAGCCTTGTGGAGAATGACAATTTATTCTTTTTGTTTTTGGGCCACCCTAATATATATATATATATATATATATATATATATATATATATATATATATATATATATATATATATATATATATAGTATATGTGTGTGTATGTGTGTGTGTAGTTTGTATGTTTGTGTTTGTGTAAATATGTATATGTATTATGTAACATGTATATATTTGTAATCAAATAAATGTGATTATGTTTGTAGATTCACACTCTGTCAATGGCACGGGCTCAGTAATATGTCTACTATGGTAGCACACCTGCTTATACAGTATATGAGTAATTAACACTTTTAATCAGATTACGAAAAGTTTGTTCATTCAACTATCCACCAGACGATATATTCAGATTATGAAGCCTTTTTTGGAATCATAGGGTTAAGGAGTGTGGGTGTGTAGATTACATAGCCCAAGTGATTTGCTATAATATACCCTACCCCTGCCAATTAGGTATGGTGATCCATTAGTTTCCCCTCACCTACAAGGATAAAATAAATGTTTACAGACTAATGTATGCCAGTTTTACTAAAATGAAACACGTATTTAATATAATGTACAGTCGTGGTCAACAAAAATGAACACTTCCTAATGATAAAAAACGAGAGGAAAATAATTTACTTTCGAATCCCCCCCAAACATTTCTGTGTAGCTCATGCAGTGTTTCCATATAGTTTGCCAGTGTGTCATAATGGTCGCTCCTAATAGTCCAGACATTCGTGACCACGACTATATAACCACAAATAAAAGTTGATAGATCTGTTATATATAGTTTATGCAAATATAAGTAATGTCTCTTTTCAATGGTTAAAAATAATACACTTTTCAATATCAACATTAAGAAGGAATATTGATTAATTATTTATTCATTGATAACTGGGATAGTTTCTATGGGAGAGATGGGATGTACGCAAGGGATGGGGTTCATCTTTCACGGTTAGGGGTTTCCACATTAGCTAGTTCTTTAGATAGGGTGGTTGTGGGGTTTTGAACATAAATAATGAGAGTGTAAATGAGAGGTTAAATGGAACAATTTTAGCGTCAGGCGAAAGCGATAAGGATATTCAGTCTCATGCTAAAAATGATGACTATATTGCTAATGATAGTAGTGATGGTGCAACGGAAGATGGAAATGTCGTTAGAAATAAAGGTAAATTAGGTATACAAAAAAGAAGTAAATTGAGAGTATATTACACAAACTGTAGGAGTCTATGTAACAAAATGAACGAACTTAGAGCCCTTGTTAGCAAAGAAAATATAGACATAATAGCGCTAACTGAAACGTGGATTAATACAGAAACCAGGCATTTTTTTAGCAGAATTTGATATACCAGGATATAGTTTGTTTAAATATGACCAAACAAGTAAGAGGGGTGGCGGTATAGCAGTGTTTGTCAGGAGTACATTAAAAAGCTGTATTAAATCAGGTATTAGACTAAATAACGATAATGAAAGTGTTTGGGTAGAGGTTAACGAAGGTAGTGAGACCATAGTTATTGGAGTTATGTATAGACCGCCAAATATGAGTAGAAATGACGGAACGTCATTATGGGAGGAAATTAAAATGGCATCAAGATTTAGCAATGTGTGCATTATGGGGGATTTTAATTTTCCGAATATAGATTGGCAGCATCAAATAGGAGACTCTGATTCTGAGGAGTTTATAGAGGTAGTACAAGATAGTTTTTTATTTCAATTCATAGATACGCCGACTAGAGGTAATAATATTCTCGATTTAGTTTTCAGTAACAATGAGCATATGGTAAATAATGTAGAGATAGGGGACCACCTAGGAAATAGTGACCACAATTCTGTGTATTTTTATATACAATGGAAAGGTAATACCAGAGAGAATACAACATTAATACCTGACTTCAGAAAAGCCAATTATGGTGGGTTAAGAAGAGCCCTATTATCGGACCCTATGGTCAAAAAATTAAGTCGATCCAGGTGTCCAAATGAGTGTACCCCTTCTCAGGCACCTGTCATCTTAAGTCAGGAAGAGACGTCAACCTTGGTAGATACATACGATAATTTTATCGAGTCAGTATTCAATGCACAAAATAAATATATCCCCAAAAGAAAATTTAGATCAACACAGAACCAACCCAAATGGATGAATAATAGACTATTAGATCTTCTAGGACAAAAGAGAGGAATATATAGAAAAATTAAGAAAGGCGAAATTCACCTACTTGCTTACTATCAGAATCTATGAAGACAGGTAAAAAAGGATATTAGGAAAGAAAAAAGAAATTATGAAATTAAGGTTGCCAATGACTCAAAAAATAATCCTAAAGCTTTTTACCAACTATATAAATCCAAGGTTAGAGATGTAATTGGTCCCCTTAAAACTTCGATAGGAGAAATAACAGAAAATTATTTAGAAATGTGCAGTACATTAAATAGTAAATTTCTTTCCATTTTCACTAATGAAAATTTGGCACAGTTTCCAGAAGTCCGTAAGGTATATAGCGATAGTATAGAAAATAGGTTAAGTACGGTTACTATAAGTAGAAATGATGTGCTTAAGGAAATTGACAGACTGAAACCTCATAAATCGCCTGGTCCTGATGAGGTATATGCTAGAGTATTAAAAGAATGTAGGGATGAGTTAAGTTACCCATTAACATTTCTATTTAACAAGTCATTAGAGACAGGTATATTTCCAGAAGCTTGGAAGCTTGCAAACGTAGTTCCGATCTTCAAAAAAAGGTGACAAATCAATAGCATCCAATTACCGTCCCATTAGTCTTACATCAATCATAGGAAAGCTACTAGAGTCAATTATTGCTAGTAAAATTAGAAACCACTTACTGTAGATACATTTAATTTAATAAATTCTTCTCAGCATGGATTCACTCAGGGACATTCATGCCTTACTAATTTGCTTATTTTTTTCTCAGAGGTATATGAAGCAGTAGATAATGACAAGTCATATGATATAATATATTTAGATTTCAGTAAAGCTTTCGACAGAGTCCCCCATGAGAGATTGATGAGAAAGGCTGAGGCGCATGGAATAGGTGGGGCGTTGTTGGGATGGATTAGGTCATGGCTAATTGGTAGGAAGCAGAGAGTCAGCATAAATGGTATGAAGTCAGAATAGGGAGCAGTCAAAAGTGGTGTCCCCCAGGGGTCCTCTGTTGTTGTATTAGGTCCTCTGTTGTTTGTTATATACATGAATGACCTTGATTTAGGTATAACTAGTAGGATAAGTAAATTTGCAGACGATACCAAAATGGGGAGACAAATTGATTCAGATAGAGATATAGAGTGCCTCCAAATGGATCTAGATACCTTACACGAATGGTCAGTAAATTGGCAGATGAAGTTTAACATTGACAAATGCAAGGTATTAAAGATAGGGAAGATGCATACAAATGTTAAATATAAACTAGCTAATATGGTATTAGAAAACTCGAATTGTGAGAAAGATCTAGGTGTGTTTGTTAGCAATGATTTGAAGCCTAGCAAACAGTGTTTAAGCGTTCCAAACAAGGCAAACAGGATTCTCGGGTTCATCTCTAGGAGTGTGAGTAACAGAACTGTTGATGTTATATTAAAACTTTACTTGTCATTAGTGAGACCCCATATGGATTATGCTGTTCAATTTTGGTGTCTTATTACAGAATGGACATAGATTCATTGGAGAGAGTACAACGTAGAATGACGAAAATGTTCCATAATATTATAAATCTTCCGTATAAAGAAAGGTTGAAGAAATTAGGCTTACATTCGTTAGAGAGACGCAGAGTTAGAGGGGACATGATAGAGGTATTCAAGTGGGTTAGTGGGATTAATAAAAGGGACATGACAAATGTACTAAAGCTCAGTGATAGCGAAAGAACTCGTACAAATGGTTTCAAATTAGATAAATTTCGTTTCAAAAGATATAGGCAAATATTGGTTTGGTAACAGAGTTGTAGATAGGTGGAATAGGCTACCAAGTGCTATAGTGGGATCAAGAACGATAGGAATCTTTAAGATACAATTAGATAGGCATATGGACGAGATGGGTTGGGTGTGAGGATGATCTGTCAGGTGTGGCCCAGGTGTGGGGATCTGCAGATCCCCGTTTTTCTGACCTCTGACCGTTTCGGTGAGGTAAGTCCTAATGGTGTTTTTAAGCTGGGCTTATAATTAGGGTTGGGTGTGACAGGGATCTGCCTTGTGTAGGCCAATCGGCTTTCTGCAGACTCCCATTTTCTTATGTTCTTATGTTTTTAACAATAATGACATTTATGAAAGTATGTCATCCTCCCGAGATTCGAACCCAGGACACCACATACAGAGCTTACACGATGTAACAATTATACCACCAAGACAGTTAAGAGTACATGACCACAATTAATATCCATTTATCAAATGCTGGATATCAGTCTAATCATGCACTTAGACCCAACTGCGCTATGAATACCGTAATGTTTCTGCGAGGGAGGGAAGAACCAAGGTTTATAGATACTGTTGTTGTTGTTGTTGTTGTTCCCTAATCTGCCTGGCCGAACAGCCCCGAGTCCCTGAGAAAGGCCATGGCCACGATCGGGCTTTCCCACAGAGCTCTCATTGAGTGTAGATTGTGTTGTTGGCGTAAGTGGTGGTGTTTGTGTAGTGTTTCTTGGAGGCAAGTGTTGTGCAGGTGAAGTGGGTCCAGTTCCCACATGAATTGCAGAGAACTGAACCCTTAGTATGGCGACTCGAAGTGATGGGTTTTGAGCAAGTTGGACATATGTATGTGAACGTGGGTCCTGGGTTGCTCTCAATGTCTCCGGCTAGAAGAAGTCTTCGAGAAATGACAGCCGGAGAGTCATTTCTCGGTGTAGGAAAAACTGTGTGATGTGTGTGTGTGGTGTGAGAGGTGTGGAAATTCCCGGCGCGACCGAAGCCGCTCCAAGGACCCGTGCCCCCAGGGAGGGGGCAGGGGATGGTTGTGACGGTTTGGCTCCCGAAACTGCTCCCCGCGGCCGGCATCCGGTTTTCCTCCACTGGTCGTTGATTTTGTCTTCGGCTGTGGAGGGTCGGCAGCCATCCGCGGTTGGCAGCCTCGGGAGGTGGCCCCACGGCGTAGACGCCGCCACATCAGGACCTATAGATACTGTTAATTGTATCTATGGACCTTGGATGAACAATGAATGAGGCGCAGATCCCAAAGGATCTGACCTCGCAATTATTATCTCCTGAACGTATATATATTCATTCATTATCGTTCTTGACACCAATAACTCCCAAATTAAATTAATGGAAGTAAGTGATCTTCCCGGGATTCGAACCAAAGACACCACATACAGAACTTACACGCCGGAACTGAATATACCTGAGAGTGTTCAGTTATTACACATGTTACCGATAGTCCTGACGTTGATGAAAGATGAGCATATGTTTTGACAAGCAGAGGTAATTTATTCATGTGCTCAGCGTGATGTAAGACATGATGAAATATCAATTAATCAGAGAGGTTAACATTATTAATTTAGATAAGCTTACTTTTGCTAATGCCGCCTTGGTTTTTTCACGTTGCCTGATAACTTAAACTTTACAAACACAACGTCAAAGTTACTATTTTCGTTATTATTTAACCTGGCGAAAGGTGTACTCCAATAGCAGCTGATTTCTTTATGAAACTACTGTATGTTTATGTATCATATTAATGACATTCTTTCAAATTCAACAACTTATATGGCTATGAATACGTTGTAATAACTGAATATTAGTGATGACAATTTTGTTTAATAATAAGACACACACACACAAACAAACACACACAGAACAAAACAGTCTACAGTATTTCATCTACCACCAAATTAGTATTTAACTTCAGAATGACTTCATGGAATTGAATGTTCATTAGTGTCATTTTAGCCATTTGATTACTAAAAGTCCTTCCCAAGCTGCATAAAATCGGCTGGGAGTTTCCATAGACTGTAATGTACATTTCCATCTAATTGAAAGGCTTAAGTAAAATAATGGAGATACCCCAATAATTTTGTTATAGGCACAACTCTTACTGAAGTTTGGTGTAATTAAATAATATTATGATGAGTAAGGTATGTACTATAATATTTGTGTGTATAACAGAACACATGCACTAGATTCTAACAATACGTTTACACATTATAAACCTATTATTAATACCTAATTTTAGAAAACTTAACTAATTTAACATGCATTAGAAAACACATTCATAAAATGGTTATAAAAACAACATTTGCGGATTGGCCTTTATTATGACAGCGTTTCACTTAACAGCTTCTTCAGGTCAAACTGGTACAACATGACGCTTTGGGTGCTTATATACCCTTCACAGAACAGTCAGAATGTGTGTATGTCCGTTTGAATATGACATTTATGTTTGTGTGCGTGTGGATGTATTGATGAGTGTGTTTATGTGTATGTATGCGTGTGTGTGTTCTTATTTGTGTGATTACAAATCGGACACAAACATGAACGCCTATTTGTAATATTCTAATGAATTGCTAGATATCGAATATACGGCTTACACTAATGATTATAATCGACCCACCAATAGTGACATTAAAATCTTACAGAATATTCAGAGCCAGCATAGATATTAGTGATACTGTAAACACTAATAATGGTAAAGATATTATTTATATTATTAACCCTTGTCTAGCGAGGGGGGTTTTGGGCTTATTTGGGCATATTCAGGCCCTCCTGAATGATAAATCAAGTATCTGCATGAAAAAAATGTATTCAGCAAAAAACTAGGCGCTAAAAGCTTCAAAATGAGACCAGAACGAGCTACGTAGCAGCACTCGTGGTTCTCATACAGTGGTACCAGTAACATGGGAGTTTAGCGTATAGCGGTATATTTTTCCCAGCTACGCTCACTACTGGCTACACTGCCGGCCTCTCGAGAACACAGGGAGGGTGAGTTAGTGGGCGGCGGTAGGCCCTGGGAGTCGGACGTGTGGCCCGCTGCGCACCCGGCCATTTGCACTTGATTTAAACCCTTTAAAAGCCATAATAATGCTCCTAACTTGCTGCAAATTGGCGCCCGGCTATAGCCGGGCGCCGCTCTTTAAGGGTTAATAATATCAATAATTGAAGAAGTAATCCCATTGACAAATCATAAGGCGGGATTTACTCAGGTGTGCCATCCAGATTTGCACCAGGAAAGCTGCCCAGGTTACCACCCTGGCACCCAGAAGCTCTCAGCCTATCACAAGCCTCCCTAGGCGCACCTAGATACCCGCCTTATACCACCTCCCAAGCGTCCGGCTCATAACTTGCCCTCTGTCCATTCCCATATTTTCTATCCCGGCAAAAAGCATTCTGATGTAATGGTGTCAACCTATTATTCCTGTCAGTAACTGAAAAACATTATAGATATGCTGCCAGGAAGTTATTACGGAGATAGTAGATTAGAAGAGGGCAAGCATAAGCTTCAAAGATCCTGGGCCTACCCTGGCGAGACCCAGCGCGCGCCACAGGCCCGCCTGGGGGCGGGTAAAAAGGGACTCCACTGGCCCCACTTACCTCCCTTTATACCCGCCCCTGGCGCAATGCGGGCCTGTGATTGGCTGAGGCACGCGTTGGGGCTCGCCAGGGTAAGCCCGGGATCTTTGAAGTCTATGCTCGCCATCTTCCAATTTACTATCTCCGTAATAACTTCCCAGCAGCATATCTATAATGTTTTTCCGTTACTGACAGGAATAATGGGTTGACACCATTACATCAGAATGTTTTTTGCCGGGATAGAAAATATAGCTCGTTCTGGTCTCATTTTGAAGCTTTTAGCGCCTAGTTTTTTGCTGAATACATTTTTGTTCATGCAGATACTTGATTTATCATTCAGGAGGGCCTGAATATGCCCAAATAAGCCCAAAACCCCCCCCGCTAGACAAGGGTTAATAATATAAATAATATCTTTACCATTATTAGTGTTTACAGTATCACTAATATCTATGCTGGCTCTGAATATTCTGTAAGTTTTTAATGTCACTATTGGTGGGTCGATTATAATCATTAGTGTAAGCCGTATATTCGATATCTAGCAATTGATTAGAATATTACAAATAGGCGTTCATGTTTGTGTCCGATTTGTAATCACACAAATAAGAACACACACATGCATACATACACATAAACACACTCATCAATACATCCACACGCACACAAACATAAATGTCATATTCAAACGGACATACACACATACTGACTGTTCTGTGAAGGGTATATAAGCACCCAAAGCGTCATGTTGTACCAGTTTGACCTGAAGAAGCTGTTAAGTTAAACGCTGTCATAATAAAGGCCAATCCGCAAATGTTGTTTTTATAACCATTTTATGAATGTGTTTTCTAATGCATGTTAAATTAGTTAAGTTTTCTAAAATTAGGTATTAATAATAGGTTTATAATGTGTAAACGTATTGTTAGAATCTAGTGCATGTGTTCTGTTATACACACAAATATTATAGTACATACCTTACTCATCATAATATTATTTAATAACACCAAACTTCAGTAAGAGTTGTGCCCATAACAAAATTATTGGGGTATCTCCATTATTTTACTTAAGCCTTTCAATTAGATGGAAATGTACATTACAGTCTATGGAAACTCCCAGCCGATTTTATGCAGCTTGGGAAGGACTTTTAGTAATCAAATGGCTAAAATGACACTAATGAACATTCAATTCCATGAAGTCATTCTGAAGTTAAATACTAATTTGGTGGTAGATGAAATACTGTAGACTGTTTTGTTCTGTGTGTGTTTGTTTGTGTGTGTGTGTGTGTGTGTGTGTGTGTCTTATTATTAAACAAAATTGTCATCACTAATATTCAGTTATTACAACGTATTCATAGCCATATAAGTTGTTGAATTTGAAAGTATGTCATTAATATGATACATAAACATACAGTAGTTTCATAAAGAAATCAGCTGCTATTGGAGTACACCTTTCGCCAGGTTAAATAATAACGAAAATAGTAACTTTGACGTTGTGTTTGTAAAGTTTAAGTTATCAGGCAACGTGAAAAAAACCAAGGCGGCATTAGCAAAAGTAAGCTTATCTAAATTAATAATGTTAACCTCTCTGATTAATTGATATTTCATCATGTCTTACATCACGCTGAGCACATGAATAAATTACCTCTGCTTGTCAAAACATATGCTCATCTTTCATCAACGTCAGGACTATCGGTAACATGTGTAATAACTGAACACTCTCAGGTATATTCAGTTCCGGCGTGTAAGTTCTGTATGTGGTGTCTTTGGTTCGAATCCCGGGAAGATCACTTACTTCCATTAATTTAATTTGGGAGTTATTGGTGTCAAGAACGATAATGAATGAATATATATACGTTCAGGATATAATAATTGCGAGGTCAGATCCTTTGGGATCTGCGCCTCATTCATTGTTCATCCAAGGTCCATAGATACAATTAACAGTATCTATAAACCTTGGTTCTTCCCTCCCTCGCAGAAACATTACGGTATTCATAGCGCAGTTGGGTCTAAGTGCATGATTAGACTGATATCCAGCATTTGATAAATGGATATTAATTGTGGTCATGTACTCTTAACTGTCTTGGTGGTATAATTGTTACATCGTGTAAGCTCTGTATGTGGTGTCCTGGGTTCGAATCTCGGGAGGATGACATACTTTCATAAATGTCATTATTGTTAAAAACATAAGTATAATAATAATGTATACACCACTATTGTCCAACACCATATGGCACCACAGACACTTTAGACTTGCGGGCGCCTCTGGCACCCAGGCCTGTGGAGGCAGCAAGTCCTTCAGTTCACACCAGACTCTCACATAACCAACTAGCGTCTCGGCGCTCCTGTACTCAACCCTAGCCAATAAAGGATTGAAGAGTACTGGTGTTATATCTCCATTCATCTTTATTATATGGCGCAGTGTATATCAGTATCTGAACCTACATGGAGAACCTGCACTACCTAGCTGAGGCTGCAGCTGCTGTGGAAGCCGGCTTGCCGCCATGCGGTCCCTACCCGGCTACATCTACCTCCCAACCGGTCGAGCCTTCATTGCCCGATGCCCTGTCTCCATACCCATCCATCATCTACTTGAATGAAAGGATCGACGCCCTCCAATCGAGTATCGCCACCTTTCTACAGCATCACCAGGACCAGCAGAATCTACAACTACAACATCGCCCCGCGACAGCTCCACCACCGCCCCGCCAGGATCTACAACATCGCCCCGCGACAGCTCCACCACCGCCCCGCCAGGATCTCCAGCCCCACCAGCCTCTACAACATCAGCCCCAGGCCAGTAATGTTACCCACCAGGCTGACCCATCCTTTGCCTCATGCCCCACCAGTGATACACTTATTCATCCCTCTACACAGACACCCACACCTCATACATCTCCCCATGTCTCAGTGCCCCACCATATGCCAGTTACCCATGTCTCAGTGCCCCACCATATGCCAGCTACCCATGTCTCAGCGCCCCACCATATGCCAGCTACCCATGTCTCAGTGCCCCACCATATGCCAGTTACCCATGTCTCAGTGCCCCACCATATGCCAGTTATTCCCCACATGTCTTTATTACATATGAACATGACTAATCCCCTTACCCACCCTCTCAAGAGCGAATATCCCACACCCTCCCCAACTGACGGCCAGGCCCACACTGGTGTCGGTAGCGACGGTCGGTATTACGGCGGCCATTATGCCCCCCCTGGCTATCGTACGGCTGGCACCAACCCTCACGGCGCAGCCCCTTCTGCGCATGACGTCATCATACCACCACCACCTCAAGTCCCTTCCTACCCAGCCCAGCCACGCCCCGCCCCGCCCCGCCGGGCTGCCCCTACGCGGCCCCAGGCCGCTTTACATATGCCGGGACACGCCCTACGCAAATTCTGGGCTGATTGGGAGGTCTACAAGCGGCTCGTCCTTCTACCACCTCACGAGGCTACCATCGAGCTCTACCAGACGTGCGACCCTGCCCTTCAGAGCGCCATATTTGCTCACAATCAGGCGTTCTCCTCATTGCCAGAAATCGACCTAGCAACTCTCATCACACAACTCGTCCACCGACAACGGAACCGCGCAACCGCTCGCCACCACTTCCGGTCTCTTCTCCAACAACCTACTGAACAGATCCGGGACTACGTCACACGTATTACGGAGGCCACTTTGGACTGTGGCTTTACCTGCCCCTGTTGCCACACTGATGTCTCTGACGAACACATACGGGACCAAGTGACTATCGGGATTAGTGATTCGTCCCTTCAGCAAGATGTTTTAACTAAAGACCGCACCCTACCTACCTTACAAGATGTTATCAACTACTGTGTGGGGTTCGAATCTGCGGCACTCGATCAGACGGCAATGCAACCGGGGGTACATGCTGTGAAATCACCATACCAGCGTCTCAAGAGTACTTACCCACGCCCCGCCCCTATCCAGCCCCCCGCCCAACCCACTCAGCCCCCGTCGCCCGCCCCACCACCTCCCCACGTCGGCCCCACTTCATCTCCCACACGTTGCTCCGGGTGTGGCCTATCTTCACATTCACAAGCCCAATGATCTTCGAAGTGTCCTGCATGGGGCAAGACCTGCACGGCGTGTAATAAACCTAACCACTTTGCCAAGGTTTGTAAATCCACCTCTTCCCAGTGCAGTGGGTGCGGCCTATCCACACACTCTCAAGCCGAACGCCCATCCAAATGCCCTGCTTGGGGCAAGACCTGCCCGTCGTGCAACAAACTCAACCATTACTCCACAGTTTGTCACTCCACGCCCTCACCTTCATCCGCGGCTGTTATCATTGGTACTCTCAAACAGGCTGTTAACAAACCACCACCCGCACGGCTCCCCTCCTTGCCCATTACCATTTCTACTGCCATGTCGCCCCACTCTCACCCCACCAGCGTCACGGCCCACCCTGACACGGGCGCCCAAGTATCTGTGGCTGGTTTGCAATTACTACGGGCACTGGGCCTCCAACGCCACCACCTACAGCCTACTCACCAACGGATCACGGCCGTGGGGGGTCACACTCTCCAGGTCCTGGGTTATATGCCGACTACCATTACCGCCACCGACGTTGCCGGCACCCCCTACAGTACTGATGATGATATTTTTATTATTCAGGCACAGTCACCGTTATTTATTAGCATGTCAGCTTGTAGGGCACTACATATCATCCCTCCCGACTTCCCCACACCTACCCCCTGCATGGCCGCCCACACAGCCCAACCACCACCCACCTTGACCAGGACCCCTCCACCACACCGGCCCACTTCCCTCCCCTTCCCACCTAACGACCTGCACCTGTCTGACCTTCGTGACTGGTTCTTGTCACAGTTTGCATCTTCTGCATTTAACACCACCAGCGGCCCACCCCCCACGATGTCTGGCCCTCCCATGCACATCCACATCAAGCCTGGCGCATCTCCACGTGCCGTGCACACCCCTGCCCCTATACCACATCATTGGAAGGCCCAGGTCAAAGCAGATCTCGACAGGGACGTCGCACTGGGCATTATTGAGCCTGTCCCCATCGGTACCCCTACTACCTGGTGTTCTAGGATGGTGGTGGTCGCCAAGAAAACTGGACAACCCCGCCGTACAGTTGACCTGCAGGCACTCAACCACGCCTGCCTTCGGGAGACACATCACACCCCGAGCCCATTCAACTTGGCCCAATCCATCCCTGCAGGCACTCGTAAGACGGTCCTAGACGCCTGGAATGGATACCATGCTGTTTTACTCGACGAATCCAGCAGGGAGGCTACGACTTTTATCACGGAATTTGGCCGTTACAGGTATATCAGGGCCCCTCAAGGTTACTTGGCAGCTGGCGACGCCTATACCCGACGCTTCGACGCAATCATACAGGCTGTCCATCGTAAGGTGAAGTGTGTCGACGACTCCCTTTTGTGGGACTCTTCAGTCGAGGAGGCATTTTGGCACACTTTTGATTACCTGGCCCTCTGTGCAACCAACGGTGTCACTTTCAACCCTGACAAGTTTACCTTCGCCGCCCCTTCAGTTGACTTCGCCGGACTCACCATCACAGACACTGGAATTAAGCCATGCACGTCCATGATTAAGGCCATCCGTGACTTTCCCACGCCCACAGACATCACAGGAGCCCGGTCGTGGTTTGGTCTCGTTGAACAGGTCGCCTGGGCCTTCAGCATCAAACCGGAAATGGCGCCCTTCCGGGAACTTGTGCAGTCCAAAACCCCCTTCCACTGGGATGAGGCACTCGACTGTACCTTTGCCACATCTAAGGACCACATCACACGCCTGGTTGAGGAAGGGGTCTGCTCCTTCGAGATCGGCAGACCCACGTGCCTCGCCACAGACTGGAGCAAAACCGGCCTTGGCTTCCTCCTACTCCAACAACATTGTTCCTGCCCCACCGCATCTGCCCCCACCTGTTGCAAGGTCGGTTGGAAACTTGTCTTCGCCGGCTCCCGTTTTACCACACCTGCGGAGTCCCACTACGCACCCGTCGAAGGCGAGGCTTTAGCAGTGGCTGACGCCCTTGACAGATGCAGAATGTTTGTCCTGGGCTGCCCTGACCTCGTCGTCGTCGTGGACCACAGACCTCTACTGCACATCCTTAACGACCGGTCCCTGGACAACATACCAAACCCTCGCCTGTTCAAGATTAAGGAACGTACCCTACGATACCAGTTCACCATTCAACATACGCCTGGCAAATGGCACCGCGGCCCTGACGCTGTCTCCCGCTACCCGACCAGGCCCTCCGCGGACGCCCATGATGTGCATAGTGCGGCCGCCAGCGAGCTCGATATCCACTCAGTTGCCTTGGCCTCCCTCACCATGCTCGCCGCCATACCTGACCCAGTTGTATCATGGTCATCACCTTAAATCTGCCGGCCAACAAGACAGCGAGTATACCTCCCTTCTTCAGACCATCCCCGAGGGCTTCCCGGACTCCAGAGAGGCGACCGCCCCACAACTACGACAGTTCTGGGGTGTTAGAGACCGCCTCACTTCCGTCGACGGGGTAGCCCTCATGGATCAACGACCAGTCATCCCCCATCATCTTCGGTCCAGAGTTCTCGAGGCCCTTCACTCAGCTCATCAGGGTATGACTGGCATGAAGGCCCGTGCACGTGCGAGTGTTTACTGGCCAGGTATTGACAAGGCCCTACGCAACTGCCTGGATACCTGCCACTACTGCCGCGCCCACGCCCCGTCCCAGCCGAAAGAGCCACTCATGTCATCTGACCCACCCCAATGGCCATACGACCAGGTAGCCGCCAATTTTTTTCAGCACCAGGGCAAACACTACCTGGTCTACGTCGATCGCTTCTCCAGCAATGTCCACATCTTCTACCTGCCACCAGGTAAATGTGATGCTCACCACCTCATCTCGGCGTGCCGTACCCTCTTCACCCACTACGGAGCACCCCGGGTACTGGCGAGCGATGGTGGGCCCCAGTTTACAGCCGGGGACTTCCAAGAATTCCTGGCACATTGGGGTGTGTCACAGCGGGTCAGCTCTGCGTTCTACCCTCAGTCTAATGGCCGCGCCGAGCTGGCTGTTAAAGCAGCCCGCCGCATCATCGCGGACTGTACATACCCCACTGGCTCTCTAGACAACAACGCCGCAGCCCGCGCCCTCCTCCAATACAGGAACACACCCCTCTCGACCATTGACAAGTCACCAGCTCAACTTCTCTTCGGCAGGACCCTACGGGACCACGTCCCCTGCAATCCTGCACTTCTCCACCTCCACCCCCACTGGCTTCTCTCGGCCGAAGCTCGTGAGGCAGCCCTTTTTCACCGTAACGCTGCCCTAGCCACATACTATAATGCTTCAGCCCGGCCTTTATCACCACTCCACGTCGGTGACCGGGTCTCCGTCCAGAACCAGGGGGGCAACAACCCGACACGGTGGAACAAGACTGGCACTGTAGTGGAGGTGCATCCACACCGCCAGTATACCATCCGGGTGGATGGGTCGGGGCGAGCCACACTCCGCAACCGCCGCTTCCTACGACAGCTTCGTCTACCGCCCTCCACTCAACCTACACCGCCCGACTCCACCATCGCCTCGTCGGACGCCAATAGGGGGGGGGAGATATAATAATAATGTATACACCACTATTGTCCAACACCATATGGCACCACAGACACTTTAGACTTGCGGGCGCCTCTGGCACCCAGGCCTGTGGAGGCAGCAAGTCCTTCAGTTCACACCAGACTCTCACATAACCAACTAGCGTCTCGGCGCTCCTGTACTCAACCCTAGCCAATAAAGGATTGAAGAGTACTGGTGTTATATCTCCATTCATCTTTATTATAATAAGAACATAAGAAAATGGGAGTCTGCAGAAAGCCGATTGGCCTACACAAGGCAGATCCCTGTCACACCCAACCCTAATTATAAGCCCAGCTTAAAAACACCATTAGGACTTACCTCACCGAAACGGTCAGAGGTCAGAAAAACGGGGATCTGCAGATCCCCACACCTGGGCCACACCTGACAGATCATCCTCACACCCAACCCATCTCGTCCATATGCCTATCTAATTGTATCTTAAAGATCCCTATCGTTCTTGATCCCACCATAGCACTTGGTAGCCTATTCCACCTATCTACAACTGTTACCAAACCAATATTTGCCTATATCTTTTGAAACGAAATTTATCTAATTTGAAACCATTTGTACGAGTTCTTTCGATATCACTGAGCTTTAGTACATTTGTCATGTCCCCTTAATTAATCCCACTAACCCACTTGAATACCTCTATCATGTCCCCTCTAACTCTGCGTCTCTCTAACGAATGTAAGCCTAATTTCTTCAACCTTTCTTTATACGGAAGATTTATAATATTATGGAACATTTTTGTCATTCTACGTTGTACTCTCTCCAATGAATCTATGTCCATTCTGTAATAAGGACACAAAAATTGAACAGCATAATCCATATGGGGTCTCACTAATGACAAGTAAAGTTTTAAGATAACATCAGCAGTTCTGTTACTCACACTCCTAGAGATGAACCCGAGAATCCTGTTTGCCTTGTTTCGAACGCTTATACACTGTTTTCTAGGCTTCAAATCATTGCTAACAAATACACCTAGATCTCTCTCACAATTCGAGTTTTCTAAAACCATATTAGCTAGTTTATATTTAACATTTGTATGCATCTTCCCTATCTTTAATACCTTGCATTTGTCAATGTTAAACTTCATCTGGCAATTTACTGACCATTCGTGTAAGGTATCTAGATCCCTTTGGAGGCACTCTATATCTCTATCTGAATCAATTTTCTCCCCATTTTGGTATCGTCTGCAAATTTACTTATCCTACTAGTTATACCTAAATCAAGGTCATTCATGTATATAACAAACAACAGAGGACCTAATACAACAACAGAGGACCCCAGAGGTACACCACTTTTGACTGCTCCCCATTCTGACTTCGTACCATTTATGCTGACTCTCTGCTTCCTACCAATTAGCCATGACCTAATCCATCCCAACAACGCCCCACCTATTCCATGCGCCTCAGCCTTTCTCATCAATCTCTCATGGGGGACTCTGTCGAAAGCTTTACTGAAATCTAAATATATTATATCATATGACTTGTCATTATCTACTGCTTCATATACCTCTGAGAAAAAAATAAGCAAATTAGTAAGGCATGAATGTCCCTGAGTGAATCCATGCTGAGAAGAATTTATTAAATTAAATGTATCTACAGTAAGTGGTTTCTAATTTTACTTGCAATAATTGACTCTAGTAGCTTTCCTATGATTGATGTAAGACTAATGGGACGGTAATTGGATGCTATTGATTTGTCACCTTTTTTTGAAGATCGGAACTATGTTTGCAAGCTTCCAAGCTTCTGGAAATATACCTGTCTCTAATGACTTGTTAAATAGAAATGTTAATGGGTAACTTAACTCATCCCTACATTCTTTTAATACTCTAGCATATACCTCATCAGGACCAGGCGATTTATGAGGTTTCAGTGTGTAAATTTCCTTAAGCACATAATTTCTACTTATAGTAACCGTACTTAACCTATTTTCTATACTATCGCTATATACCTTACGGACTTCTGGAAACTGTGCCAAATTTTCATTAGTGAAAACGGAAAGAAATTGACTATTTAATGTACTGCACATTTCAAAATAATTTTCTGTCATTTCTCCTATCGAAGTTTTAAGGGGACCAATTACATCTCTAACCTTGGATTTATATAGTTGGTAAAAAGCTTTAGGATTATTTTTTGAGTCATTGGCAACCTTAATTTCATAATTTCTTTTTTCTTTCCTAATATCCTTTTTTACCTGTCTTGATAAATTCTGATAGTAAGCAAGTAGGTGAATTTCGCCTTTCTTAATTTTTCTATATATTCCTCTCTTTTGTCCTAGAAGATCTAATAGTCTATTATTCATCCATTTGGGTTGGTTCTGTGTTGATCTAAATTTTCTTTTGGGGATATATTTATTTTGTGCATTGAATACTGACTCGATAAAATTATCGTATGTATCTACCAAGGTTGACGTCTCTTCCTGACTTAAGATGACAGGTGCCTGAGAAGGGGTACACTCATTTGGACACCTGGATCAACTTAATTTTTTTACCATAGGGTCCAATAATAGGGCCCACCATAATTGGCTTTTCTGAAGTCAGGTATTAATGTTGTATTCTCTCTGGTATTACCTTTCCATTGTATATTAAAATACACAGAATTGTGGTCACTATTTCCTAGGTGGTCCCCTATCTCTACATTATTTACCATATGTTCATTGTTACTGAAAACTAAATAGAGAATATTATTACCTCTAGTCGGCGTATCTATGAATTGAAATAAAAAACTATCTTGTACTACCTCTATAAACTCCTCAGAATCAGAGTCTCCTATTTGATGCTGCCAATCTATAGTCGGAAAATTAAAATCCCCCATAATGCACACATTGCTAAATCTTGATGCCATTTTAATTTCCTCCCTTAATGACGTTCCGTCATTTCTACTCATATTTGGCGGTCTATACATAACTCCAATAACTATGGTCTCACTACCTTCGTTAACCTCTACCCAAACACTTTCATTATCGTTATTTAGTCTAATACCTGATTTAATACAGCTTTTTAATGTACTCCTGACAAACACTGCTATACCGCCACCCCTCTTACTTGTTCGGTCATATTTAAACAAACTATATCCTGGTATATCAAATTCTGCTAAAAAAATGCCTGGTTTCTGTATTAATCCACGTTTCAGTTAGCGCTATTATGTCTATATTTTCTTTGCTAACAAGGGCTCTAAGTTCGTTCATTTTGTTACATAGACTCCTACAGTTTGTGTAATATACTCTCAATTTACTTCTTCTTTTATACCTAATTTACCTTTATTTCTAACGACATTTCCATCTTCCGTTGCACCATCACTACTATCATTAGCAATATAGTCATCATTTTTAGCATGAGACTGAATATCCTTATCGCTTTCGCCTGACGCTAAAATTGTTCCATTTAACCTCTCATTTACACTCTCAATATTTCTGTTCAAAACCCCACAACCACCCTATCTAAAGAACTAGCTAATGTGGAAACCCCTAACCGTGAAAGATGAACCCCATCCCTTGCGTACATCCCATCTCTCCCATAGAAACTATCCCAGTTATCAATGAATAAATAATTAATCAATATTCCTTCTTAATGTTGATATTGAAAAGTGTATTATTTGTAACCATTGAAAAGAGACATTACTTATATTTGCATAAACTATATATAACAGATCTATCAACTTTTATTTGTGGTTATATAGTCGTGGTCAGGAATGTCTGGACTATTTTGGAGCGACCATTATGACACACTGGCAAACTATATGGAAACACTGCATGAGCTACACAGAAATGTTTGGGGGGATTCGAAAGTAAATTATTTTCCTCTCGTTTTTTTATCATTAGGAAGTGTTCATTTTTGTTGACCACGACTGTACATTATATTAAATACGTGTTTCATTTTAGTAAAACTGGCATACATTAGTCTGTAAACATTTATTTTATCATTGTAGGTGAGGGGAAACTAATGGATCACCATACCTAATTGGCAGGGGTAGGGTATATTATAGCAAATCACTTGGGCTATGTAATCTACACACCCACACTCCTTAACCCTATGATTCCAAAAAAGGCTTCATAATCTGAATATATCGTCTGGTGGATAGTTGAATGAACAAACTTTTCGTAATCTGATTAAAAGTGTTAATTACTCATATATAAGCAGGTGTGCTACCATAGTAGACATTTTACTGAGAAGACCCCATGCCATTGACAGAGTGTGAATCTACAAACATAATCACATTTATTTGATTACAAATATATACATGTTACATAATACATATACATATTTACACAAACACAAACATACAAACTACACACACACACACACACACACACATACACACACATATACTATATATATATATATATATATACTGTATATATATATATATACAGTATATATATACAGTATATTAGGGTGGCCCAAAAACAAAAAGATTAAATTGTCATTCTCCACAAGGCTGATCCTGTTCCAGATCACAACGGGAGTTTGCATGCAGAAAATCATAACTATTTAACTGTATTTAGAGGTACCAACAATATGTAATTTTGTTTATTTTGAAATAAAATATAAATATTTGTTACTTTATTTATTCTTGGTTGTTGCCATTATATATACCAATAACTATAAACAATGAAGAATTGTGTGTTAATTGTAATAAATATAACATAAGGCAGAAACAAATCTTTGAATTATAATGCGTAAGTTGTTGGGACCTCTAAACATGCTCCAATCTCTCCAATGTTTTGCATGTAGGGTCTTGTAGTCATATGTAACCAAACCAGCCTTGTGGAGCAGCATATTATTAGACAAAAATTATTGCCCTATGTTTTTGGGCCACCCTAATATATATATATATATATATATATATATATATATATATATATACAGTATATATATATATATATATATACATAACAAAAAATTATATGTGAATGAAGGAGACAAAAGGCATAACTGCCTGCAGCGAATGCCTCCCAATGCCTGGACACACGGAGTTTGCAGCAATTTAAGTCATAGGAAGAGGGAAAGACTGATTCTGGGAGAGAGTTCCAAAGCTCAGCAGTTGAATAGAAGAAAGTCTGAGAATAGCATTTCACTCTTGGGTTGGAAATTTGCACAGAGTAGGGGTGGGCATGTGTTGCAAGGCGGGTACTACGTACCCTATGTAGAGGAGGTGGTATACACTGGGAAAGCTCCGAGGGACACTGATTATTGTAGTAGCGATAGAATAGTGAGAGAGATGCAACATTGCGGCAAAGAGAGAGAGATTGCAGAGAGTTGGTGAGTGGACGGGAGTTAATGTTACGAAAGGCTTTCCTTTCTACTTTGTCTAGGAGTGCGGTGTGAGAGGATCCTCCCCACTCATGTGAACAATACTCAATACAAGGACGCACTGTGCCCCTGTACAGAGCAAGAAGCTGCGCAGGGGTAAAGAACCCCTTGAGGTGGTTGAGCACACCCAGATTCCGGGAGGCTGCCTTAGCGAGACTGGTAATATGGTCTTTCCAAGTGAGAGCAGAAGAAAAAGAGACACCGAGGACATTGAGAGAAAATGAAGGGTTGATTTTTGTATTGTTGAAGAATAAGGGATAGTCCTCTGGAGACTCCTGACATGTAGTAAGATGGAAAAATGTAGTTTTGGAAGCATTATATGTAACAAGGTTTTCTCTACCCAAAATCGAAATAGTAGTTAGATCAGAAGACAAGTATTTTATGGCTTCATTACGTTTGCTTTTGAGGGACTGCTGGCTGGGACATTCTGGAAAACTAATTGAGTGGTGTAGGGTAGAGTCGTCTGAATATGAAGGGATGGGACTGAATGTACATTTGAGAAGATCATTTATGAAAATTAGAAGGAGAATAGGAGATAGGACAGAACCCTGAGGAACACCGGAGTTGATAGGATGAGGAAATGAACGATGGCCGTCCACAACCGCAGCTATGGAACAGCCGGAAAGGAAATTAGAGATAAAGGCACAGATGGAGGGACAGAAACCAAAGGAGGGCAGTTTGAAAATTAAAGATTTGTGCCAGACTCTATCGCAGGCCTCCGATATGTCTAGTGCAACAGAAAAAGTCTTACCGAAGTCCTGAAAGTTGGATGACAAAGAGTTAGTATATACAGTATATATATATATATATATATATATATATATATATATATATACTGTATACAGTATATACTGTACATTGTTTTACCAGGTTTTTGCTTGGGTTGATTGGTTTAAATTGGTATGTTCTACTTGACTGGAGGAGCTGAATTCTTTTCAACACATACACAGAAAGTAATAGAGGATAATTATAACAATACGTACATTCGTATTATGTTTTATTTGCACAAGGATATTGCATACGTAATACTAGATAATGGTAAATAACAAAATATATGACGCACGAGCGAGGCTCCATTAAGTTTTACTCGTATGACTGTTGCTTCTACAATATAGTTAAGTGCTCCCTTCAATCGAGGTATTTACACTTGTACAGATAAGATAGGTAGTTATAAGGACTGTCTGCTAATTGAAGAATTACACTTGTCCTGTTATAAATATAATTTGATAATAAAAGCACTTCCTTTCGACTGAGGCATTACACTTGTGCTAATAACGTTTAGATAGGAATAACTGTATGCGCAATATGTTAGAGTAAAATGTGTAGAGTTATTTTAGATGTAATGACTAATGAGGTTTTCTTTCTAGTTTCCTTTTTCATGTATTTGTGAGTATATTATTTAGAATTCACTTGGTATTAATATGATCATATTTAAATTTAGTACTTCCTTAATTGAACTGGGCATAACTAGTACTTTCTTATAATTTAACTTGCATAAAAATCAGAGAGTATGATTTCACTAGAGTACTTCCTCATATATAGGCGCATCACTAGTATTCTTAACTGTTGAAAAGTTAAATCCTCTCTCTATACAACACTTAGTATAAATCAATTTTCACAGATATTTCTCCTGTTTGTTTTCAACAGCATATAATCTCACTATTTATTTGTAGAGTGGCAACTTACAGTCTTCGGTATATAAGTTGGGCCGTGGTGGTGATCCTGACGTGACTAGTTGACAACAGTTGTACTCGAACTCTTGGAATTGGACCTTGAATAATACCTACCATATGCCAGTACATACTGTAGGTAGAGTAAAATCGAACTAACGTAGGAGAGAACTCACTAACTGCTCTGGTCTTTATAAGAGTTTTGATGCCAAATTTCAGTCTTGGTGTTGGGTCTTGAATATCATGTGCAAATGCCAATGCACCAGCAACACGTATCTAACTAACGTAAAATAGTTGTTTTTAACGCAACGTATCTTAACTGTTCTGACCGTTATAAGAATCATTCAGAACTGAGAGTGATGGATATACTTTGGCATTCTTCGAGATATTTCTATCTCCAAAGGACTCCTTTATGAGTGCTGTTATAATCAAACGGTGTCAAAAAGAGCCCTGGTTTGGTGTATCCCAAATAAAGTGCTTGCCCTGGCAGCATTCTTTATCCACAATAGCGCCACGGTTATGGGTAGGAAAGGATATTAGTTACAACAAGTGAAGTGTCTTTCTTGTTGAACCCATAACAACAAACATCTAATTGGGGTAGACAATTCTGTACCAGTACACCTAATTATGTATCCCCAAATAGGATCAAGGGTGGCCCAAGCTTTCCAACTGTCTTACTCTCCAGTGACAAGTAAGAACAATTTTCCAACTGAGTGTCGATCTTAGTTAACACCTTACGAGCGGCCTATGCGGTTTATTTATGTGTACCGCACACTGTAAGTCGAGAATAACGTAAGGACTGGAGCCCAAAGGACTCCTTTATGAGTGCTGTTATAATCAAACGGTGTCAAAAAGAGCCCTGGTTTGGTGTATCCCAAATAAAGTGCTTGCCCTGGCAGCATTCTTTATCCACAATAGCGCCACGGTTATGGGTAGGAAAGGATATTAGTTACAACAAGTGAAGTGTCTTTCTTTTTGAACCCATAACAACAAACATCTAATTGGGGTAGACAATTCTGTACCAGTACACCTAATTATGTATCCCCAAATAGGATCAAGGGTGGCCCAAGCTTTCCAACTGTCTTACTCTCCAGTGACAAGTCCAGCTTTATTTAACTCGACTTATGTTGCTCGCCGCTAAATAAGGGTTAAAATAGGACTTCAGAGGCTATCAACCCTATTGGATTATTAAGCCAGCACACTGTAAGTCGAGAATAACGTAAGGACTGGAGCCTCTCTGCGAGAACTCCAGTCCCTTCTATCGATCTTAAAAATTCCTGCAGTGGTCATACCTTTGGCTGAGTTGTTTTAGCTGATGTATCCCAAGTCAATGAGGGCACTGGTGTGAGGAGGACATCTGGTGGTGCTTGTACTAGTCCTTCTCAGCTTCTTGGTCATGGCGGTGGTGTGGTTGAGAGGTAGAATGGCGCTTGAACGTATGATGTTTATGGTGCCTTTTCGTGTGTTGCCTTTTCTTTCCACCTTTTCTTTTTCTTCTGGACTTCAGGATTGTTTCGGGTGATGAATAAGTTTTTCCCTGGTGTTGGAAGATGTGTCATTTCGATGGTAGTGACTCTTGCACATCTTGGTGGACTGGCGGTTATTTCCTTGTGGCTTGGAGGTGTGGTGGGCAGAGGAGAACAAATGCTTGGTGGTGGTGAATGTAGGGCAAGCTGTTTTTCCGTTATTTTATCTCCTTCCCTGTGATGATAGCCACGACCCTGTGGCTGAAGCTGGTAACATCAGACATTTTCTTGGTGGATTTTTTATTTTGTTATTGTATAACACCAGGTATTTTCTTGATTGGAAAATTCAGTGCGAGTGGTAGTGTGAAATGGGGTAGAAGAGGTTGTTAGCAAGAGGTTGATGGTGATGGAGAGTTTGTTGTGGGGATGACAAGGATGGAAGATGGTCTGGGTTTGGGTGTGTGAGAGAGGGGGTGGGGATTGTACTGTAATAGGAATAGATGATTTCTATGATTTAGGAGACACAGGAAAGACATTTGAGGGATAAGGTTGGTGAGGGGTGGCGAGGCGACGGGGAGGGGATGGAGGTATTACAGGGGTTGGTGTGAAACAGGAGGAAGAGGGGTGACGGGGAAAGTTGAAGTTTGTTGGCGATGCTTAGAGGAAAAAATCGAGGTAGCGAAACATCAGTGGACTTAGAGTATGAAGAAGAGGGTGGGGAAGGGGACGAAGAGTCCGATGCGGTAGTTGAGGTGGAAGTAGAAGAATATGTATGACGTTTAAGAGAGAGCGGGTGATTACAAGAGGTGGGTGAAAAAATGGTGGGCAAATGTTTGGCCATAGCTGTGGAAAAGGGGTAACTTGGTTAATTTGAAAATGAGGGGTGATGGAGGCATTTGTGAAGAAGTGTTGGTCAATGCTAACAGTGGTGACAGGTGAACGTGATGAGGACACTGTAGGAGTTTCTACGTTGATGGAGGCTGGTGGCAAAGGTGCTGAAGGTGATGTTGTAGACATGGAGGCTGGTGGCGAAGATGTCGAACAGGATTCACAAGAAATCTTGTTGGAGGTAAGTGGTCGAGGATGTGGAGGCTTCTGAGGTGTCTAGGGTTGACCTTGATATGGCTCCTACTGCGGATTTATTTTAGGCCGGATGGCCAACAGCTTGTATATATAGTGATGATGTCCCTTGTAAAATCCCACGGGATCGTGGATGGCGAAAAGTTCCCTAACACTAGAGGGAAGGATCCTTAAGAGCACACAGAACACCTGTTGGTGTTGTTGCTCAAAAGTGGACAGAGGGTAATCGGCTTTTGCCTGTAGGGTCACTATTCCCAGGGTAATGTCCAGATTTCCTCCTTATTTTTATCTCGTTGATTTTCTTTTAAGGCTACAACGGGGCCTAGTGATGGCTGAACAGCGTTGATCACAATAATCCGGGGACACTGCCTTTCCCAGGTGAGTTAACCCGGCAAGCGCGATAGGCCTCACGGAAGGCTTCCTATAGGGAACGCGATAGGCCTCACGGAAGCAAGACCATAAAAAAAGCCTTCCAAAAAAAGAAAGGGCCTATCAAAACAAAGGATTTTGTCTCTAGGTGAGATAATTCCCCTCTAGTACTCATCCATGTGTTTCTCACCCCTCCCCCTCCCCTCCTTCCCCACCTTATTCCCCCCTCCCCCCCCTCCTCAATTATCACCTATTTTTCCTCTTATTATCATCATTTATCGGTTATTTTTCTCTCCCACGATAATGTAGCACAAGTGGGTTGCATAAAAGATCGTTATGCAACACCCAGACACCGGCACACACCGCCCCGCTCGTCTCAGTTGACTCCCAGACAGCGAGAGGGGAGGGCTGCCTGTGGCTCTCTCTCGCCTGAGATTATGACCGGGTGGCCAATATCTTCGTTTTTCACCACCCAAATGCTTTTCCCACTTATTTTAGCACTCTTGAAGGTTCATATATACATCATATATGTAAAATAAAAGCATACCGAAAACAAATAATGCTTTATATTGTAAATATAACGAATTCTGTCAGAATCCAGGGCTAGAAATGCACAAATAACTACCCTAGCACCTAGGTCTATATCGCGCTTGTCAGGTTAATAAGACAGCAGTCTTTTATTGATCGGTCTGGTATGCCGGGCTGAGTACCGGGCTGACCATATCTACGTATGTGCTAATATCGTAAGTTTCTGCCTCATATTTGGGTATGGCACTGTGCGAACGTACAGTTATGATGACGTATGTGATAGAACGCTCTACTCCTTTGCTGATTTTATGTGCCAAACGAATTCGTCTTCCCGAACCAAGAACCACCGTCTGCCGCCATTGTTATACCAGGTTTTTGCTGGGGTTGATTGGTTTAAATTGGTAGGTTCTACTTGACTGGAGGAGCTGAATTCGTTTCAACACATATACAGAAAGTAATAGAGGATAATTATAACAATACGTACATTCATATTATGTTTTAATTGCACAAGGATATTGCATACGTAATACTAGATAATGGTAAATAACAAAATGTAAGATGCACGAGCGAGGCTCCACTAAGTTTTACTCATACGACTGTTGCTTCTACAATGTAGTTTACCTTCAATCGAGGTATTTACACTTGCACTTGATAAGATAGGGAGTTATAAGGACTGTCTTCTAATTGAAGGATTACACTTGTCCTGCTATTAAGATAATTTAATAAAAATAGCACTTCCTTCGACTGAGGCATTACACTTGTGCTAATAACGTTTAGATAGGAATAACTGTATGCGCAATATGTTGGAGTCAAATGCGTAGAGTTATTTTAGATGTAATGACTAATGAGGTTTTCTTTCTAGTTTCCTTTTTCAGGTATTTATGCGTATATTATTTATTATTCACTTGGTATTAACATGATCAGATTTAAATTTAGTACTTCCCTTATTGAACTGGGCATCACTAGTACTTTCTTTACCCTTTAATTTGCATAAGAATCAGAGAGTATGATTTCACTGGAGTACTTCCTCATATATAGGTGCGTCACTAGTACTCCTAACTGTTGATAAGTTAAATCCTCTCTCTAGACAACACTTAGTATAAATCACTTTTCACTGATATTTCTCCTGTGTGTTTTCAACAGCATATAATCTCACTATTTATTTGTAGAGTGGCAACTTATAGTCTTCGGTATATAAGTTGGGCCGTTGTGGTGATCCTGACGTGGCTAGTTGACAACAGTTGTACTCAAAGGCGTCCGCAGGATTTTTTTTTTAGGGGGGCCCCCCCCCCCTAAAAAAAAAGGGGGGGCAAAGCCAATATTATTTAGATCCCTGGCTATACAATTTTTTCCCATGTATGTCTATAACATTTCCGGTGGTGGTCATGTAGGCTGTATACCCATCATAAAAATGCGTTTCCCCATTAATTTAATCGAATCTAATGCAAGGATAATATGATCGGGGGAAGTTCTAAAATATTTAGATTATGGACTTAGGATTACATATGCCTGTACATGTGCATGTGTAAATTAGTTTTGGATGATAAATCACTGTATTAGGCTATCTGCAAATATATATTTTAAGCAATGTATAAATTATTCCTTGCCTCGATGAACAAAACGTTTTCACATTTTTTATTGATATGGGCATAAATTCATAATAACAAGAACGAAATTACAAATTAGGTAATAGGACAGTAGACTATTAAGTTTACTTGTAATACTAAGTAATACTAAGTAATACTTGAACTATTTGAAAAGAAACTGAAGTCGGCGACTGTCACGACCAAAGCTTTCTATGACAGCCTCTATAAATCTGGCTTTGCCTTCCTCTTTCTCGATTCGTTTTCGGTGCAAATTCAGCATACACAGTGAAGACCTAACTAGATTTTGGAGATTCAGAAACAAAAAATGAAATTATGATCTAAAAACTTTCCACTCTCAAACTCAGAGTCCAATCATTTTGACTGTTTTCTAAAATAATATAGCCTACCTACCACCAATAACATTTTAGCAATACAGTAGGCTACTACTTCCCTTGTCCCATGGTCATGGCGGAGTTTTGGAAATCAGTAAAGCAAATTAAGATGTTGATTAGTATTCGTGCTAAACTGTATGTAACTCACCTAAATTATGCAAAATGTAAAAAAGGGTGTGTGTGCCTGGGTGGAACCCACACGACCAGTATCCGTCCGCTGCTGTTTTGAGTAGGTGATGTGACTGGCCACCGTATGGTGGCAGCACGGTGGCACCCAAGGGGAAGCCGTTCTATGTCATTTTCCATCATGCTTTCAATGTTATACTCTGAAAGTAGTACAGACTTGGCTTCGTTAGCCAGGAACAGATCCTCGGACACATTTAACAGGTATTTTCTTAAATATTTGCAGGGATTACTAATTATTTTATAACTAAACATGATTCTCTGCCAATTTATAAAATGATTAAACGTCATTAGTCCTGCAAGGTGACATGGTTGCTCTCCCAGTATCTTAGCTTCATCATTTTCTGTATTGCTTTATGGAAGCCTATTGCAAATTGTTTCAATGGGAAATAACATTTCTTATTACAGAACCACAATTCTGATCCATAAAAACTCATACAATAACTCTGGAATAATTTACTAAATACATTACAGCTAACGCTAGAAAATTTCCGCAAAAGGCAATTGAATTTGTTATAAAACTTATTCCTGCATCTTATTATGTCTTTGTCATTATGCAAATTGCAATCTATTACAAAGCCAAGATATCTACATTCGTGTACAACTTCTAACTTACTTTCATATAAATATAAAATCGGATCCTTGACGTTATCGTGTTTGTGCTTAAAATACATACAAACGGACTTACTTGGATTAATTTCAATATCAATTGCCTTTGCTTCATTTTCAATTATGTTCAATAATTCTTGTAAACCTGATGAAGAAGGAGAAAGCAGAACCAAGTCATCGGCATAAGCAATTATGTTGCTAGATCTGTTACCCAACTTGCAGCCTGTACTACTCTCAGATACTTTTTCTATCATGTCATTAATGTAAATATTAAATAGAACTGTTGACAGAATACCACCTTGTCTCACTCCATTTTTAATTTTCCAAGGATCTGATACTGCATCTTTATGCTTAGTAGCTACGCTTTGATTCCTATATAAGAAATATAAAATATTTACATACAACATAGGAATATTTAATTTTAAAAGTTTATGAATAAGCTTAAAATGATTAACTTTATCAAAAGCTTTCTTCAGATCTATAAAAGAGGCATATACATTTGAGCTTAAAGAATTATATCTTAAAATGGTTTCCTTTAAAACTAAGCATGCTGTAGACGTAGAGTGATTCACTCTAAATCCATGCTGTCTGTCATTAAAAGTCACATACCGTTCAATATGGTATTTTAAACAATACTCAAACAGTTTGAGGAACACTGAGGATGATACAATTGGTCTGTAATTTTCTATATCACTCTGATCTTTGAATTTATCCTTTACTAAAGGTAAAATAACTCCAAAAGTCATTCTTTCAGGCAAGTATCCATGTGTGACAAAAGACGAAAAGAGTTTAGCTAATAGGTTCACTAAATATTCAGAACCATGTTTGACATGATTTGAATGTACATTATCGTAACCAATGACATACTTAAGGTCATTAATTCTTTTACATACATCATTTATATTAATATTTCCTAATAACTGTCATTTTCTTACATTTGCATTTAATTTTGTGGTAAGGTACTGGTACTTTAAATTAGATATATTTTGACATTTTTCGTCATCAAAAGATGCCTTTAAACCTCTGAGAGAATTGTTTGCTATAAGAATTGCTTCACATTCACCTTCTATTTTCATATTAATATAGGATTTATTTTTCTTTGTCTTCCTCATAGGTAGAGTAAAATCGAACTAACGTAGGAGAGAACTCACTAACTGCTATGGTCTTTATAAGAGTTTTGATGCAGAACTTTCAGAGTCTTGGGTGTTGGGTCTTAAATATCATGTGCAAAATGCCAGTGCACCAGCAACACGTATCGAACTAACGTATGATAGTTGTTTATAACGCAACGTATCTTAACTGTTCTGACCGTTATAAGAATCTTTCAGAACTGAGAGTGATGGATATACCTTGGCCTTCTTCGAGATATTTCTATCTCGAAAGGACTCCTTGATGAGTGCCTTTATAATTAAACAGTGTCTCACAGAGCCCTGGTTTGGTATATCCCGAATAAAGCAGCATTCTATATCCACAATAGCGCCACGGTTAGGGGTAGGAAAGGATATTAGTTACAACCAGTGAAGTGTCTAATAAAGGCTTTCTTGTTGAACCCACAACAACAAATATCTAATTGGGGTAGATAATTCTATACCAGTGCACCTAATTATGTATCCCCAAATAGGATCAAGGGTGGCTCAAGCTTTCCAACTGTCTTACTCTCCAGTGATAAGTAAGAACAGTTTTCCAACTGAGTATCGATCTTAAAAGTTCCTGCAGTGGTCATACCTTTGGCTTAGTTGTCTTACCTGATGTATCCCAAGTCAATAAGGACACTAGTGTGAGGACTTCTTTTGTTAAAATATGACTTCATAGGCTATCAACCCTATTGGATTATTAAGCCAGCACACTGTAAGTCAAGAATAACGTCAGGAGTGGAGCCTCTCTGCGAAAACTCCAGTCCCTTCCAGAGGACTTCTGGTGGTGCTTGGAGTAGTCCTTCTCAGCTTCTTGGTCATGGCGGTGGTGTGGTTGAGAGGTAGAATGGCGCCTGAACGTATGATGTTTATGGTGCCTTTTCTTGTGTTGCCTTTTCTTTCCATCTTTTCTTTTTCTTCTGGACTTTAGGATTGTTTCGGGTGATGAATAAGTTTTTCCCTGGTGTTGGAGGATGTGTTATTTCGATGGTAGTGACACTTGCACATCTTGATGGACTGGCGGTTATTTCCTTGTGGCTTGGAGGTGTGGTGGGCAGAGGAGAACAAAATTAATGCTTGGTGGTGGTGAATGTAGGGCAAGCTGTTTTTCCATTATTTCATATATATACATACATATATAATTATATATATATATATATATATATATATATATATATATATATATATATATACCGGTATATATATATATATATATATATTTAGGATAAGGATGAGGATGGAAAAGACGCCTGGAAACATCTTGAACTTTATTTTTCGAATTTTCGGCACCTCACGGAGCCATCTTCAGAAGCAATACAGAACCTAAAATAGAGTATACACTCTAGAATCACACAACAGAACGGGTTCTAAAAAATGTAATATTTATATATAAAGAAAACGAACACTCGAAGTGTATAGTGAAACTTATCAATGAATATTTAAAACAATTGAGTTTACAAATTAAGAACTTATCTATGCAAATAAGGTAAATATAAATTAAACAATAATACGCTAAGATTGAACACCAACCAATCAGAGAAGGCAAATTTACTAAAGAGAGAATCCCGGTTTAAATCTAAAACAAAAAACAAGTACTTTACTCAGAAACTTGTCCACGAAACAAAAGGGTTTCAGCAATACTATTCTACATGAAACCACATTAAAAGATACCAAAATAACGTTAAACAAACTTTACTATAAATACTAATAGAAATGTCTACACAATATTATCAACAACCAACTCACACTTAGGACCAAAGTCAATTTGACTCATTTAACTACACCACGTAAGTTTAAAATAAATAATCAATCATACACAATACTTACCCAAACTCGGGGGATACTGACGTAAGGGATCAACAAGGACAAGAGACCAATGTAAACTGATTAGTTTGGCAAGAAGTGCCCAAAGTTGAAATGAAATAATATAAAACAAAAAGGGAGAAGAAGAAAAAAACATACACAACACCAAATATATAGATCTGTGAAGCAGTGACGTTAGCAATTATTGGCAAGATTGATTTCGGGATTTTGACTCTTAATTAGTAATTTTTCGCCCACAAGTGCATCATTTGGATATCTAAACCTAGCAACTATTTCGAAATCTCTATCTGTGAAAGGGTGATCTTCTTGGTGAGAATGATTTCGCACAGCCGAGAATGGCATACTTTGTAAAAACTTGCCAGTCCGATAGCTTCATTCACTAATGAATTTAGAATTGGATCATATTTTAACTAAGGACCGAGTGCCGAATCCTCTATGTTCGAATATTGTGTACAAATTTACTTGTCCTAGCTGTCAGGCGAGGTATATTGGATGCTCTAGCCGTTCATATAAAATCAGAGTATTCGAACATATTGGAAAAAAATATCGGACTGGCAAGTTTTTACAAAGTATGCCATTCTCGGCTGTGCGAAATCATTCTCACCAAGAAGATCACCCTTTCACAGATAGAGATTTCGAAATAGTTGCTAGGTTTAGATATCCAAATGATGCACTTGTGGGCGAAAAATTACTAATTAAGAGTCAAAATCCCGAAATCAATCTTGCCAATAATTGCTAACGTCACTGCTTCACAGATCTATATATTTGGTACATATAATCATTGATACATAATAATTGATATTGGTTCAGGAGTAATTTATCAAGAGGACTTCCCTAAGTGGTTAAGGCCCCATTAATTGCTCTTTCCATTCACATATGCATAGCCTACGTGAGTTGCAGTTGGGATGTGTGTACATGCTTAGATTGATATGCAGGATTCGAAGTTGCATAATAAATCGTAGGCAGTGTCCACCAACCTTTAACTGTCTTCGTGGTGTGATGTATGGGGTGTTGATTTTCGTTGTGAGCGTCCTGGGTTCGAGTCCACGGACTGCCACATGTGTTTGTAAATTTCATTAATCGATTTTGGGAGTGTGGTTGGTTGTTGGAAGGAACATAATAATTGATATTGGTTCAGGAGTAATTTATCGAGAGGACCTCCCTAAGTGGTTAAGGCCCCATTAATTGCTCTTTCCATTCACATATGCATAGCCTACGTGAGTTGCAGTTGGGATGTGTGTACATGCTTAGATTGATATGCAGGATTCGAAGTTGCATAATAAATCGTAGGCAGTGTCCACCAACCTTTAACTGTCTTCGTGGTGTGATGTATGGGGTGTTGATTTTCGTTGTGAGCGTCCTGGGTTCGAGTCCACGGACTGCCACATGTGTTTGTAAATTTCATTATTCGATTTTGGGAGTGTGGTTGGTTGTTGGAAGGAACATAATAATTGTGTATGTTTTTTTCTTCTTCTCCCTTTTGTTTTATATTATTTCATTTCAACTTTGGGCACTTCTTGCCAAACTAATCAGTTTACATTGGTCACTTGTCCTTGTTGATCCCTTACGTCAGTATCCCCCGAGTTTGGGTAAGTTTTGTGTATGATTGATTATTTATTTTAAACTTACGTGGTGTAGTTAAATGAGTCAAATTGACTTTGGTCCTAAGTGTGAGTTGGTTGTTGATAATATTGTGTAGACATTTCTATTAGTATTTATAGTAAAGTTTGTTTAACGTTATTTTGGTAACTTTTAATGTGGTTTCATGTAGAATAGTATTGCTGAAACCCTTTTGTTTCGTGGACAAGTTTCTGAGTACAGTACTTGGTTTTTGTTTTAGATTTAAACCGGGATTCTCTCTTTAGTAAATTTGCCTTCTCTGATTGGTTGGTGTTCAATCTTAGCGTATTATTGTTTAATTTATATTTACCTTATTTGCATAGATAAGTTCTTAATTTGTAAACTCAATTGTTTTAAATATTCATTGATGAGTTTCACTATACACTTCGAGTGTTCGTTTACTTTATATATAAATATTACATTTTTTAGAACCCGTTCTGTTGTGTGATTCTAGAGTGTATAATCTATTTTAGGTTCTGTATTGCTCCTGAAGATGGCTCCGTGAGGTGCCGAAAATTCGAAAAATAAAGTTCAAGATGTTTCCAGGCGTCTTTTCCATCCTTATCCATATCCTATGGAAATTACGGTGTCCTAGGTCACCTGCTGATGTTCTACTCACTATATATATATATATATATATATATATATATATATATATATATGATTAGAGATGGAAGATAATTGGAGAAAAAGAAAAGAAGAAAAGTAAGAGAAGTGAGTTAAGTGAGTTGGCGAACAGAAAGGAAAGGGGGAACAGAAATTAAAAGACATCAGAAGAGAACGGCGAAGAGAATGTGAAGAGAAGAAGAGAGTACTTGGAAGAGCAGGTAGGTGAGAACAAAAAATATATGAAGAACGGAAAGGTGAATGAGAGAAGAGAACAGGAGTTAAATAGAAACGAAGAACATGGGATACGGAATAAGGAAGATGAAAAACAGAAAACAAGAACAGAATGATGAGAAGAACAGAGAAAGGAGGAGTGGCGGAAGAAAACAAATGGAGAAAAGAGTACTGATGGAGTAGCTAAGAGAGTGAGAAGAAATTAGTGTAGAAGATAAAATACGAGGGATGAAATGAGTATCAAGCAGATACGGTAAGGAAAAGCGAGGAAAATTACTATAAGGAAAGAGTGGAGAGTAGATAAGAACAGAGACTATACATAATAGAAAAGAGGAATGTAGGAGAAAAAATGAGAAAGGGAAAGCATAAGAAAAGAGGAACGGAAAAGCAATCGTGATGGGGACAGATAGGGAAAAAGGAGGGAGAAAAATTAATAGAACTAAATTGAGAGAGTAAAGGGAATGACAGAGAAAAAACAAGATAAAAAACAGGAAGGAGGAGAAAGGAAGGTGAAGTGAGATGGGGGAGGAGGTACAAACTTCGCAACTCATCCATATTTGTATATACATAAACACTAAAGTCTACTTGCATTACTCAATACATAATCTTTGTTTTATAATTCACTTATTACACATTGTGTCCAAAGAGTTACGGTTGAGCCGTTAAATAATTACATCACCAATGGTATAACTTATTTTTTTTTTTAATTACCTTTACTGATAAAATGTACTGTGCACTTCCCAACTATTTACACTTATGTCCAAACAAGTGAAGGTATGAGGAGGAAGGAAGGACCACTAAGGAATGGAAGGAGTAGGGAGGAAGGACTTGAGGGGAGTGGTAGGAGAAGGAATGGAGAGAGGGAGGAAGGATCAGGGAGGGGGGTAGGAGAGGAGGAGAGTGGATAGGGAAGGGAGGGAGGGAGGAAGGCGGAAACCAACCAGTTTTCTCTGTTAATTACCAATGCACCATCTGTCTTCACCTTCCTCCGCCCACTTCCTCCCATAAACCTCATACACACAACCATTTTTTCCGGCAACGCAACATCGCTCAGCAATTCGTGTCTGGAAACTTAGGAATTCAAGCTCTATAAGTATTCAACGAACCATAACTATCTAAGTTAACTCTAGTTACCGATGCCAAATGTAAAACACTCTGGAACCGCTGCCATAAACTAAAGGGTGGATCAAAAGTTGTCGGAAAAATCGCTCGGCCGACTTGGTGTAAATATTTCACCGGGACTTATTTATTGCGCCACTTTATCGCTTTATTGCCCAACACAAATGAGAGGAAAAGATATATAAAACATAAACAACAACCAAAATAAGTAACCTTGTTTCTGGATGCGATGGAAAAGTAGAAAAAAATACGGGTAGAGTGAGGAAAATATAGTGAAACAATGCATTTGCTGTTAAAAAAAAAATCGAATAGATACAACAAATATTTATAATGGCAAACATTATCTGTTTTATTACTAGAAGAAAACATAAAAGTAGCAAACTATTTTGTGTTATTTTTATTTGAGGAAGTAATAAATAGGAAAACAAAAATCCGTGTTAATGTTGAGAGAGAGAAAACGAAAACGAAAACCAAAAAGTGTGTGGAATTTATGGTGGATACAATAATATCCATCACTTCTTTAACAGTATAAATATTATATTGCCCTCGGTAATGGAGCATCTGTATCCTTATATTCAAGTGTATGTCTATAAATGAATTAAGTGCCAGGTTTTATATATATATATATATATGTACTGTATATATGCATGTGTATATGTAGCTGTTTTATGGTCACCTGTTTGTACCGTGTGTATATCAGTCTATAGGTAGTGTCACCCTGATTAATACGAAAATTTGAGGCATTATATAGCACATCGTTCTTGGGGAAAACATGCGCCCATTTTCTGTTTTGTTGATTTATGCTTCGAATGATTTTATTATTAATTGTTTGTATCGTGTGTAATTCAGAGTGAAACTTGTGTCACCGTGTTGAATTGAATGTATGAGACAATATATCCTTTTTTTTTGGGGGGGGGGGGGACAATTAAACGAACATTTTATTCTGTCTACTGTACTGTGTTATATCACCTGTTGTGCCGTGTGTGTTAACCTACATAGTAAAAGATAAGTTGCTCTTAGTATTAGAAAGATGCATTGGTATTTGGATATTATACCCCCTTCTACTTTACTTTGGAGAGACATTTTCTACTTTGTTTCCATTAATTGTGTTATTGCCATATTGCCTATGTGCAAATGTTATGCTACAAACAAAAATATATATATAAATAAAATAATAATAATAATAATTAAAGTAAGAATCCTGCCAGCCAATCAATGCGCTGCAAATCACCTTCCCTTTAAACCAGCTGAGTTTGACATTTCCCACAACTTCCCTGGCAGCCAATCAGGAGCCTACGTTGTCGGAGCACGTTAAAACCGAGCCAGCCGCGCACACATCTCCACTTTTCAAATCGCTCTCGCTCCCTCCACCCGCCGTTTCTTAAAGTTGCAATAGGTCTATAACATCAGTGCAATTCCCATACTCCCGTAAGCCACTACAAGACCTTTGCAACCATCTCCCTGGGACTTATTACGAAGAGAGAAGACCCGAGGAGGGAGAAAGAAACCTTCATAGCGCGCGGCTAGGGAAAGTACTGCCCGGGCGGCTGGCTCAACCAACCACAGCGTGCCAAATCGTGAGGCGGAGCTATAAAGGGGGGGGGGGGGGGTGGCTGCAGACGGGACTCACGTCACAGACTCCACTGGGCTCACCAGCCAGCAACTCTCTACCCCTTTCACATATTCACGATGTTGAGCACGACGTACCCCGATTTGAATATCGGGACACAACGTGTTGCAATCGCCAACGTGTGTCGGGGTCATCGGGGAGCGGCGGGTTATCCACGGGGCGGAACGTGTCAAATCGTGCTTGGGGATGATGTGTTTGGGGGTGTCCAAACAAATCGCATGAGGGAATTTTGGCGTGGTAACATCGGGTACATCGGGTCGATGACGTGGGTCTGGCGTGTCGGCATCGGGTAGCATCGGCATCGACGTGGCGGCGTCGGGGTACGTCGTGAAAGATAACGGACATTTTCAAATCCCCCGCCGCCACCACGACAGGCCCCGATGTTGCCACTTGTACACCCGACGCCACCACGCTGTACCCACAATTATCGGGTATGGACGTTGTGACGCTTCTGCATAGTAACCACGTGCGGGCATGCGCGCGCGTCGGCTGCCCAGCCGTTTAGAAACCGGCTCGTGGTAGCCGGCCGGCAAGCTTTCCCTTAGTATATATCCTACGACAATGTAACTAATGTCTGGGATATTCTTATGTTGTTTCACAGCTTGAAGCTGCCCTTATTCTTAACCAACGCATCTTAGTATATTTTATTCTCGATAGTTGATTGTTTCATTATAATATATAAGATGTAAGTCTAGTGAGAGCGGGAAGAGACGAGCGGGAGAGAGAGACCGGCTTGGGACGTTGCTTCGCGCGGAGAGTCCAGCTTGGGACGAGCCTGAAGCGCTGCCACATGCATTTGATTGCAACGTTAGGCTTAGTTTCGACTCACGCACGGGGTAGAGGATTTTGACCAGGCAACTGTGTTGAGTGTTGCCAAGCCTGGGATGTATTCTGCATGCCTAGGGTGGGGTCCAGACAGATTCAAGACTCAGAGCTCACCTCATTGTCGTACCCTTCGGACCCCCTTGATATCTATCCCTCTCAACCCCACTTAGAAACGTTCTCTCTTACTTTGTATACCTTCTTTCCACTACTTCACCAATCTATTTAATTATCCCATCCCCTTGATAGACCTTATATCTATTATTGTATTAACGACGAGCTCTCAGATAACTAGATAGGATTTTGGGCCTTACGCAGGGATGTAATTGTTAATGAGACCTAGGAAGCTTTTTTGTTGTCTCATATTTGGTGGTTTCATGCTTGCTAGTGTGTTCTTGTGTCAGGTTAGCAGGGGCTAGACCGGAGGGGAGGCTTTTTGCGATCCTTTAAGTAAAGTCTGCTGGTGCGAGTCCCGTGGACCCTACGACTTTACTAGGATACCCGTGGGAGTCTGGGGGCATTTTCTTGTCTGTGTCCCTGTGTGTCTAGCGTTGTGTTGTGTGAGGGCCATTGCCTAGTCCACTCAGCACTGCGCTAGCACGTCTTGCTTTTGTTTTAGGGTCGCCAGGAGAGAGTCAGATACTTGCGATCTGAGTCTCTCAAGAGAGCACCCTTTCAATTAGAGTAATTTAGCGCACAAACCTGGGAACGTCCCTAGGCTAAAGCAGGTGGCTCAGCCCGGGTATCCGAAGCCTATATCCTTCCGGCTAGACCTCTGCCACCTGGCAGATTAACAGCTAGGGGTTTATTATCTCTGTATGCTTGTTATTGTGCCACAGTTTACCGTTTTTGTGAGCATTGTGAGTCAGGGTGTGGCTTAGAGACTCTGTCCGAGCAGGCTTGCCTGACTAAGAGTAAGAAGCACACCTGTATGTGGTTATGTTGCGAGTTGCTGCCTTTATTTAATTATACCGATGCCATTATACACTGTAGGTCCTATCACTAGTATTTATTCCAGCTTATGAGTTAAGAGTTCTCTAAATCCGTAACGTACTTTCTTTGTTAAGCATCAGATCCTACAGTAGCCGCATGCAGTTTAGAAACCCGCATCTTCTCTACCTGTACGATGTTTTGAGGACTGTTTGCTTTCACCTTCTTTCACGCAGGGGTGATTAGTTGTATTAATTAACGTAACGTTAAATGTACTTTCTTCTAGTTTGTTATTAAATTGTTTCTGCAATTTAATTCCGTTATCTATCTTTTCCTTGAAGCTTTAAGTCAACTTAATTGTGTGATCTTTTATATAGCCTGCTTGACTATCAGCAGTCTATAGTGCGTGCACCCTGTAACCGAGTCATAGGATACCTCGTTGTCCAGGCAGGACTCTTGACGGTTTAGGGTGGTTTGTTGCCTGGGTTTGTAGGTAAGGGTTGGATCTAGCGTTTTCCGTTGTTGCTTGTTGCCGCATACCTAGTCCAATAGAAAGAGCCCAGTGTTTATATATCCCAGGACGTAACAAATGGCGACCTTGCATAGGATATACTGAACAGAGGAATATAGTGGTCATTTGTTTTGAGATTCCTTATGATTAGAGGAATACAGTGGACATAGATTTTTTTTTTGGAGCAACCAATATAACACATTAAAGACTTTAAATAACATTAGTATATACATACTTGCATAGGAGATAAGGCACATTCTATAACCGTGATAATTACTGCAGTACACAAACATGTCTAATACATCAGAACACAGTGATGGGTCAGGTCACGATACGGGCTCGGAGGGAGAAAGACCTGTGGAGTGGCTAGTCGATAGCAAGGAGGGTGCTAGAAGATGTTTAGAGGTGCCCCTTACCGTTGCCAGGGTGTTGAAGCTGAATAAGTATGGCTTAAAGTGTGTGGCAGGTCTTCAGGGTCACCAGGGTTTAAGTGGCATGAGGAAAGATCAGCTGAGGACTTTGATATTGGGTTTAGAAGGGAGAGACCTGGGTGGAGAGGCGACTGGGGGCCCCGATCCCCAGCCCCCCCTCCACTCTACCCCCATATCAAACGTCAGGGTGCCTGAATTTAGTACATACCCCTAAGTTGCTGGTCAATGGCAGCGTGGAATTCAATCACAGGGACCCTCTCCATTAAATGCACCTTCCCCCCCTCATGGGTTGACTCCAGATTTGTTGTTTCGGCTTGAGATGGCCAAGGTTGAGGCCGCTAGAGCTCAGGTTGAGGCTGCCGAAAGACAGGTTAGTGTGCAGGCTGAGGTTGCTAGAGCTCAGGCTGAGGCTGCAGAGAGAACAGCTATACGAGAGGCTGAACTGCAGGCAGTCTACTTGCAGGCAGTTGACAGGGAGCTGGAGAGATCTCGAGTGGAGGTAACAGGGCGAAATATTGGGGGAGGTAACAGACATCGGGACCAATCATTGTCGCATCTGCTTAAACTAGTTCCTGTGTTCGATGAATTAGGTGTGGCTGAGTTTTTTATGCGATTTGAGAAGAAGTGTCAGGAACACCAGTGGCCTCAGGAAAAGTGGGCAGCATTAGTTTCATCAAGACTCCTAGGAAAGGGGCTAAAAGCGTATGATGCACTACCTTTAGAGTCCTGTGTAGTTTATGATGAGCTAAAGAAGGCTGTGCTACGGGCCTATGAGTTACAACCAGAAACTTACCGCTTGAAGTTTCGGGGTGTTACTAAGGGCAAGGATAGTACCTTCCTAGAACACGCCCGGGACTTGTCTGATGCACTACGACATTGGCTGCGTTCCGAGAGGGCAGCTACTTTTGAGGAGTTAAGTGAGCTGGTTCTCTTGGAGCAGTTCTTTAAGTGCACAGGCGGGGACTTAACATTAAATATAAAGGAAAACAATCCTAGAACTCTCCAGGAGGCAGCAGAAATGGCTGACCGCCGACTGTCATTAATTCGAGGGTGCGGAGCAGCAGCTAGGAGTGAGTTGGGTGCAAAGGATCGTACCCCTCCCCCTCCCAAGAATTTTGATACACATAAATACACAAAACCATCTAGCACTGACAATAAAACTGAACATAAACCAAATACCGTCCCGTATAAGAAGTCTAATGGTACCTCCCACTCTCAAGGGAAACCAAAGAGTAAAGAGTGCTTCGCATGTCACAAGGAGGGTCACTTTGCAAATGCTTGTCCGAACAAGCCACCAAACAAGGTTGTGTCATTGGCCCGCAGCATAGGGGTGTCGCCTATATCTTCTGAGTTTGCCAAGGGTAGTTCGTCAGAGGGTGGGACACAGCCTGTGTTCAAGAGTCCGGAAGGCTCGAACCCTGTCCGCGAAGTCTTTGGGGGTCATAGAGGGCATGGTTTTGTGAGGTGGGCTGGCGAAAGGCGAGGAGTTAAGCTATTGCGTGATACGGGGGCTTCTCAGACCTTGTTAAAGAACTTTACTGGTAGACCGATTAACGCTGCTCGGGTGGTGGTAGTTCAGGGGATCAATGCTACGAAGTCCTACCCGCTGGTGTGGATGGAGCTGGAGGTGGGTGGTATGGCGAAGGAGCTGGATGTAGGAATTGTAGAGAACTTGCCTGTTGGGGGCGTCGACCTCCTCCTCGGCAACGACTTTGCGGTGCCTGCTTCTAAGGTTTCACCCTTGGTCGTTGCCGAGAAGGCGGCCGACGTTAGTAGGGAGGAACAGGAGGGGGTTGAGAAGTGTAGCGTACAAACCATGGCGTGTGTTGTGACGCGTTCTCAGACATCCGGAGCCTTGCAGCCACCTCCTCAGTCTATCAAACCGCGGAGGAAAGGTCACAAGAAAATGGGAAGTGTTGGTTAATTGGAGAGTTTTGAGCCGGCAGTGTTTCTTGGTGACTCATTATTGGCACCTATGTTAGAGTCTGGAGAGGCCCCGGGGCCTGTCACCGCTAGTGCAGGTGCAGGGCAGGAAGAGACTCTGCGACAGCATCATTATGCGCAGCGTGAGGAAAGGATGGCTCAGCGGGACATTGGAGGTGGAAATAAATTATTTAAGATGAACCTGGATAATCTCGCACCTGCTGATATATGTTCCTTGCAGCTGGAAGATCCTGAAGTCAGGGCGTGTGGTAATGGTGCTGTCGAACTGGAGAGCGATGGGGATGCGCAGCCTGGTGATTTTTTCTTGTCCGAGGGGATCTTGTATCGGAGACATCAGGATCCCAAGAAAAAGTGGGATGGCGGGTCAGGATTAGTGGGCCAGTTAGTAGTACCGAGGGTGTGCCGTGAGAGCTTATTGAGATTAGCTCATGATGTGCCTTTGGCAGGGCACCTGGGGTCACGTAAGACGGAGGCAGCTCTGAGCAAGCTTTTCTGGTGGCCTGGGTTAAAGGCGAGTGTCATGTCATGGGTGTCACAGTGTCACACTTGTCAAGTTGTTGGGAAACCCAATCAGGTCATCCTGTGAGCCCCGTTACAACCCATCCCTGTCATTGGGCCGCCCTTCAGCAAAGTAGTTATCGATATGGTTGGCCCATTGCCCCCCACTAGTGCCGGCAATAAATTTGTACTAACTGTAATGGATGTAGCAACACGGTATCCAGATGCTTACCCCTTGCGCAACGGGATGGCTAAGACTGTTGTCAAAAACCTACTTGTCTATTTCTCTCGTTATGGCTACCCTCAGGAGATCCAGTCTGATCAGGGATCCAATTTTACTTCTGCTCTGTTTAAGCAGACCATGCAGCAACATGGGATAGTGTCTGTGGTGTCATCTGCCTACCATCCCGAGAGTCAGGGAGTTTTGGAAAGGTGGCACTCGACTCTCAAGAGTATGTTGCGGTGTTATTGCATGGAAAATGGGAAGGACTGGGATCTAGGTCTCCCATACGTTTTATTTGCTGCGAGAGAAGTACCTGGGGAGAGCTTGGGATTTAGCCCGAACGAGTTGGTTTTTGGACACAGGGTCAGGGGGCCCCTCCACATAGTCAAGGAGATCTTGGATGGAGTCACAAAGCCATGCTCGCTTCTAAAGTATGTTGTTGAAAGCCGTGAGAGAATGCTAAAGAGTCTGGAGGTAACAGGTCAGAACCTTAAGAGTTCACAAGCTCAGATGAAGGACAGATACGACCAGAAGGTGAAGCTGAGGGAGTTTGAAGTAGATCAGGAGGTACTGATACTACTGCCTCTGGTAGGACACCCCTTGTCTGCCAAGTATTCTGGTCCGTATCGGGTTGTAAGGAAGGTTTCTGATCTAGACTATTTAGTAGCTACTCCTGATCGTAAGAAAAAGAACCAACTTTGCCATGTAAATCTGATGAAAGAGTATGTGAGGCGCCCCTCCGAGCCTCTCACTGTCCCGGTGTTGATCTGCAGCGATCGTGGTGGAGAAGGAGAAAGGGACAGTCAAGCTGCGAGGGAGGATAATTGGGATTGTCATGTTTCCGCGGATCAGTGGGCGGGGAATTCTAGACAAGTGGCTCACGAGTTGATATTGCACCTGCCTGAGCAACAACGTGTAGCTGTGCAGCACTTGTTTGATTCAAACCCAGCTGTTTTCGCGGAGCATCCTGGCCTCACTACTCAAGCGGTGCACGATGTCGATGTTGGGGACTACCCGCCCTTTAAATCAGTGCCATACCGTGTTCCCCCTATTAAATTACCAGCGCTTAGGGAAGAGCTGGATTATATGCTGAAACGTGGGCTGATTTCTGAGGGTGCAGTAAGGTGGACTTCCCCAGTCACACTGCAGCCCAAACCAGATGGCAAGGTGCGGTTTTGTATAGATTTCCGCAGGTTGAATGGTTTAACCCCCACAAATGCCTACCCTCTCCCTCGCGTGGACGACAGTGTAGATAAGATAGGAAAAGCCAAGTTCCTCACTAAGATAGACCTTGTTAAGGGATATTGGCAAGTGCCCTTGTCTGAGCGAGCGCGAGAGGTGTGTGGGTTTGTGGTGGACGGTGCCACATATCGTTGCCATGTTATGCCATACGGGCTGAAAAATGCCCCTGCAACGTTTCAGAAATTAATGAACGACATTGTAGCCGACATTCCCAACTGTACGGTGTACCTAGATGATGTCATAATGTACGACGATGATTTTAACAGTCACTGTGCTCACATCGGACAGCTTTTTAATAAACTGAATGAAGCAGGTTTGGTGGTAAACCTGGGTAAGTGCGATTTTGTCAAAGCCACAGTTTTGTACCTGGGGTTCGAGGTGGGGATGGGTCAGGTGTGCCCTCCACAGACAAAGATCAAAGCCATCGATCAGTTTCCCCAGCCTACGACTAAGAAACAAATCATGCGGTTTCTAGGGATGATAGGCTATTATCGTCGCTTCATCAAAGGCTATTCGACTGTACTTACAGCTTTAACTGACTTATTATCTAAGGACAAGAAGTTCCGGTGGGTTCCTGAGTGTGCAGAGGCGTTTTCCTTGGTGAAACACCTGTTATGTACCCACCCCATACACAGGGCCCCGGACTTCAGCAGACCTTTTCAGCTGGCGACTGATGCCAGTGACGTAGGGGCTGGGGCTGTCTTGTTACAGACAGATGATGAAGGTATCGAACATCCAGTGAGTTTTTACAGCAAAAAATTCAATAGTGCACAAAGGAATTACTCTGTAATTGAAAAAGAACTCCTGGCGATAGTGCTGGCGCTCAGGCACTTTGATGTATATGTTCCTGCTTTCGGACCAGTCGTAGTGGTTTATACTGATCATCACCCTCTGAAATTCTTGAATCAGTTTCATAACCGGAATATGAGGCTGACCAGGTGGTCACTCATGCTTCAGGAGTATAATCTGGACATACGCCATATTGCCGGTTCTGATAACGTGATAGCGGATTGTCTATCAAGGGTGGATGATGTTGGTTAGACTGCCCCAGGATTGAGGGTTGAGTGTGGAGGAAAATAGGCTGTCACTGTAGTTCAGCCGAAAAAAAAAAAAATTAAACAAAAAGCAAAACACCTTATAAAAACTCTTTATTTTTTTAACGTGTAGAATTTTGTATAAGATGTTGTAGCAGTATCTAAGTTGAATGTTTTCGCTTATTGTCGCTGAGTTAGTTGAACTTGCTCGGTGGAGCGCAACAGTCTTTATTTTTTTTTATATATAGTGCCTTGTGTCGCAACAGTGTGTGGTACTATGAGAAGCTTTCTGTTAGATATGAAGAACTTAGTTAAGGGTCTTATATCTTGGGGTAGGTGTGACGCTTCTGCATAGTAACCACGTGCGGGCATGCGCGCGCGTCGGCTGCCCAGCCGTTTAGAAACCGGCTGGTGGTAGCCGGCCGGCAGGCTTTCCCTTAGTATATATCCTACGACAATGTAACTTATGTCTGGGATATTCTTATGTTGTTTCACAGCTTGAAGCTGCCCTTATTCTTAACCAACGCATCTTAGTATATTTTATTCTCGATAGTTGATTGTTTCATTATAATATATAAGATGTAAGTCTAGTGAGAGCGGGAAGAGACGAGCGGGAGAGAGAGACCGGCTTGGGACGTTGCTTCGCGCGGAGAGTCCAGCTTGGGACGAGCCTGAAGCGCTGCCACATGCATTTGATTGCAACGTTAGGCTTAGTTTCGACTCACGCACGGGGTAGAGGATTTTGACCAGGCAACTGTGTTGAGTGTTGCCAAGCCTGGGATGTATTCTGCATGCCTAGGGTGGGGTCCAGACAGATTCAAGACTCAGAGCTCACCTCATTGTCGTACCCTTCGGACCCCCTTGATATCTATCCCTCTCAACCCCACTTAGAAACGTTCTCTCTTACTTTGTATACCTTCTTTCCACTACTTCACCAATCTATTTAATTATCCCATCCCCTTGATAGACCTTATATCTATTATTGTATTAACGACGAGCTCTCAGATAACTAGATAGGATTTTGGGCCTTATGCAGGGATGTAATTGTTAATGAGACCTAGGAAGCTTTTTTGTTGTCTCATATTTGGTGGTTTCATGCTTGCTAGTGTGTTCTTGTGTCAGGTTAGCAGGGGCTAGACCGGAGGGGAGGCTTTTTGCGATCCTTTAAGTAAAGTCTGCTGGTGCGAGTCCCGTGGACCCGCACGACTTTACTAGGATACCCGTGGGAGTCTGGGGGCATTTTCTTGTCTGTGTCCCTGTGTGTCTAGCGTTGTGTTGTGTGAGGGCCATTGCATAGTCCACTCAGCACTGCGCTAGCATGTCTTGCTTTTGTTTTAGGGTCGCCAGGAGAGAGTCAGATACTTGCGATCTGAGTCTCTCAAGAGAGCACCCTTTCAATTAGAGTAATTTGGCGCACAGACCTGGGAACGTCCCTAGGCTAGAGCAGGTGGCTCAGCCCGAGTATCCGAAGCCTATATCCTTCCGGCTAGACCTCTGCCACCTGGCAGATTAACAGCTAGGGGTTTATTATCTCTGTATGCTTGTTATTGTGCCACAGTTTACCGTTTTTGTGAGCATTGTGAGTCAGGGTGTGGCTTAGAGACTCTGTCCGAGCAAGCTTGCCTGACTAAGAGTGAGAAGCACACCTGTATGTGGTTATGTTGCGAGTTGCTGCCTTTATTTAATTATACTGATGCCATTATACACTGTAGGTCCTATCACTAGTATTTATTTCTGCTTATGAGTTAAGAGTTCTCTAAATCCGTAACGTACTTTCTTTGCTAAGCATCAGATCCTACAGTAGCCGCATGCAGTTTAGAAACCCGCATCTTGTCTACCTGTACGATGTTTTGAGGACTGTTTGCTTTCACCTTCTTTCACGCAGGGGTGATTAGTTGTATTAATTAACGTAACGTTAAATGTACTTTCTTCTAGTTTGTTATTAAATTGTTTCTGCAATTTAATTCCGTTATCTATCTTTTCCTTGAAGCTTTAAGTCAACTTAATTGTGTGATCTTTTATATAGCCTGCTTGACTATCAGCAGTCTATAGTGCGTGCACCCTGTAACCGAGTCATAGGATACCTCGTTGTCCAGGCAGGACTCTTGACGGTTTAGGGTGGTTTGTTGCTTGGGTTTATAGATAAGGGTTGGAGCTAGCGTTTTCCGTTGTTGCTTGTTGCCGCATACCTAGTCCAATAGAAATATATATCCCAGGACGTAACAATATATATATATATATATATATATATATATATATATATATATATTTATATAGTGTATATATACTAACTCTTTGTCATCCAACTTTCAAGACTTCGGTGAGACTTTTTCTGTTGCACTAGACATATCGGAGGCCTGCGATAGAGTCTGGCACAAATCTTAATTTGTGGGATTGAGGGATAAGCATTTACACTGGCACTAGCTGGACGAGGATAGGAGGAAGAAGAAAAAGGGGACAAGGCCCGACGATGACAATACAACTATCCCTATCTGCTCTCCTTCCACCCCTGTGAAAGTAACAGACTCCCCTAGTCCCTTTGTCTGTCACCCCTAGCGAAGATATAAAGTTTTGGAATGTTAGAGTCTGTTTTGGGATCCCTCATAAGGTAAAGAAAAAAAAACAGCAATGCACATGCTATCCCATTGCCGCATTGCTGAAAATGCAGTCTTTAACCCTTTGAGTACCAGCGACGTGTTATATTTTATTCTAGCTATATTTAGACGATACTATGCAGTTTAGGAAGGATCTGTGGTAGCTAAAAGAGTTGGTGGAGATACTACCAAGTCCTATTAATGCTATTGGTCCTTTCTAAGCTGAATAATTGTCTAATAGTTGGCAGAATATGAAGAAAAGGACGTCCCTGGTACAGTACGGGTTAACTAAGCTGTGAGACTTAAACTGGAAAAGATGCATGAGATTCGATGTACAAGGTTTGTTAAACATAAGTAGTTTAGTTTACAATGTAGACATATAAAGTATACTGTATATCTAATCACTAAAGAGAGTGAATAGAAAATGAAGGCAAGGTTACATAGGTTTATAAATACAAGCCTTCTAGAATATTTTCATCAAGATAAAAGTGAGTCTTTTGGCAAAGTAGATCTTCAAACACAAGTTTAATTAATGAGAGAATGAATAGAAGCAGAGATAATCCATTATAGTATCTGGTTATCGATCAGGCCAAGCATAAATAAAATATGCAGTATATTTTAGATGTGTCGAACGGGTGTTATTAGGCAAAATAATTAAGAAAGATCCAAAGAATTTTCAGAGATTTGTTCACGGAGACATTATATAACTTTGAGTATTGGAAAGTCTTTAATCTCCTCCAAGATAGCGTGTAGTGGAGTGGGGAGCCTTTTTTAAAGCAAATTAGGGACTCTGACTGCCAGAAACTTGACCCAAAATACTTAGGGTCGTAGTAACAATTTCTCTTCCCAGGTGTCTCAAGGATGTCGGGGTCTTGTCTTATCTCTTCTCTCTCACTCTGGGCTGGTGATCTGAGCGCTGTATACTTCTACCTTTTCTTGTTTTATTTATGTTTCTTATTTTTCTTCTGCTTCTTGAGCTGCTTAGTAGGAGGGAAAGGATGCTGATCTCTCCTGGAGACTCGCAAGGGATGCCAAATAAGTTTGATGCAGAACAGGGTATGCTGCTGAATTCTGTCTTACAGTAGGGATTGCTGTACTCTATATGTGCCTTGCAGAGGCACACCAAGGAATGCTGAACGAGTGTACGGCCGGTCAGGCTTAGCAGTTGTTGGTCGCTGTTTTACAGCAGGTATTGCTGTACTCTATGCGTGCCTTGCAAAGGAATGCTGAACGAGGATGTACTCGGCCAGGCTTTGCTGTTGTTGGTCGTTGTTTTACCTCCCATGGGATGCTAAGCGGGGATAACCTAAATAGGGGATGCCGAGTTTAGGAGAGGGGATGAGCCTACCAAAGAATTATTCCTTTCGCTCCTTGGTATTTATCTTGCTGGTTCGGCTCCTGGTGGTCTTTAGTTGAGAAAGAGCCTTTGTATACTCGAAATCACGGGAGAAAAGAAATTCCCGTTTGGCAACCTTCTTCCAACTTGTTCGAGTTAGTGCATTATTGTAGTGAATAGCTAAATGATATACAATGATGCTAAAAACAACAGACTTCAGTGTAAAACAGTAAAATAAATTGTATTTACCTTTTTTTTCTAAACACAAACCTAAATGAAACATAAGTATTAGCAGTCAGCTGATGAAATACATGATTGTGGCCGACGTACGGAACGAAACAGTGAAGGAATAAGGGGAGGACAGAGGAGGATGTTAGATAATATACCATATATCTCCCGTATAAAGCAATGTTGTTATGTCACATGTCTATAGGTTTGCAATACAAGGCACATGTGAACAATGAGCACCCTGAACATAGGTGTAAAGAAGATTGTGTTAAAGATAATACGAAAATAATGTTGAGGGAGGCCAAGGAATACAAACATAATTAAAGACCGTTCCACACGCGGGGTATCTCCCTCCCCTTTCCCTCCCTTGACATTATTCTCGTATATTCTCTACAATAATGTTCCTTTATACCTACAATCAGGGTGCTCATTGTTCACATGTGCATTGTACTGCAAACCTATACACATGTGACATAACAACATTGCTTTATATGGGAGATATATGGTATATTATCTAACATCCTCCTCTGTCCTCCCCTTACTTCGTCACTGTTTGGTTCCATACGTCGGCCACAACCATGTGTTTCATCAGCTGACTGCTAATGCTTATGTTTCATTTAGGTTTGTGTTTAGAAAAAAAGGTAAATACAATTTATTTTACTGGTTTACACTGAAGTCCGTTGTTTTTAGAATAATTGTATATCATAAATATGTGTGTGATAACCTGGGTTCGAATCCTGGTGGATCACATATATGCTTTCATTAATTTCATTGGAGGTGTTTGGTGTTGTGGTGAAATTAATACAAAATAGATTCACTACAATAATGCACTAACTCGATCAAGTTGGAAGACGAATGCCAAACGGGAATTTCTTTTCTCCCGTGACTTCGAGTATAGTCAGGTTGGGGCAGTTCTTGTGCCCTTGTGGTGCGGGCCCTTGGTATTCCGTCCTTGCCTCTGCCCCTATATCAGGTGAGATGGAGGGTAGGTGGTCAGCTGGGCGATGTATGAGACCGGGTGGGTGTTGCTCTAATGTCACGAGCTTTGTGATTACCTGTGATAGCAGATGAGACAGAAAACGGAAGATGTTCACACATACTTCACAAATGACCAGTCCAACGACACAAGAGGAAATGCTAAACAAACTTGGGTAGACGATTCAAGTCAGATGAAGCTAATAATCTATTATCCAACCACATCGTAAACTGTTCGAATAAGCTGCCGTTAAAAACTAATAATTGTAAGACTGTACTGACTTTCAGAGTATGCTTAGACCTATTTATGCAAACAATACCTCATCTAATTCATGTAATTTATATATAAGCCAAGTGAAGTGCCAAACCCACCTTCTTCCTAGTCTCTCTCCCCACTAACAACTCTTGTGCCTGATCCAGTCCAACAAGCCGACGAAGAACAACACCTACACCAACAAAATTGAAACGAGTGGTAACAAGTCTCGTCAGTTCCCAGAAGAGGCAAAACACGAACAGTCCCTTGGGAGCAATTTGTTTGTTGCTGTTCGTGTGCCTTTGTAATATAAATATATAATATTAATCATAGAATTTGTAAATTCGTAAACATGTTATCGAACAGAGATCAAAATATGACTATGATATATTCTTTACGAACCAGTTTGAGTAGATGGAAAAGTGACCAGTACCACATTAATTATTAATTATTGTTTCCTGGGCTCCTACCACAGGTATGAGGCTGCCTGACGTCATTACCATCTTATTCTGACTAACACTAGACGATGTTATGCAACTTAATATTAAATTTGGGTATCAGAGGATGTACATGCTATGTCAGGAAACCTTTTTAACTCCCACGGGTGCTTCCTTACATTAACTCAACAACAAATATAATATCAAATACAAAATGCATTACCGTACTGAAAAGGTTAATTTTTATTGTTATAATGTTAATGGTAGCACATATATAATACAGTGGAAACTATCTGATTGAGAAGGTAATAGATAATATTATTATCTATTACCTTCTCAATCAGATAGTTTCCACTGTATTACGTATGTGCTACCATTAACATATTAATTAAATACCGTTTAAGAATATCTTAGTCCATTTGATTTACCGTTATGTTGTTTTATCCCTTTGAATGTCAAGATATCCTTTCAAAGCTGAATATAATAATATTCCGTAACTGAAATATATTAAGATGTGACCATTTGACTGTTTCCTAATTACATAAACATAGGCGCAAGAGTAAGTACTGAAGCAAGAAAAAGAAAAAAACTAAATAGTATATGAATAAGGTATAACCAGGTACGGAATTGGGTATTACTTGGTAACATAATGCTATAAGATAGTATACTGTAAGTACAACAAAGATTAAGAGTGCATGAATATAACAAACTCAATCGAGCGTATGATTTGTTTTCTTCTAAAAAGTAAATAATGAAATTAATATGTACCTACAAAGTAGCGATGATGGGTTTTGTGTATTCTGCGCCAGGTCTGTTGTTGCATCAGTCTTCAGGCTGGATGTTAGATATATCGCTACATGAACTATCCGGAAACTAGTACTATTCAAACTATGCTCTAAATAATATAGGTATGAAAAGGGTATATACAGTGTCCGTAATAATGAACCTATACATTGGTATTTTCGTAGTAAGAAACCCATCTTATTTCAGTTAGAATGGTAAACCGCTAACATTATACCCAATTATTTGATATGCCATTTTAATGTACTTTTTATTACCCTAGATTTTGACAGTGTAACCTAATGAAGCCCACCAAAATACAACATATATTTTGCCATATATTGTTGTTTAGGTTCTTCAATAGCTGTTTAGCTTTGTATATGGTGAATCATAGACTACAGTAGATCTACTGTAGTCTATGGGTGAATATATACCAACTGAAAGGCTCTTCGGCAATACTTCTTTGATTTCCCATGAAATGATTTTTGAGTCCGTGGCCAGGGACCCTCGGAGTGTGCCGAGCGCATTACCGAGGTAAAGCTCTCGGGCATGGGGCATACATTCCATTTACTTTCAGTCTAATGCAAAAAAAAAATAAAAAATTGGCTTACACACGCTTGTTCTACTGCTGTCCACAATAAGGAGGAAGCATTCAAACGATACCGTTGCTTTCAAACTCAAGAATCTCGTACTTGTATATGTTTTTGCCCGGAATCAAGCTAAATGTTCTGAACTTTTCAAGCTCTAGCTCTTCCCAAGCTTTCTGGCATCTAGCCAAAAACCTCTTCAACAATTTTACTTCCTTATCTTTCCCTCTTCTTTTCCACCCCGACGGCACCACTGCCTCATATTCCTCTGACAAAGCTGAACTCTTCGCTCAAATTTTTGCTGAAAACTCCATCTCCACCCCCCTTTCTCTAACTTATGCCTAATATCATATTCTCTTCTTAGGATGTACTTTCTGCCCTCTCTGGGCTTAATATTAAGGCATTATTTCCGGATGGTGTTACTCCTGTTGTACTAAAAAAAAAATCTTCTGTGCTGACTCCCTTCCTAGGCAGACTCTTTCGTCTCTGTAGTTCCTCTAACGTATTTCCTTCCAACTGGAAGTTTGCTCTCATTCAACCTGTCCCAAAGAAGTGTGACTGCTCTGAACCCTTCAACTACCCTCCAATTGCTCTCATTTCTTGCATATCTAAAGTTTTTAAAATGATTCTTAATTCGAAATTCTTTAAGCATTTGTCTTCTCATAATCTACTTTCTGATCACCAGTATCGTTTCTTTAACACTCAAAGAGCGGGTGGTGAAGTATATTTCACTGTGCCGCCCAGCGGGTTTTTATTTACCATAAATGGGGTTGTTTCCGTGCTCTTTTTCATGCATAAACAAGAGCCAGAGCGTAATACAATTATGTATCCCTGAAAGGGCGTAAATTGAGCTTTCCAATGACACCTGAACCATCCTTCTACGATGGCTGGTTGTCTTGCAACGATCGTGCAACCAAAGGGCAAAATCGCTAAAATACGTTAATTTTGTGAGGGTGGAGTAGTGTGGAGTACATGTCAGTGGGCCCACGACAGGCGTGGCGGGCGGTCATGAGGTAACCTACGCTCCTCCCACCGCTCGTCTCTCTATCAGAGCCAATATTGCGGCAAATTTGCACACGGACTAAAGTCCGCCGCCGCCACATAGTCCAGATTTTTAGAGGCGTCCGCCGCCGCTAAACAAGGGTTAAGGGCTGCTCTACTGGTGGTCTTCTTTCTTATCTTACTAACTCTCGGTCATCCTCCTTTCGGAATTTCAGCGAGAGCTTTTCTATTGCGCTACACATATTGAAAACTTTGATAGAGTCTGGCACAAATCTCTAATTTCCAAACTACCCTCCTTCGGTTTCTATCCCTCCATCTGTGCCTTTGTCTATTTTTTGTTCTGGCTGTTACAATAGCTGCGGATGTGGATGACTATCGCTCACTTCCTCAACCTATCAACTCCGGTGTTCCTCAGGGTTCTGTCCTGTCTCCAGTTCTCTTTCTATTGTTCATTAATGATCTTCTCAACTGTACATCCATTCCTATCCACTCATATGCTGCCGACTCTACCTTATACTATTCAACTAGTTTTACACAACCACCCAGCAAGCAGTCACTCAAAAACTCACCTGATGAGGCTATAGCATACCTATTTTATATCACCTATTTTCGATTGGGGCATTAACATTTTTGTTACTTTCAATGCTTCGAAAACCGAATTTCTCCATCTATCTACCCGTCACCATATTCAACAAGACGATCCCATATTTTTCAACAATACACAAATCAACAGTTTATCTTCTCTCAGTATTCTTGGTGTTTGTTTTTCTTCTGACCTTTCTTGGAAAGATCATATAACAAATCTTGCTAAAACAGCTTCCTAAAAAATAGGTGTACTCAACCTTCTCCATGGGTTCTGCAACCCCGCACAACTTCTTGCTTTTTATAGGGGCACAGTGGGCATATGTATCGAGTATTATTCGCATGTGTGGGGAGGTTCCAACCAAACCGCACTTCTCAAAAGGGTTGAGTCAAAAGCATTTTGTCTCATCAACTCACGTCCTCTTACTAATTCCCTACAATACCGAAATGTTGCATCTCTCTCACTCTTCTATCGCTATTACTCTAATACAATAATCAGTGTTCTTCAGAGCTTTCTCAGTGTATACCTCATCCCTTATGGAGAGTGGAGAGCACCCGCTTTTCAACACACTCCCATCCCTATTCTGTCACCCAAGAATGAACCGATTTTCCCAGTCTTTGTTCTACTCAACAAGTAATCTTTGGATCTCTCTCCCTCAATCTGTATTTCTCTCATCCTATGACTTAAACTGCTTCAAGCTCTGTGTGTCCAGACATTTTGACTATAACGTACCTTGAGTTTGTTTCTCTGTCACTCTTTCAACTTTGGGGGAGACACTTGCTACAGGAAGCTTTGCCTTTTATCTCCTTCATTCACATAGAAGCAAAATGTGCCCCTGTGCAGAGCAAGAAGCTGTGCGGGGGTGAAGAGCCCACAAAGTCAGTTGAGCACACATAACTTCTGGGAAGCTATTTTAGTGAGAGTGGCAAAATGATGTTTTCAAGAAAAGTCAGGAGAAAAAGAAACACTAAGAATACTGAAAGATGACAGGTTGATTTGTGTATTGTTCAAGAGTAAGGGATAGTCATCTGGAAGATTGTAACAGGTAGATAGGTGGAAAATAGGTGGAAGCATTGAAAGTAACAGGATTTTCTCTGCCCCAATCAGATATAGTTGATAGATCAGAAGATAGGCATGCTATGGCCTCCTTCCTTATGTTTTGCTGTAATTGCATGTTGGGTCGTTGTGTAAAACTAGTTGAAAGCTGTAAGGCAGAGTCATCAGCATATGAGTGGATAAGACTAGCGGTACAGTTGAGAAGATCACTAATGAATATTAGAAAGAGAAATGGATACAGAACCTTGAGTAACACTGGAGTTGTTAGGTTGAAGAAGTGAGCGATGGCAGTCCACAACTACAGCTATGTCATGGCTCACCATTCTTTGGAACATGTTGAATGAGAGAAAACTTCTAGCAAGAAGGAAAGACAGAGACGAAAGGGCCTGCCTAGGCATGGAAGAACAGTTGTTTAATACAACAGGAGGAACACCATCCGGTCCATACGCCTTCTTAGTATTAAGCCCAGAGAGGTCAGAAAGTACATCCTTTGAAGATATCAAAATGTTAGGCACAAGTAAGAGAGAGGGAGGGATGAATAGGAATGGAATCATCAAAGGTGGGGTTTTTAGTGAAAACTTGAGCGAGAAATTCAGCTTTATCAGAGGAAAAAGTGACGGTGGTGCCATCAGAGTGGAAGAGAGAAGGGAAAACTGTGGAAGTTAAATTTTAGGATAGGTTTTTGGCTAGATGCCATATAGCTTGGGAAGATCTAGAGTTAAAAAGTTCATAACATTTGTTATTGATGAAATAGTTTTTGGCGAGTCAAAGAACAGATTTGGCTTGAATCTGGGCAGAAACAAAGAAAGTACGAGATTCTTGAGTTTGAAGGTGAATGTACTATTGTGGACATAAGTCCTGCTACACCTGCCCGGCAGAGAATCGCAAATTGTGTTGGTAACATTGATCCCCCCCCCCCCACTCCTTCCCCTCTCTACCACCCTCTCTCAGCCAAACCCTCCCTTCTTCTTTCTCTCCTGTTTCACATTTGTAAGCCCCTCCTCCTGGATTGTTTCCACCACTGTGACTTTAACCAAGGCCATGACTATAACCATAGGATGATAAATATCACGATAACCTCTCTCTCCTTCCTTTCTCTCATTTCTCCCTCTCATCAACGTATCTATGTATTTGTATGCATGCCTTCCAAATCGTCTTCCTAAAATTAAATAACATATCGTTAAAATAGCAATAGGTTACCTAGCTCATGTTTATATTTGCCAATTATTATAAACCTAGCTCAATATACAGTTTTATGATCCATTCTAATACGTAAGTATATTAACAATATAATGTTATCTAAGTCAGATACAATTGAGACTTGAATATACTTTTACATTCTCATATTTCAATTAAGTTATAATGAATTAAGCCAATATATCCCAATATCTGGAGTAAGCATGTGTTTTACTGTTAACGTATAAATTCAATACTATTAAAAAATATCACTGACCCACATATAAAATGGGTACCTTGATTCAATGCATTGAATATTAAAAGTTAAAAAATATATGGTTACGTGTGTATTCTCAATACAGTATTCGCCTGTCAACGCACCTCCCCTCCCCTCCCCCTAACTCACACTAATCTATTCATATTTCGTAACTAGTCAACGCAAACACACGGTCACACACATTCATGTAACATTACATTACACATGGTTGCATGTTATTTTCTTACTTGAGGATATTTGGCGCCTTTCAACTGCCTCAGCAAGCGCTGCTCCCTCCAAGATTAACCCCTTCCGTACCAGGGTTCCGTTTATTTTTGATTTAGCTATATTTGTGCAATTGTATGCAGTTAATGAAGGATCTGTGGTATTAAGAAGGGTTAATTGAAATGGTATACAGACGTTTAACTGTTACACTTCCTTCTTTTACTGAATAATAATGTTAATACATAACTATATTCCATTCACTGGAGAGGGCGAGATTAAACTGTTGGGAGAGGCCACCTGTAAGTGGTGAAGGGAGTACTACGGTTCTCCCTCCTTCCGAGCGGATAGATGGACCCACGAGAGTGGGTCTGGTTCTTCTTGTCCCTTCGATTAACATAAACAAATACAGAAGTGCAGTTCAGTCAAATATAATATTGGATTGCATGTATGTAATTTACACCAAGTTAATTTCGACTCTGTTTCATCATAACATTGAGGCAAAATGCCAATATATGGTATGAAATTCGGGTATATTAAATATGGCAGTTGACACGAATTAGTAAGTCGAACATAAGGCGGTGGGAATTTGTAAGACAAAACGGACCATAATTCCTTAAACATGACAAATTTATAGAAATAATATTTATATGTCTATATTAATCACGTGTGAAGTAGCTTAAGGGATATCGTTCCGTTGCAGGTGAATTTCTATATCATAGAGCAGAGGACCTTTGTGAATCTTAGCTAGGCCATAAATAGAGACATTTTAGTAACCCTTTTGGTACCGGGGACATCTCATGTATATTTCACTATGGCTATATGCAGTCTATTATATGTAGATAAGAAAGGGGCTGTGGTAGCTAAGGTGTTATTTGCCATAGTATGTAGCATTTCAAATAGTAGACGCCCTTTTTTAGCTAAATACAATATTCTAATATTTGACAGAATAATATTATGATGAAAACAATATCACCGGTACTGAATGAGTAAAACCTCATCATCGTAGCGTTAATTGGATGGGGAGATTCCTGCCCATACCATTATAATAAAACACCAACCAAAGAAACTAATACAAACACCAACAACCTAATGATTCATGAAGTAGGATATAAATATAATGGTTAAGGAATCTTGTAAATACTGACAAAGTGGGAATTCACCTAATGTAAATAAGATTATTGTTGTCCCTTTATTACTTTAAATATGTAATGTCCAATTATTTAATAGGTGTTTCAACATAATTGCTATTGGGTCAAACAGATCATACAATAAAACATTGAATTATTATTTATTGTAATGATAATAAAATTAGGCTGTCCTCCAAAGAGATTAGATTTACACGGGAGTGGTAGAGGTATTGTTAAAAACGCAGAGGAAATGTTTTTGTGTTTGATTATCGTCTTGTCCAACAATAGGAGTACCGGTAAAGTTTTTGGTTTTCTATGCAACACATCATTAAACTGAGAGCACTATTGATATAGTCATATTTATATACGGTGGCATTTATTTGTAAAAAAAAAAATCCTAAATATTATTATATTTGTGTTTAGCTATTAGCTGTATACACCATCAATTTGCTAAATTTATTTCTCAATCCACTATTTCTCCAATTCATATTGTGAAAAGTAAATGCGAGGGTGGGTTACATATTATAAAATACTGGTACCATTTTCTTTCTTCCACGTGCAATTTATTAATATAGATAGATATATACACAATTTTCACGTGTTCGTATATAGCTTATACACGAAGAGTGTCCATGTAGGGCCGAACCTGTTGTATACCAGGATATAAATAAAAAATACAAATACAAATAAAAGAACAAGAAAATATATAAAATATATAAAATAACTTCTTTGCTCTGGGCTTTATTTACGGTACTTAAGAGGAAACACACGATTTAGAGAGTGCTAAGCCGAAGTGTTTGTTGTGGTTTCACCATATACTAAGTTCCCCAGGCAGTTTGTTTCAAAATGTATTATTATAATAATATGATGCATTGTAGATATTGTGTATATGAGTTATAGGTATTTGTTAACAAATTATGGACGTGCACTTCATTAAAACACATAATTGGATGTAATGTATGAACAAATACAACCGAAACAATGTCACGTAACCTTGTGTCACCATTATAACTGATGGAGGTGATGGCGTGAGTGAAAACAAATGTATGTGTGAAATGGTAGTAAATGAAGGCATATAAAGATGACACAGATTCTACTTGTCAATTTATTATAAGTATTTGTGTCTGTAACTATCATAATAATACATTTGATAGCTTGTCCTGCATCATTTAAGCTACTTCAATCGTGATTACTATATAGAAATATTTCTATAATATAATCACTGTTAACAAATTATAGTTTACATCCCAAAGGTTCTTCTTACGCTGTATAAAATCGTCTAAAAAGGGCCACCATAAACTGTCAAAATGCATCATGAATCTCGAGGGGTAAATGGTGTTGCAAGGAAAACCAAAGAATATCCTCCTCCTGTCGGAGGCAATATCCAAACTCGAAACATTTTAGCTATTTGTTGAACACTTATAACCTCTACCACACATTTACACATTTAAATAGGCAGTGACGGCATTTCTTCCCTTGCTTGTTTGTACTGTATGATATCTACGTTATAGATGTGTTCTATGTGATATTTTATCGCTCTTAAGGTTTGGATATAACTGATCACATTAACAATATAATTCCAATTAATATGACTTATCTAGTTTAATGAACAAATATGTAATAATAAAAATAAGTTTAAATAATTCAAATAATAATGTGATAATCTAGAGTGATATCCAAACCTTAGGAGCAATAAACTATTACAGGGAACACATAAATAACGCAGATACATAACCGTAAACACAAGCAAGATATGAAATGCCGTCGCTGCCTATCTTTTTATTATTGCGAGTAATAAGTGAAGCAGAGCCTGTGATTGGCTCTAAGCCGCGTGGGCCAAGTCAGTCAGTATTCATCTCTTGCTTACTTTTTGGGTTTATCACATCTTTATTTCGCTTGTGTATACTGTATGCTATATATGTCATAAATGTGTATTAATGTAATGTCGGGAATTTAGATAAAGAGGTTAAATTGCATATCACTGGTACATGAAATATCCCAACAAATAGTTATAATATAATTACCAACGAGGTATTCGATGGGTGTAATCCACTCCCCCACAAACGGCTAATTCAATTGCATGACATGTAGGAATGTTCACATAATACAATATCGATACAATGAACTTAGCTTAGAGGACTGGTGATGTAGGACTGTTGTTATAGATTAATATTTGTAGCACATGGTGAACTGTGGGTTGAGTCAGAGCCGGGGGGGGGGGGGGGGGGTGAGATGTTGGTTGTATGGTGTTGATTGAGAGACTAAAGGACCGGTGTCCGATCGCTTCGCGAAATTACATATGGCTGACGGCTCATAATAATCATAACCCATAACTTGGTTTCATGATACATCTAGAGCTGATGTAGATATTTATACATTACAGTTAATATTTAACCTATACTTAAGAATAAACTACAATACACAAAGAACCAGCCGAAATCGTACATGCGATACGATACCGCCAAGTTCAAATGTCCTATTGGACCTAAAACTGTCGGGATCATTACCATATTCCCGACATATTGCCCGCCACCAAAAATGATATACAGGAGCTATATACAGAGAACAAAAAAAGGACATCAAAGTCAAAGATCACCTTGTTTGATCTTTGATCTCCAAAGATCCACGGAAATCATAGCCGCCCTCCTTTTGGGACGAGCGCCACCTGAAGCCTGAGGAGGATCATCCTTCTCATCATCAGCTGCCCCACCTTGAGGAGCACTGTCACCAGCACTCTCCCGTGGAGGTGTATCAGTAGAGACGCCAGGATCATCCGGCAGTTCTACATCCTGCTCCAAGGGATATAACCTTACGACTGGGCGAGTAGTAACCCCAGTCGAAGTTCGTATTCTAGCAACCCTTATAAGACCATCAATGCCCTGGAACAAATCGATAATCCTCCCAAGCTTCCAAAATAACCTAGGACGCTCATCATGAATCAGGACGATATCCCCGATACGAGGCCATCGTTGATTCGTCCCTTTGATCTTATTAGAGTGACGCTCGCGAAGAGACAGCAAATATTCTTGGGTCCACCGTTTCCATAGATCGTCGGACACCTTGTTTACATACTGGAAGCGACGACGTGTGGCGTCAGCATTGCCGAACGTAGGGTCATGCAGATCTTCGTCATTTACGGACGATCTAGGAAAGGTATTAAGGGTTCGTCCACGTGTTAGCATAGAAGGCGAAATGGGTAAGAGGTCATCAACATCTGCCGAGGTATAGGTCAAGGGCCTGTCGTTGACTGACATCTCAATCTCTATTAACCCGTCCAGCCCCGGCTAGTTTTGTAATGTTTATTCACCAGAACCCGGCCGGTTTTCAATTTTTTTTTTATTCCAGAAACAATAGCGAATGGGCTAGGAATGAAGGAAAAACCACGAAAAACCGCTCAAAAAGCTTAAAGAATGGTCCTACAGAGCCCCCGAAAACGTATTTTACAAGAGTAAAAAATTGAAGGAAATTACCCCAAAAAACCAGGTTATTGCGCGCACGTGGACTTTGAGAGTTTTCAACCATCGGCACGGTTGCGTGGGATACGTGCACAGTTCCCATACAAATCCGAGCCCTCTTGAGTGGCTACACCTGAGGTTACGGTCGGCGCAATTAGGGTGACGCGCCAGGCGCGTCTCTGGGGCTGTGCGTTACATACATCGCCGACGCGTCAGGCGCGTCGCTGGGGCTGTACGGGTTAAGATGGTTTGCAACTCCCGTCTGGTCACCAGTGCCTGTCCTAATACCTTCTTCATGGCAGATTTGACGATACCGATAGTTCTCTCCCAAATCGCCCCGAACCATGGTGCACGTGCTGGTATAAATCTCCACTGACAACCCTTTCCAGCCACAACCTGCGGGTCATCCATTAAACTCTGAAGATATTTAGAGGCCCCGACAAAACAAGTCGCATTATCGCTCATAATAATTTGAGGGAAACCATTGCGGCCTGCAAAGTATCTTAGAGTATGCAAAAACCCCTCACTGGATAGGTCGTCAATCAATTCAATATGAATCGCTCTGGTTACCGCACATGTGAATAGAACGGCATATACCTTTATGATATTACCGGGCTATTCTCTAACTTGAATCGCTCCGGTGTAGTCTACCCCGGTTACCTGAAATGGTTCAGTCCTTTGTACCCTGAACTCAGGCAAGGGAGGTAGATCAACTGGGGAGTAAGGCTTACCCTGTAATCTTTTACAGATAGTACAGCTATTGTGGATCCCTTTAATTGCTTGTCGCATCTTAGGGATCCACCAACGTTGTCGCATATATGCCAGAACATAATTTACGCCAAAATGTAGGCAGGTCCTATGGCATTGGCGAATCAACAGTTTGGTAATCAAATGAGAGGAGCTAAGGAGGACAGGATATTTTGCAGAATCAATAATGTCCGCCTTTTGTATCCTGCCTCTACACTTAATTATGCCTCCTTCCATATATAATCCTAGCTGCCTCATTAAGTTTGAGGGTTTGGCCTTTGACTCCTTGCTCAGGATTTGATGTTCAGTAGGATAAGATTCCTGTTGTACTAAACATATTAGTTTCGCTTCTGCTGATCTCAATTCATGGAGTCTGATATGCTTCGAATCTTCACTAAGGAAAGACCCGTGAGCCCGACTTCTCATGTTGTTAATGAAACGGTATATCCATGCAAATACCCGTATTACTTGATCATAGCTGCCGTAACGTTCCCACTCTACCAACTTGTTATCCTGATGTGTAGTACTCACATTCGAACTACTTAACACATCATCTTGGGGCCGACTTGAAGGGTCAGATATGCGTTCCCTGAAATCCTGAGGCCATTCAGTTGGAGATATAAACCATGGAGGTCCATGCCACCAAATAGAGGATGACATAAACTGTTGCGCCGAGATCCCCCGGGAAATTATGTCACTGGGGTTATCCCTGGTGCTCACATAGCGAAATTTAGCTGTAGGAACTAAGTTATGTATCTCATCAGTGCGATTAGAAACATAAACAGGTAACACTTTCTGGCTGTGTACCCATGAAAGTTCTATTTGACTGTCGCTCCAGACATAGACGTTATTAATCTGTAGTATGTCTGTATAAGCATCCAGTGTAAACTTTATTAGACGAGCAGACAGAAGCAATGCAGTAAGTTCTAATTTAGGAACTGTAATCTTCTTTATAGGGGCTACTTTGGCCTTCGCCATAGCCAGTGTCGCTTCACTACCATTGCATATTATTATTATTATTATTATATGAGATGCCGAAGTCTCCAACCAGGGTGCAGAAACACCATCAAGATCAATCCACACAAAACACCCGGAGGCACTGGAGAGAGACTATGGCAACTTAGGAAAAAATAAAAACATACACTGTATACTGTACTGTACATATACACATATTAAACACAGACAACATATTATGCAGTGGAGGATATCAAGCTTAAATATAATACAATAAAATAGAATAAAATAAGTTTGAAAATTAGAATTAATGCTGCAAAAAAGCATTAACTCTAGACTTAAAATGGAGATATTAGCTGAATTGACTAGCTCATTTGGCAACTTATTCCACAAGTCAACCATGGCCGGCACAAAACACCGTGAAAACTGTGTAGTAGAAAAATTAACACGGCTCATGGCAAGATAATTAAGATTGCTTGTGAATCTAGTTGCACGAGCCCGGACATAGGGCCCAGGCAGAACCCCATGTAAGGGATGCTGAGGGTTGTTAAAAACTTTAAATAAAAGACTAAGGGCACCAACTTTACGTCGATGACACAGATCAAGAGACAAATTAGGTAGAATAAAACTGATGGAATTTAGCGACCTGTCAAGCAACTTGAGATGGCAGTCAGCTGCTGACAACCAGACAGGTGAGCAGTACTCGAAATGTGGCAAAATAAAAGCATAAAAAGACTTGATAACTGTGGCGTCACAAGCAAATGTTTTATAAACCTTGCGAAGCAGACCAATTTTTTGGGAAATGGAAGAGAAGAAAGAACGAATATGCTTTTCAAAAGTAAGTTTGGGATCAAGAGTAACTCCTAACAAACGCAGAGTATCCACATTCTCAATTTGCTCGCCAGAAACTTGTAGATAAGGATGGGGAGGATCCAAGGTACGAGATCTGCTGATGATAATGGAGTGTGTTTTACTAGCATTAAGTTTCATGCCCCAAAGTTCACACCATGATCTAATTTTGGCTAAATCCCTATTCAGAGCAGTAGCAATTACGTGTCGATCTATTGGTGATGCAATTGACGCATATAAAGTTGTATCATCAGCATAGGAGATTAGTTTATTTTCAAGCTCGGAACACAGGTCAGCAGTAAAAATAATAAAAAGCAAAGGCCCAAGGATACTGCCTTGTGGAACACCAGAAACAACAGTAACAGAAGGGGAATGACACCCATCATGACCACAGACTGAGATCTTTTCGTCAAAAAATCTTCAAAGATCCTTAAAAAATTGCCACCAATACCAATGAGCTGTAACTTAAACAGAAGTGCTTTATGGTTGACTAAATCAAAAGCAGAACTAAAGTCAATAGCCACGACGCGAGACTCATGTCCCTGGTCCAATGAAGATTGCAAGTCATGGGTGAGTGTCAGAAGTGCATCACATGTACCCAGTCCCTTACGAAAACCAAACTGTGAGTTTGGTATCAAATTATGACTATTACAATAAGAGGAAAGGCGTCTGGACAAATGCCTCTCATAGAGCTTGGATAGGATAGGTGTAATGGAGATAGGGTGATAGTCATTAGGAGATGATGAGGCAGTATTTCCCTTTGGAATAGGAGTGATAATAGCCTTACGCCAGCAAAGAGGAAAACTGCCATATGTATATGGCAGTACCGTACGTACTATTACTAGCATCAGAAAAGACATGTAGATCCACCTGTTGACCACTAATAACCTGACGATTAAGTTGGACCTTGCAACATGTGGAAAGGTCCGACCGAATCAACCGCCAAGTATCTTGTAACTCAATCGGGAGGGGCGTGTCCCAATCTAGTTTTAGCCGCCACAGTTGCTGTAAAAACATACGAGCACGGATAGTTACAGGCAGCAAAAAACCTAGGGGATCAAACAACCTCGCTGACAAGCTTAAGCAGTTTCGCTTGGTCATAAGCTCACTGCCGCATGGGGTGTGACAGAAGGATATACAATCTGTGGTAGTGTCCCATTTGTGGCCTAAAAACTTCACCTCACTATTCTCAGTAGCTACACCGTCAGAAGCAAATTGACCTTTCAAAAGATCACTATTAGTGGCCCATTCTCTCAAGTATAGATGAGCCTTGGCAAATATAAAGCGGATCTCCCAGCATCTTTCGAGCAATAAGTCGTCATCATCTCCAGTGCCTTGAAGATTGTCCACATAGATCCCCTGCTTGATCTCATTCTTGAAGTCAGGATCTAGTCCAGCCTCCTCAAGATGACGCAAGATAGTAGCGTTGAGAAGGAACTGGGAACAGGTCGCCCCGAATAAGACAACTCTGAACCTGTAGACCAGAGACTCTGAATCTAGATCCATTGGGTCCCGTGGCCATAAAAATCTTGTCGAGTCCCTGTCTTCACGATGGAGTTGAAGCATCAGGAAGGCCTTCTCAATATCGGCGACCCATGCAAACTTATGACATCTGAAGCGCAACATAATTTGCGCGAGATCAGAGACCAGGGACGGACCCGTGTACAGACAATCATTCAGGCTATAGGAGCGATCACTGGATTTAGCAGAGCAGTCATACACAATACGAACAGGAGTGGTGGAACTGTCCTTTTTAATACCATGGTGAGCAAGGTAATGGATGTTATCCCCATACTCACTGAGATCTACTCTCTCCACAAATCCACGTTGTACCTGCTCTTTTAAAACTGCCGCATAAGTTTCGCAATAATTTGGATCCTTGACAAACTGCTTCTGAAGGCCACGTAACCTACCAAGTGCTAGATGGAAATTAGTAGGTAATTTACTCTTGTTATCATTCCAAGGGAGCCTTACCACATACTGATCCCTGCCAGAGTCATACGATACAGTCTCTTCATACGAGCTTAACCCTAGCTTGGACTCCCGATCAAGTTCATGTGGGTCAATTCCAATATTGTCCAAGTCCCATAGCTTATCTATATCAGTACATGTATTATCAGGCACATTTGGCCTAATATATTTATCTATGGGGCTTACTGCTACCTTGAGGACCGTAACCACCTCCACCTGTGTGTCTTGAGAGGAAGTGGCATAGGATCCAGAAATGGCATACCCTTGGATCGTTGGGAGCATTATTAGCTTATCTACCCGCCGATATCCAGGGTGAACCAGGTCGTAGTAATAATCAGCTCCGACCAGTAGCATAATACCATTGTTAGCAGAGAGTTGATCATCAGCCAGTTTATAACCCTTGCTTCTGAGATATTTCAAATGTGGTTGAATCTCTGATGCTATATAGAAACTGGGTAGTGTGTCGACCACAACAGCCTTGATGGGACATACCTTTCTTCTACAAACATAGGAAATCTCCACGATATCATAGTCACTGGAATCTATTTCACCAGTGAAACCATGGAGACGCAAATTCTCTTGACCCTTGAGCTGGGGTAATGATGACCGCAGAACGAATGACCTCTGTGAGCACTGGTCAAGTAAGGTGCGCGTCATTATAGTATTATTATTACTCCCCACTACTGGCAGCTTCATAGTAGGAAGCAATTGACATTCTCGAGAAGCAATGGACATGGCGGATACTTTATCACCCTCGCTCTTACCTTTCTCATGTGACTCTTTGGGGGTTCTCCCCTTTTCTTTGCCGTTGTGCCGATCAGACTGGGTGCAAAGGGAAAACCAATGTTTTCCCTTGCAATACTTACAAGGTTTGATGTAGGAATTGGTGCAAGTACTGTTGAAGTGGTCTCTTGCCAGACAGCTGGTACATAACTTAAGCGATTTAGCCTTGCCAATCATCTGTGTAGCCTTTGGATACTTGGGACACTGGTACCACAGATGACCGTGGACACTGCACAACTTACAACCTAATGATATTGGCCTTTTCTGTTTAGGAGAAGTCTGTACCGGGAAAGCTGCAGTAGATGGCGACATCTCCACTTGTCGGTAGTGTCCAGTACTCTCCATATTGAAGACTTCAGTCTGGTACACCTGCACCTACGCTTCCAAGTTTAGTGGAGAGTCGCTTAGTTGTCGTCTTACGATTTCCTTTAGGGGAGAGGGTATCTTGTTCAAGATACTTACACTAAATATCTCCTCCTTGGTGATGGCCATTGTCTCCATAGATCGGAGGAGGCTCTCAAAGGAGGCATAGTACTCCTTTAGGTCCGCCACATCATAGGATGGAGGATCTAGTGTGAAGAATTTAGTAATTAACGCGGTCTTGATGACTTCCTCTCTCCCGTAAGTTCTCTTCAGCAACTCCACTGCAGACTCGTAGCTTGCAGCTTCTAGTTTGTACCCATCGATCAACTTCAATGCATCCCCTTTCAATTGGCCACGGAGATATGTGAACCTTTGGATGGATGTGAGTGTTTTATTCTGATGGACGGAACACTCAAAGATATCCCAAAATCCAGTCCAGGTAGCCGAATCCCCGGAAAAGGTAGGCAAAGTAAGCTTCGGCAGGTTAAAACCAGTCACCTTTGGTGTACCGGTATCCTTAACAGGGGTTGATTCTTGTGTGGAAGATAGTCTGGCTAAGGCTGTATTAACGTCCTCAAAGTACTCAAGATCTGCCGACATTTCTTCTTCCACATCGTCAGTAATTGTCAATAAACCATATACCTGCTGAGCATAATTATCGTAAGTGGCTAGCGATTTAGTAACAGTAGCAAATTTACCCTTAATTTGATCAGCCGTGGCACTTAATAAAAATTCATCAAGATCTCTTAAACACCTATTTAAACTTCCCTTCATCCCTCCCTTCAGAATCTTAAGTTTCTTTAAATCTGTCATCGTTAAGGTCTAATTTTCAGCAACTTAAACTACAATGAGGTCAGACTACAAACCGTTAATCGCTTAGGAATCAACAGCGGCAAACCCCCATTACTTAAGAATTTTACTCAAAAAGAATTACATAGTACTTACATCCCCTTTAACATAAACTATCGAAAGGAAATGATCTAACTAGACAACAACATAAAGTACACTGGGGCTATCTATGAGGAGACCGACTACTGCGACGCAAGATAGTCCCTTACCATCTTAATGACCTGGGCCAACAAACTATCGCTGCCTTCATTGGTGAGGTGGACGCCGTCCTCGGACATATACTGGCTCCCGAAACTATATGGGGAGAATCGTCCACCAATGTGCTTGTGTTTCCTCTTGAGGAGAGCATTGACCGAGTTCTTAACCTTGTGGTACTCACCTGCCGGTATACCCCGAGGACACGCCCTCTGCTCCAACCCCAATACAAGGCAGCGACCATTCGTGGATGCCTCAATCTCAAAGGTCAACTCCTTGATCTTAGCCGCTAGCTCCTGCGGGACTACCCCAGAGACGATGTCGTTGCCGCCCAACACTAATACAGTGATCTCGGGCCTTAGGCTCAAAAGACCATCCCAGGCTGGTTTGGACTTAATATTATCGAGAGTGGCTCCTGGGGCACTAAACACCCTGAATACAAAACCCGGGTAGTAAAACTCTCGGCGGGAGACCCCTAGGCGACCAACATAATACCCACCACTTTCCCCGGACTCTGATTGTATGAGGAGGTTGGTGTAAAATTCACCCCAATGCCACTTCCTGACGCAGCTGTGGGATGGTTCCTTTGAGCCATGATGTATCAACAAAAGAATTAAATACTAAATCCATTAAAAGAAAGGATAAGGTGAAGCACTAATTATTGAAAGCCCTTTATAGGTAAGCCTAGTTGGTCAAGCTACAATCATGAGGTCTGACTATTGACTGTCAATCGCTTAGGAATTAACAAAGACCGACTCTCATGACCGCCACTATAAGCAACTAGGCCTAGGCTCTTTTATGAAATTGAAATATAAAAGGTCACATGAGAACCCTCCCCACCAGCAAAATCAATAATGAGTCTCACAATGACAAAACACAAGGAACACCAAAGGCCCACCACCTAAGCGAAATGAACAGCTACCACAGACACCTGCAGGCCTAGCTTGCCTTGCCTAGCCTAGCCTAGCCTATGAGCGCGAAAAGGTGCCCGACGAAATTACCCCTACCCCAATCTCCAGCCCAGCTAACCCACCAAAAAACGCCAAGGTTCACACGCCCAAAAAAAACTGGAAACTAGCCCCCAAAAAGACAGGGACGGCGCCTAAAAGGCAAAAAACACGAGGGAAGAAGCCGGGTCTATACTAGGGAAACGGCAGTCGGCCCAACAACGCGCGAGGCGGCAGCCATTTGTAAGCCCACAAGCGTCAAGGAAGTAAACAAAACGCTTAAGGCAGAATAATAAGCACAAGGGCACGAAGGACCATTATTTGTCGGGAATTTAGATAAAGAGGTTAAATTGCATATCACTGGTACATGAAATATCCCAACAAATAGTTATAATATAATTACCAACGAGGTATTCGATGGGTGTAATCCACTCCCCCACACACGGCTAATTCAATTGCATGACATGTAGGAATGTTCACATAATACAATATCGATACAATGAACTTAGCTTGAGGACTGGTGATGTAGGACTGTTGTTATAGATTAATATTCGTAGCACATGGTGAACTGTGGGTTGAGTCAGAGCCGGGGCGGGTGGGTGGGGGGTGGGGGGGGGGAAGATGTTGGTTGTATGGTGTTGATTGAGAGACTAAAGGACCGGCGTCCGATCGCTTCGCGAAATTACATATGGCTGCCGGCTCATAATAATTATAACCCATAACTTGGTTTCATGATACATCTAGAGCTGATGTAGATATTTATACATTACAGTTAATATTTAACCTATACTTAAGAATAAACTACAATACACAAAGAACCAGCCGAAATCGTACATGCGATACGATACCGCCAAATTCAAATGTCCTATTGGACCTAAAACTGTCGGGATCATTACCCTATTCCCGACAATATCGTGACTCTAAATATTTGGATATCACTTTAGATTGTTAAGTAACCATTAACATTATTAAAGCGTGTCTAGTATAATGAATGAATATAGAATAATAAAGATAATAATGCAAAAATAATCAGTTCTGCGACTCTTCTGGGCCAGTGAGCTACGGTATTGATAAGATGGGAAATCATGAACGTTGATACAAACACCAACTAGGAGCTAGATGTATGGTTCGAGTGAATGGATAGTAGCTACATTTATAAGTTTGTATTCAATTAAGGAAGGAAAAGTAACAAATAAAAGGCTTCATACTAGCTCAATTAATTCTTCTAAATACCACAGATCCTTGCTTATCTGCACAACATTGTGTAAATATAGCTGTAATAAAACAAAACACAACCCCGATAAGGAAGGAGTTAATCTCGGAGGGAGCCGTGTTCGTTGAGGCAGTTGAAAGACACCAAATCTCCTCAAGTAAGAAAATAACATGCAAGTTTGTGTAATGTAATGTCACATTAATGTGTGTGGCCGTGTGTTTGAGTTGACTAGTTACGAAATATGAATAGATTAGTGTGAGCTACCGTAGTTAAGGGGGAGGTGGGTTGACAGGCGAGTATTGAGAATACACACGTAACCATATATTTATACATTTTAATATTCAATGAATTTAATATAGGAACCCATGTTATGTGTGTGTCAATTATTCCATTCAATAAAATATACACTTTGACAGTGAAATACATGCTTACTCCAAACAGTGGGATATATGGGCTTAGATAATTATAACTGAATTGAAATATGATAATGCAAAAGTAAATTAAAGGTTCAGTTGTATTTGACTTAAATAACATATATTGTTAATAAACTTCCATGTTCGAATAGATTATCAAACTTTATATTGTGTTAGGTTTGTATAAAATGGCAAATATACAATATATATGAAGTATGTAACGATATGATATATAATTTTAGGAAGAAGATTTGGAAAACATTCATAAAAATACAATGATTTGATGAGAGAGGGAGAAATAAAGAGCGGCTTATAGACGTGAACAAGAAGGAAAGAAGTAGAGGGGGAAAGGAGGGCTTGGCTGAGAGAGGGTGGTATAGTGGGGATGAAGTGGGGGGACGGGCGGGTATCAATGTTACCAACACAATTCGCGGATCCCTCTCAAGCAGGTGTAGCAGGACTTATGTCCACAATAGTACCGTTTAAATGTGACCTCCTGCAGATAGCAGTAGAACACGCATGAGTAAACCAAGATATATTTGCATCAGACCGAGAAAAAGAAAGGGGAATGTATGCCATGATGCACAAGATAATTACCTCGGTAATGCGTTCAGGACACTCCCAGGATCCCCGGCCATAGAAGCAAATATCATTCCATGGCTAGAGAGCCTGCAGTCAGCTGCACCATAGTGCCACAAGTGCCGCATGCTGGGAAGATCAGATGGCCGTACTGGTGATATCTCTCCAGTAAGGTACTGGATTAACGGCTCTAGGTCACTTAGGATAGAAAATATGTGGGCTTGTTCACCACATTGATAATTTAAATGAGCGGAGAGCCATTGGCTTTGGTAAACATTGAAATTCTTCTAAGATGGAGATTTCAGAGAAAGGGGAGTTTGATAGGATGTGTTCCATTTGAGAGATTAGATAGTCAAAGAACTTAGGAAAGTCAGCACATAAATATTTAGTTTGAGAGTGACAGGAAAGTTTGTGCCAGAGAGTTGAGAATTCAGAGGAGTCTAAGTTTGAAACATAAAAACAAGTACGTTTCTTGTGCACATATACATAACATCCACCTTTGCTCTGCACAACTAAAATTGATAAAGTAGGAGACAGAGAAAGGGCTGCTGGCAGTTGCTTCAGACACCTGAGTCTTGGAGGGAAAGATCAAGTTTGTTGGACGAAAGGCATGTGTTCATAATTACGAAAATATAAGTTGTGTTCAGCAAACTGGTTTTTCTTATGTATGATGCGTGTGTGTTGGTAGGGATGTGGTAAGGTAGCAAGAAGTATACTTGTCAGTGGCTCTACCGTAGACGTGAGAGGGATGATTGATGAACCTAGTCTCTTGTGTAACATTATTAACCCTGACAGTATAATACTAAGATTACGCTTTTTTGTAATGTCCTCTAACTATAATTGGACGATTTTACACCAACTAGGAACTACATTAGGAGATAAATGGATCATACTTTTCTCTTATTAACCCTTGAGATTCATGCTACTCCTTCCTATGTTTAATATAAGCGTTTAATGAGAGCTATACTAATAGGAAGCAAGATGTCCTCGTGTATTAGAGGCAATCCTACTCTTTCAACCTTCGGGGGGGGGGGGACACTTGTTACAGGCAGCTTTGCCTTTTATCTCCTTCATACACATGGACAAAATAAAAATAGCAACCCCTGCTCTTGTTCAGAATTCGCCATACCCTGTTCTCCTTCTAACTCATTCGAGGTCCCCTGCGATTCTTCAGGTGAGATCCCTTTCGATCCTGTGAAGTCTAAGAAGAAAAAACATACGAAGAAGCATAAGAAGAAGAAGAAATTCAAAGCCAGGTAACATGCGTCGACAGAGAGAGAACATATCATTTGAGATCATTGCTACACCTTGGAGAAATATTCACCGAGTTGACAGTTAATACATAGAGTTAATATTGTCTCTGCTGTGAGAGTCCCTACTTGCATCTAAAGCAAATTTCCAAATCCATCCATATAACGAATAATAGCCTATATGAATTACGTCGGGTTTTATCCAAATTATTATTGATTAATTTTGTATTTGAAAAGCCGTTGCTTAAAGACTCACTTCTATCTTACAGTATATATATTTAGAGTGCTTGCCTTGATAAACCTCTGTAAGGGGAGATGTGGTGGAGTGGTCATGCCATTTGACTAGTAATCCAAAGGTCCCGGGTTCGAATCCCATTGTATTAATGGGAAGATATTATTGGGATGGATTTTGTGCTGTACCTAGTATCAGTGCATTAAAACAAAGCCCACCGAAACACCAATAAAATACCCTCATTGTCCCTTGATTAAATAGCACTGTATGAATATTCCTATATTCAAAATAGGCTACAGGGGGACAATGCCTAGTGAGTTCATTGTTCAATAGGTGGCGTTCTTAGAGTGAGGGTCCGAGTCTAGTGGTTGAGACAGTGAATCACTGGTGTGAGGCAGTTACCAACCTCACCTGCCTCTTAACCCCTTCCCTGCTTCCCCCCGAAATTGATTAAATCTAAATTGCAAACATCCACCCCAACCCATTACCTTAATCATGGGTGAACTTGAGTCATTCGACTAAATTCAACCTCACACCTATCAATCCCCCAGACGCTCATCCCCAATGGGGGACCGAATAGCATCATCTGCTACTCTTTCACAAACACCCAATAATTATCAGTTCCACCCAGTGAATCGAAATATATATATCGAAGTCATCAAAATATCACTCCTTTCTATATTCATTAATGTTACTGAAATATTACTCTCAAATTATATTCAGTACATTGTCCAATATACAAAGTATATATGATAAATACAAAACAAATAAATTATGTAGGCTTACAGATACATTTGGCATGAATCCGAAAAGTAGTCCTACTTTTCGGACCCATGCCAAATGTCTCTGTCGGCCTAACATATTATTTTTTAGTCATCATATATACTTTGTGTTATGTGTGTCCCAGCTAACTCCATAGATGCACAACAGGCCTATCTTTGGTTGGGGAGTAAGTAGACACGCTGTAGATATATAGGTTCTTATTGAGAAGGATATGGGATACAGGCACGAAGCAGAGCCTACAGGGTGATAGCTCTGTCTCGTGGTACACAAACATGTATTGGCCCTCTGGTGAGAGGAGCCCCAGGCTTGAGTTGCCAGAGTGGCTATATGACATAACTAATATGACTGCCTGGATGCTAACATGAATCTTACTCATAGAGAGATATTACATATGCATAAGTGACTGTACTAGATATGAAAGTGATACTCTACAAGGTAAATCATATACATACACCTCCCTCCCCCCTCACGCTCGCAGTTCATTCTCGAGCGGACTCTTTCCTACTGAGCCGTTCTGATCGACGTGGGGTAACTTGGGGGTCAGAAGCTAAGGACTGTTCAGCGTCATTGAAAGGGGCCACAGGGTTGAGGGAGTAACCAGTTTGGGGCATGGGGCGGAGGAATCGACGGTTCCGCCACCACACACGGCCACTAGGGAGACGTACCTCATAGGCCCGTGACCTGCCAAGGCTCATCACATCTCATCACCTTGTCCCAGCGTTTCGTGGTCGGGTCTTGAATCCGCACTTGCTGACCGACACGTAACCTGGGAAGGGGTTGTGTGTGCTCATCGTACCGGGTCTTAACCTGCTCGGCACGGTCGGCTGCACGTCTATCACAGTCCTCGGCCTTGGCTTGCCATTCCGCAGCAAAGGACTTGGGATGGGCCAGGAGACATGTCCTAAGAGGATGACCATACAGGAACTGGGCTGGGGAGCGGCCTGTGAAGTTTGGAGTATTCCGGAGTTCCAAGAGACCCCGGTCGAAGTCCTCACAGTCAATGTTGCCAGAGGGTGCAGTCTTTAAGGTGAGGTGCTTGAGAGACTTCACCGCAGCCTCAGCATGGCCGTTCGCCTGTGGGTAATGCGGTGACGTTACCACATGACGAACTCCCCATCGCTTCATAAAGTCCCGGAACTCGTGGCTGGTGAATTGTGGGCCCCCGTCGGTCCTCAGACGAAGGGGCACACCAACTTCCCGGAAGTAGCGACAGAACATCCTGATGGTCGCAGAGGCGGTTGTGTCGCCTGTGCAGGGGACAACAACAGGCCACCCCGAGAGACGGTCGACGACTACCAGGAAAGACTTCCCGGCGACCATGAAAAAGTCGGCCGACACAGACTCAAAGGGCCTTGTAGGGTTGTCATCATTCATGAGTGGTTCCTTCTGGAGGCTAGGCTGAAGGATCTGGCACGACTCACACGCTTGAACAGTGTTGGTGATGTCGGAATCTATCCCCGGCCAGAAGACAGCCTGCCTCGCCCTGCGTTTAGTGGCCTCCACACCACGGTGGCCGTCATGAAGATGCTGTAGGATGCATCGGCGGAGGGCTGCAGGAACCACGATCCGAGCTCCATACAGGACGAGGTCATCATCAGCGTAGAGTTCGTCCCGTATCTTCCAGTATGGGAGCAAGGAATTGTGAAGGTCGTATCGGTTGGCAGGGAATCCGGAGGTCACACAGTCGAGTAGACGAACATACGCAGGGTCCGCTCTTGCCGCGACCCGGAGATCCTGTAGCGTCCTGTCTGCGTCTGGTGCCGAAGATCGTCCTGAGTTGATAACGTCCTTGGTTGTCACTATAGTCCTGAGGTAGGTGGCGGAGTCGGCACAAGCGATCTCATCCTCTGGCGTGGGGAGGCTGACCGGGGCTCGAGACAGGGCATCAGGGATGCAGAGCAACTTGCCGGCACGCCACACGGCCTTGAAGATATAGGGTGAGGTCTTCTCCTTCAGGCGTTGGAGGCGGGGATTCTCCACAGCGTCCAACGTGTAGTGATTGATGATAGGGATGAGGGGGCGGTGGTCAGTCATCAGTGTGAAATCCTGTAGACCCTGTAAATACAGTCGACACTTGGACATGGCCCAAACAGCAGCCAACATCTCCAACTCGATAGTAGCATAGCGGGTCTCAGCGTCCGCCAGGAACCGAGAGCCACACTGGATGAGCCGCAGGTGGCCACTGCCGTGGTCCTGCAAGAGGGCATACCCAATACCGTTGAGTCGCGATGCATCAGTCTGAAGAATGGTGGGTAGGTCTGGGTCGAAGTGTGCGAGAACAGGAGGACTGACAAGGGCTAACTTGACTCGCTTGAAGGCCTCATCGTGGTCAGGAGTCCACACAAATGTCCTCTTGGGGCGGAGGGGCTGAGCGGCGGCGGCGATGTCAGGGGTAAACTCTGCCAGCTGGTTGACCAGACCCAGGAATGACCTGAGGTCGGTCAAGTTGGTTGGCGCCGGAAAGTCCCCGATTGTAGCCACTTTGCTCGTGTCAGCCGAAATACCATCCCCTGAGAGGGTGTATCCACAGAAGTCCACTGAAGGTGCGGCAACCACAAACTTGCTCTTGTTGAGGGTAATCCCGAACTTGCGGCACCTAGTCAGCACTTGATGGATGCGGTTGAGGTGAGACTTGTAGTCCTCATCGTACAGCAGTATGTCATCCACGACCTTAGTGCACCTCTGCACACCTTGTAGAGCCATATGACCCCTGTAGCAGAAGGCGTCGCCCGTAGCTGTGAATCCCATGGGTCCTCTGCAATGCTTGAAGCGTCCATACGGCGTGATGAAGGTGGTCAGGTGCTGGTCCTCTTCAGCCAACTCCATCTGCCAGTAACCACAGAGGGCGTCCGCAGTGGTGAAGTAGCGAGCTCTTCGGTCGACACCACGAACTGCTGCGGAGGGAGTAGGCGAAGGGTGAGCTGGTCGGGACACATGTTTGTTGAGTTTGGAGAGGTCGACGGTGATGCGCACTCCTCCGCTGTCCTTACCAACAATGACGAGGGGGTGGCACCATTCTGAGGGGTTGTCTCCAGCAGGCTTGATGATGCCCTGGGCCACCATGGACTCCACCTCTCGCTTGACTTGGTCCCTAAAGGCAAAGGGAATCTGTCGGGGAGTATGGATGGCGAAGGGCTCAGCTCCCTCTTTAAGATGGATCCTCATGGGTTGACCCACCATAGACTTGAGGGGCACAGTCTTTAGGTCGTCTTTGGACATCAACACGTCGCTAAACTCCCGCAGGAAGTAATTCTTGGCTTCAGCGGGCGACGTGGAGACTGGAAGTGGTGTAGCCTTACACCTGTTGACGTGCTTGACCTCTTGTATGGGCGTTGGGAATGCCAGAGGTATGATGGCTAACTCCCTGCAGTGGCTCGGTAACATCCGTAGGCGGGATGTAGCGTCGCCAAAGGAGAGGGTAACACAGATGGGTTGCGGCGTCGAAGCTGTAGAATGAGTCGATCCCACCTGACGACAGCTATTACTCCTAGCGTCGGGGGGCTTGCCAGAGTTGGAGGGGGCACCCGTATCGCCTGGGGGGCCACCTTGGCGTCTTTCCTTCTTCTTAGTCGACGGACAACACTTGTCATAATGCCCCAGAAGACAACAGATGCGGCACTGAACCTGGTGAGCAGGGCACTTAGCTGTCCGAGCCCAGTGACCGTGGCGCCCACAGTTGTTACAGGTGCTGCCAGAAGCGGGACACTTGTCAGGCCCGTGTCGGCGAGCGCAACTCTGGAAGGCATCAGCTGCATTCGATGGAGGCTTAGGGGGTTGAGTCCTGTCACTGCCCTGTTTCTTGTTTTTCTTGTATGAAGAGACGGCCCTTACTTGTTCATAGGGCGCACTAATGGCCGTGGTCGCAGATTTGGCAGCCTCATACGAGCGGCACGTAGTGACGACATCCTGTAGTATTGACTTGGAGTCCAGGGCGATGAGTTTCTGGACTAACTCCTTGTCCCTGAGGCCCATGAGGATGATAGTCTTGAGTTGTGTCTCCACACAGATGGGTGAGTTACCAGGGCACACATCCACTTCTTCTGCGAGACGTTTGAGGCGGACGTAGAACTCTGCAAAAGTTTCCCCTTCATGCTGTCTGCAGCTCAACAATTCACGACGCCGGAGTGCCTCATTCCTTAGACTCTTGATATGAAGCTGCAGGGCGTCCAACACCTCTTCAACAGTCTTGTCTGTGGAGGGAGCGATCTGGAGGGTGTGTTCTAAGACACGCTGTGTCTCGAGAGTCAGGCACATGCGTAGTTGTATCATCTGTTTGGCCGCAGGCAGGTTGGACAGGTCCACCATGACAGCATAGTTGTCCCAGCGTCTCCTCCACTCCCGGAACATCTGGAATGTAGCGTCAGGCTTCAATGGTGGTGGTGTCTGGGCCGTAGCCTTCTGTGGTGGAGGATTGTGTGAGGGATGTGGAGAAGAATGTGGCTGCTGTCCGCCAAGGTGACCAGCAGGTGTGGGAGGAGTCGGGAGGGGTCCTGGTGGGAGCCAACAGCTGAAATAAGCTCTGGAACTCCTGTCTCCTTATAGCCTCATCATGACTGCGAGACTCCTCCAGGACACGATCTCGGCGGGCCTCCTCCTCTTGTCTCCTCTGCTCATCATGCCTGCGAGACTCCTCCAGGTATTTGAAAAATTGCAGGAAATCAGCTGAAGAAGGGGCTGAAGGTGTGGTTGGGGGCTGAGGGTGCTGATAATAAGGTGTGTATTCCTCCCCATCATAAGGCAAGTTTGTTCCTGCCCCTTCGTCCTGTACATCACCAGAGTCTGACATCTTGTGTGGGTGACAGACAGACAGGGAGATAACAAACACACAGTTATTAGCCTCTCACATATACAAGTGGGGTATCAAAATGACTGGCAAAAACAGCAGAATATTTAGAATACACACCAGCTGTATCCTCACCAATGTATAAAACCCAATTACAATTAGCACTGAAGGGAATGCTTGGGTGATGAAATAAAAGTTTGCCAGTTGTGTGTGTGCCCAGTGTGTGTGCGTGCGTATGTACCGAGCGGTGGAGCGGTGCCGGTGGTGCGCGGCCTCCCTCACCTCAGTATCTTGCTGGCAGTCAGAGGGGGAGGATCTCACGCCCCGCTCTCTCGTGGCTCGGACTTGTGCGGGCGTTATGCTTATGCCACACACAATACATATAAAATAAAGCACACAATATAGCACTGGCACATATAATATCACTGGCACTGCACTGGGAACGTCGGCACCGCACTGTTGAGCACTATAACACTGTAATCCAAGCAGTGAGACGGTGGCTGGGATGCAGGGTGTGTGGACAATGGCGGCTGGCGGCGTCTGGCGAAATCCACATAAACTTCTCATCCTACACACTGCGCCATGTTATGTGTGTCCCAGCTAACTCCATAGATGCACAACAGGCCTATCTTGGGTTGGGGAGTAAGTAGACACGCTGTAGATATATAGGTTCTTATTGAGAAGGATATGGGACACAGGCACGAAGCAGAGCCTACTGGGTGATAGCTCTGTCTCGTGGTACACAAACATGTATTGGCCCTCTGGTGAGAGGAGCCCCAGGCTTGAGTTGCCAGAGTGGCTATATGACATAACTAATATGACTGCCTGGATGCTAACATGAATCTTACTCATAGAGAGATATTACATATGCATAAGTGACTGTACTAGAAATGAAAGTGATACTGTACAAGGTAAATCATATACATACACTTTGTATATTGGACAATGTACTGAACATAATTTGAGTAATATTTCTGTAATATTAATTAATATCGTAAGGAGAGATATTTTCATGACTTCAATATATAAATTTCGACTCACTGGATAGAAACTGATTACTATTGGGTGTTTGCAAAAGAGTGCAATACGATGCTATCCGGTCCCCCATTGGCAGATATCCCTAACCACCTCTCACCCTCACAACGACTCGATTTACGGGAGCTACTAGTTAATTTTCAAGATATCTTCTAGCAATCGTCCAGCGCCATCGGACAGATCACAGAAGGACATAAAACACATATCTTCTGATCTCCCTACTATCTCTAATTGGGGAAGAGAAAACTTTGCTACTTTCAATGTTTCTAAAACTCAATTTCTCCATTTGTCTACTCATCACCCCCTTCCAGAAAACTATTACTTACTCTTCAACAACATACAAATCAACCCTTCATCTTCTCTTAATATTCTCGGTGTCTCTTTTTCTTCTAATCTCTCTTGGAAAGATCATATTACCACTCTTGCTACAACAGCTTCCCAGAAGCTGGGTGTGCTCAACCCTCTCCGGGGGTTCTTTACCCCTGCACAGTTTCTTGTTCTGTACAGGGGCACAGTGCGTCCTTGTATTGAGTATTGTTCACACATGTGGGGAGGATCCTCTCGCACAGCACTGCTAGACAAAGTAGAAAAGAAAGCCTTGTCTCATTAACTCATGTCCACTCACCAATTCTCTGCAGTCTCTCTCTCTTCGCCGCAATGTTGCATCTTACTCACTAATTTACCGCTATTACATTAATCAGTGTTCCTCAGAGCTCTCTCAGTGTACACCACCCCCTCTTTGTAGAGCAGGTAGCACCCGTCTTGCAACACAATTCCACTCCTACTCTGCGCAACTCTCCAACCCTAGTAAGAAACGTTATTCTCAAACTTTCTGCTATTCAACAACTGAGCTCTGGAACTCTTTCCCAGAATTAGTCTTTCTCTCATTCTATGACTTAAATTGCTTAAAACTCTGTGTGTCCAGGCATTTTGGCTCGATCGTCCCTTGATTTTGGCCCTGTCACTCTTTCAACTCTGGGGGAGGCATTCATCACAGGCATTTCTGCCTTTTGTCTCCCTCACTCACATAGCCAAAAAAAAACTAGAATGGGCGCATGGGAGCGCCCATTCGTCAACCTTCGAGGCGTAAAAAACCCATTCAATGACAAGACAAGGACAAAAAAGTGAAATAAATGCTCCATGCCAGTCTTGTCACACCTTCAAATAGCCCCTGGTCCTCGCCCGTTGCCCTAGTTATAATAAAACAAGATGGTACGCTACGATTTTGCGTCTATTATAGACAACTAAATAACACAACGATGAAAGATGTTATCCCCCTACCCCGAATTGACAACTTGCTTGACTCATTGCATGGAGCCAACATCTTTTCTATCCTAGACTTGCAATTAGGGTATTGGCAAGTTCGGTTCGTGCACTCCATCAACAGAAGACGGCTTTTTCCACCAGCAGTGGACGATATTAACAGTTTTATTTGTTACTAATGTGTTTGGATTGTGTAATGGGCCCGCCACGTTTTATAGATTGATGGACTCCTGACTAGATAGTTTAACGGGAAACCTGTCTAGCACATAATATAGATAACATCGTCTTGCTTGCCAAGTCCTGGGAAGAACACCTCCAGAGATTCACGAAGATTTTTTCCAAATATGAACTACCATATTAAGACTATAACCAACCAAATATACCTTAGCTAAATGCTCTGTTCAATACTTAGGGCATGTCATTTCCAAAGATGGCAATGAAACAACCACACAGAAACTATAGGCCATTAGTAAAATTACTCCACCGACCAACGTGAAAGGGGTTCAATCCTTTTTAGGCCTCGCCTCTTATTATCGACGCTTCTTGAAAGGATTTTACATGATCGCTAAGCCTCTACACGACCTGACTAAGAAAGAAGAAAGCTTCCAATGAACTGACAAATGCCTGTAAACTTTCCGTCAATGTAAAGACGCCCTCACATCAGCGCTCATCGTTGCTTTCCCCGACTATACACAGCCTTTTCGCCTTTATACTGACGTACCTTTACTTGGCATACTAGCCATCCTGGCCCAATTACAGGGCGACAAAGAACATATCATCGCCTGTGCTAGCCATACCTTAAACCCCTCAGAAGTAAATCATGCAGCTACAAAGAGAAAAAGACAAATCTGGGCATTGCAACATTTCAAGTCATACCTACTAGTTGCTAAACTTACTGTAATCAATCACCACTCGTTACAATGGTTGCGCAAGTCAGAGACCACGAACGTCTTACTGATTAGATGGAGAGAAACCTTGGAAGAATTCAATTTTGACATTAAGTATCGACCAGGAAAACTCCACACAAATGCAGATAGCCTTTCCTTCCTTCTCCTACCACATCCTGACCACGCCCACCTCCTCTCCACGATACAACAACCCAAACAACGAATGGCCAATTTAGATAAAGTCCCCCAAAACTCGCCTTTAATCCAAGCCTGGGAAGACAAGAAACGCCACTCCTGGCTACCTGTAGACACTTTCAAGGCATTGACGAAAATCAGTGACCATGTATTTACCCCATCTGGCCACATCGTAATAGCCCCAGAGGCAACCGATGATTTAATGCAACACCTACACACAGGAAACATGATTCGCCAAGGGATAAAGACATTTTTGAAAGTGTTCAACACCACATATTGGACACCCAACCCATCAGGACCTGCAAAGAGAGTCACCCAAGCGTGCCTACCCTGCGCTAAGGGCAAGGACATCACCCGTACCTTTGGCCCTTTCGGCACTCTCACAGCAACCAATCCTTTTTACCAATTAGCTATCGATATTATGGGCTCTCTCAAACCTTGCCGATCATCCATATTAATGATTACATTTGTTGACACACACTCTAAATAAATAATAGCGACTCATGGTAAATAACATTCAGCCATTGCCGTTGCAAACGCCTTACTGTCCGACTTGTTTCCGTATTTTGGTTTGTCACTGACACTCCATTGCGACAATGCCCCCGAGTTTACCAGCCAAGAATTGTCACAATTAATCGGGTACAAGATTTCCCACTCTTCACCTTAAGGTCGTTGCACACTGACACGAAAGCCCCTCCAGGCGAGTTCCCGACTCGAAATTTCAGCCTGATACGGTGAATCGGCAACATAATCGTGGATATCGGAAATTAGCCGTGGGTGACTCTCAAGGTCCAAGCGACGTATTGGGGGTCAATACGAGATTTTGAGCTGTTCAAAAGTTCATGGGAATCCCCCGGCAACTGTAAAAAATTGTCTGAGGCTGGTCTCCATCACGAACTCGCCGTATCACAATCGTGTAGTCCGTATCAAAGACGTATGGTCCGTATCAAAGCTGTATGGCCCTTATCAACGTCGTCTGGTGCGTAAGCCTGCCGTGCGGACCGTATCTCTTCTGTGCGGAAAATGGGGCAACGGTCGAGTTGGCAACCGCGCGTCTAGCCTCAATCCGGCTGCACGTCTCACGGCATCGATACGGCGCACAAACAGCTGATCGACGCGGACCAAACCACACCTCCAGTCGTATGATAAACAGTAAGAAAAAAACATGTATAGTCTGTAATATTGGTTTCAACAATAGGAGTTCACTTTTACAATGCAACAGTTGTAATGAAATTGTTCATAACCGATGTACTTACGTTAACAGTAGACACGAAGTTGAATGTGTTAAATGTAGGAACTCAGCTGTACAACATCGCGAAACCATTTGTTTTATTTGTGAATCACTCATAACACGACGTCAGAAGATCCAAAACTGTGTAAAGTGTAAACAGGTAGCTCACATGAAGTGCATCTCTAACAGGTTTAAACAGGTAGCTCACATGAAGTGCATCTCTAAGAAGACCAACAGTGAAGAACGGGAATTCCTTTGCAATAAGTGTGCCTTGCATTCATTACCGAATATTAATGTAAATGATCCAAGTATTAACAACCCAGAATCCAGCCAGGACACATTCAAAATCAAAGATGAATACAGAGTGTTCACCAACAAAGGGCTCCATCTTATCCACATTAACGCCAGATCAATGTACCATAAATTGTCAGAAATAAACTTGTTAGCTAATAAGGCCAAAGCTTCAATAATTGCAATCACAGAAACCTGGCTGGATTCAAGTATAAACGATGGTGAAATAAACATTCAAGGTTTCAACATGGTTAGGAATGATTGCAATAGGCATGGGGGAGGAGTATGTCTGTATGTAAAAAACAACCTCACACACACAACTAGGACCGACCTCCATGTAGAAAATCACGAAGCTCTGTGGATCGACCTACACCTGCCGAGGACAAGACCCATCACAATTGGGGTATGCTATAGGCCACCAGCTGACACACAATTCTTGACCAAATTTGAACGAACTTTGTCATCGCTAGACCCTCGGAATGAATCCATCATACTAGGGGATTTTAACCTGTGTTACAAACAACGAAATTATAGGCTTGTACGAGAATATAGGCATATACTGACAATGCACAATCACAAACAACTCATCACAACCCCCACACGTATCTCTGAGAACACTGCCACAATATTAGACCACATAAACTGTAACAGAGAGGACAAAATATCCCAATCAGGGGTTATACAGACTGGGATAAGTGATCACTTCGTCACATATTGCACACGGAAAACCACAAAAATTACCCTAGAGAATCACAAGATTATCAAAACAAGGTCACTCAGAAACTACAATAAGGAAACATTTCTGGACATTTTATGGAATACAGACTGGTCTCCAGTGTTTGGAAGTACAAACGTTAATGACGCATGGGTTGGCTTCAGAACCATCATCACAAACATCCTAGACGAAATAGCTCCTCTGAAAGACATACGAATTAAAGCAAGGTCAGACCCATGGATCAACAATGACATACTACACCATCTGGAACACAGAGACAATCTGTTAAAAAGGCTAGCGAAACATAGACAGGATCAAGGTCTGAAACATGAGTTCAACAGGGCCAGGAATAAACTAAGTAGGAAAATGAAATCAGCGAAAAATAATTATTTTCACAATAAGTCAGAGGAATATCAGAATAACCCAAAGAAACTATGGAGGCACCTAAAAACAACAGGCTACAGCAACAAGACAAGGGATTCGTCTAACACTAATATTGCTCTCACCATCAATGATCAGGTTTGCCACGATAAACGACAAATTTCAACCTACTTCAACTCCTTCTTCACTTCCATAGCAAACACACTTGCACAGAACCTACCTCAACCTCTCAATAAATACACGACAACAACGGCCACCTTTCGTAATTTCTACAGAGATAAAGACATACACCCGAACACATTTAGATTGCAAAATGTTACACCAAAATACACTTTTGACGAGCTGTCTAACCTAAATGTACATAAGAGCACAGGACCAGACAAAATTCCTGCCAAATTTCTAGGAGATGGAGCCATTGGTATAGCAGGCCCCCTAACCCACATCATCAACTTGTCAATTAACACCAACACAGTACCTGCTGAACTGAAGGAAGCTATTGTAACCCCTCTATTCAAGAAAAGGAAATAAACTAGAAATTGGCAACTACAGACCAGTTAGCATATTATGTATTGTATCTAAAATCCTTGAAAGAGCGGTATACACCCAAATTGAACACTACCTCAAACAAAATGATCTATTCTATAAGTTTCAATCAGGTTTCAGATGCATGTACTCGACAGACTCTTGTCTCATCCACTTAACGGATCACATTCGTAAAGAAATGTCTAAAGGTAACTACACCGGTATGGTTCTTCTTGATCTACAAAAAGCGTTTGACACAGTAGACCATGATATCCTATGTAACAAACTACAAGCAATGGGCATAGGGTCTGTGAACTGGTTTAAATCTTATCTTAGTGGTAGAACCCAAAGAGTCAAAATTGATGATAATATATCTGATCCTATGCCAATTAACTGTGGGGTCCCGCAGGGAAGCATCCTTGGTCCCTTACTCTTTCTCTGTTATGTGAACGACATGGAACTGAGCGTCTCATGTAAATTATTACTGTATGCAGACGACAGCGTGCTTCTGGTTTCAGGAAAAGACCCAATAAGTATTGCCGCTTCACTTTCCAAAGAACTAGCATCATGTAGTGAATGGCTAGTGGACAATAGACTATCTCTTCACCTGGGCAAGACGGAAGCCATCTTATGTGGAATAAAACGCAAACTGAAAGACATTGTGGGCTTCTCGGTCAACTGTAATGATATTCCTATAACAACAGTGTCACAAGTTAAATATCTCGGACTGAAACTGGACGCGAGTTTGTCAGGTGAAACAATTTTGGAATCTATCCTGAGTAAGTGTAGAGCACGTATAAAATACCTGTATAGACAGGTGGGATGCTTGCCCGCGGCGACCAAAAAGACCCTCTGCCAAGCGCTTGTTCAATGTCATTTTGACTATTCTGTGTCATCCTGGTACTCTGCATCATCTAAATCAGCACAGCACAAACTTCAGGTCACTCAAAATAAAATGGTTAGGTTCATGCTGAACCTAGGACCCAGATCACATGTTGGCCAGGAACAACTTCAGTCACTAGGTATGCTCAATGTCTCTGACAGGGCCAAACAAATCAGGCTAACTAATGCCTTCAAAATTTTCTATGACAGAGCTCCAGAGTATCTAAAGAATGATTTTGTTAAAGCAAATGAGAGGAATGGACATAATACAAGAAACAGGATGTTTAATTTTAAGGTCCCGAGAATCCAAGGACAGGGTAAGCAAACATTCTTCTTCACTGCCATCAAAGACTGGAACGACCTACCCCAGTCAGTCCGTGAAAAGAGAACACTGTATTCCTTCAGACGTAGCCTGAAGGAACACCTGAACCGGTCAGCTGCGAGAAGGGAGCACCAAGCTTATGTCTACTACTAAATACGACATAAGAGATAGACAAACCAAACTGAAATTATTACTGATTACGGATTACTGATATTTACTATAGGATGTAAGGTATCTTAAAATAACCCCCTAGAAATACTTTCTCTAAAGTATCTATTTCTTTATCCTCCCCATTTCCCCAGCTAACCTAATCCCACAAGGACCCCAATGGAAATACGCCTAACGGCCTTATTGGGCGATCCTTAGTTGGAATTATGCAAGGCTGGTACATGTCATATTTATAACATACTATGTGGTACCAACTCTGTAAATTGCTAACTGAATAAATATTATTATTATTATTATTATGATACGATTCTTCTGAGTTGTATCACAGTCTTTTGGGTCGTATCTTTTCCTTGGACTAGTCGTGTACCCTTCGCACGACTTTTCCTATCTTCTTCGTAGCATTCGTTTCTCCACCGTATCGGCATCGCTAGAGTCTTATCAAGTCGTGCGGAAGAGATACGGTAGAGATACGGTAGAGATACGACTCTAACGATGCCAGCCATTTTCGCCGCGATCTCTAGTAAATTCGGCAAGACACAGGATTTGTATGTGTCGTGGGTGTTCATGCCAGTCTTGAAGGGGCTGTCATGTCAGTGTGCAACGACCTTTACTGGCCAAAAGGGAACTCCATCTGTGAACGAAGTTCACAGATGAATATAGGTTGCAATAGGTGCGATTAAGGTGAGGCGGTTGACTTTAAGATGGGAGGAAAGATAAGTTAAATCGAAATTTTACGATATAGGGGTTATTGCGAATATTCTTTCACACGAGATACGAATAATAACTTCGTCTGTATATGAAATCAATTCACACAATTTGGAATTCAGATTCTCAATGGATATACGGAGAGTATCAAAGTATATCAATTACTCAGATAATTATAATTGAGTAAAATAGAATCAATGAGAAAGAACGCAAATAAAATGACGTGGACAGATAGCGTAAAACAAATTACTATCTAGAGTGGTTGTACTGTACACGACGAGGTTGCACTAATGAATTACCAACAGTGGTATGCAATGAGTTCTGAATAGATTAACAGGTTCCTAAAAGAACGCAGAACGAGTAGCGTTGAATTCTTACCTAGATTCAGGTATAATGAATATATTACTAAAGGAATATATAGATCTTGATTTGAAGGTCTAATGTTAGGTAAACTTGATGAATAAATAAATCGGAATTCCTGGAGAAGTGTGGAAAGAATTATATAATCTGACTAGCGTGTATTATTAGAATATTCACTGTATCTCGATGATTAGTTTAAGGAATAATTTGTAACTCAACGGTAAGAGGATCTTTACTTTCAAAAATATGGAAAGAGATACTTTAAATTATCACAAGCAATAACAATATAATATGAATACTAAAATTGGGTGTAGGTTCTAGGTATATAGAAGATTTATAGATATAATCACTTCACGGTATACACTTAGACTTCGACCTGGTTTATACATAGAATAATGGACACATGAGAGGAAAATCTGAGAGTATTCAATCTACATAATACGTGTAACAATGAGTATGTAACGTACGAGAAAATTAAGTTTTTGAAGGATGAACACGAATTATAACAATTATCTCATACTCAAAGAATCACTGTACTAATCTACATTAATTAATTACACGATTAACACAAATTCACTATAGATCTTAGGCACAGATCTAGACGAAATTAAACTAGGAATACTCGCATATTTTACCTTACCTTACAACGATAACCAACAACGTAACACACTCAGGGACACTTAGGGTAAAAGATGAAAGTAGCCTAAAGTCAGAGTCTGGTCGACATGGACTGTCTGTAGGGCTGGACGTCATGGGCACAGCTTCTCTCGCAGGTACAGGTGGAGGTGGGTCCGGGATGGACGTCAGGGGCGCTGCCTTTCTCTCAGGGGCAGGGAAAGGTGGACGTCTAGGAAGCTTTAACAGTCTTGCATAAACCCGCTTCTGGTGGTGTTCCAGGAGAAGGTGGCAGTCGTATTATGCTTACTTTTCTTCAGGAAAAATAAGACTATGTTCAACTTAATTTTACTGTTCAACTTACTGGATTTCAATTTCATAGGGGCATGTGGATGTCGTTGTAATTGTTATAGCGAAGTTAATACTTAGTCTAAAAATACAGGTCAGGTATTAATGGGTACATAGGGAGATTCTCAATCTTGTGATATAGCTTACTTATTTTTAGAGGGCACAATGGTGACGTAATGGAGGATTTTCTGTCCATATTGAAATCTATCTTTTCTTCTTGTGCAGGCTATAGTTTTTATACTGATCACTGGACCTAACTTATTCCCATTCTTGCTGGGGGGTATTATCGAGAGGTGGCTGTGGTTCCCACTTATCTTGATAATGGTAAGGCTCTTGATGTTTAATTAGCATAAACATAGCCTCACTATAGTTCAAATCCGGCTGGAGCGTTGTGATAGGCCGTGTTGTTTTGTGTCGGCTGCTGTCATTGGAGGAGCTGGGGCTCCCAGGATTTGTCAGGGCTCGAACTCCTTTAAATGGGGTACTTACCCATTCTTCCGGAATTAGAGCATGGGCGGATCCGGAGAAAGGGGTAGACTTACTTATTTCCGGAATTAAAGCCTGGGAAGCTGGTCGGTTCCTGTGTCCTCTCCTTTGGGTTTTGTGGCTGTCCCTGATCTCTGCTATGGTGTTGATCTGAGGGTGGCTGCTCAACCCCGTCATTTCATATATATATATATACAGTATATATATATATATATATACCGTATATATATATATATATATATATACAGGGTGATCCAGAATTATGTGCCGAAAATCAGGGGATGTATTCCTGACACATAATTGAATGTAAATTACGAAATGACCATATTGGCAATTCTCAATAGTTTTCGAGTTACAGCACCTCCGAGGTCTGCCAGGAATGTGTTTAAATCCAGGGATTGTACAAAATGTCTGAGACAGATGCGAAATTACTTAACGACCGTAAAGTAATACAGCACAGTAAATGTTATTGTCATACTGGAAATACTGTTTTATTTTGTTAATACATCATGTTGTCCTTGGTAAATGTTTCATTTACAAGGAATTTTGAACATTTACTGTAAATGTTATTGTCATACTGGAAATACTGTTTTATTTTGTTCATACATCACGTTGTCCTTGGTAAATGTTTCATTTACAAGGAATTTTGAACATTTACTGTAAATATTATTGTCATACTGGAAATACTGTTTTATTTTGTTCATACATCACGTTGTCCTTGGTAATTGTTTCATTTACAAGGAATTTTGAACATTTACTGTAAATATTATTGTCATACTGGAAATACTGTTTTATTTTGTTAATACATCACGTTGTCCTTGGTAAATGTTTCATTTACAAGCAATTCCCGGAGTAAAACACATTCAAGCAGACCTGTTAGGTGCTGTAACTCGAAAACTATTGAGAATTGCCAATATGGTCATTTCGTAATTTACATTCAATTATGTGTCAGGAATACATCCCCTGATTTTCGGCACATATTTCTGGATCACCCTGTATATATATATATATATATATATATATATATATATATACAACCCTTTCGTTTATACTGTAAATCTTTTCTCTCTTTTAGGCTCCTCCAACCATAAACTAATATCTGTCACCTGTTCTATGTCTCCAGTACGGCCACCTGATCCTCCCAACCGGTGGCGCTTGTGGCACTTTAGCACTGCCGACTGGGAGGCTATTGGCAATACTTTTTTTATTTCCCTTGGAATGAATTTTGCTCCCGGGGCCGGGGACCCTCGGAGAGTGCTGAACGCATTACCAAGGTAATCCTCTCGGGCATGGAAGCATACATTCCATTTTCTTTCTCTCAGTCAAATGCAAACAAATATTGGTTTACTCACGCTTGTTCTACTGCTGTCCGCAACAAAGAAGAAGCATTCAAACGGTACTGATGCCTTAAGACTCAAGAATCTCATTCTTCCTATGTTTCTGCCCAAAATCAAGCCAAATCTGTTCTTCGATTTGCCAAACACTCTTTCATCAACGATAAATGCACTGAACTATCCAACTCTAGCTCTTCCCAAGCCTTCTGGCATCTAGCCAAAAACAACTCCAACAAGTTTTCTTTCTCGTCTTTCCCTCCCCTTTTCAACTCTGATGGCACAATCATCACTTCTTCCTCTGACAAAGCTGAACTCTTCGCCCAAACTTTTGCTAGAAACTCCACCTTGGATGATTCCGGTGCTATTCCTCACTCTCTCCTACTTATGCCTAATATCCTAATCTCTTCTAAAGATGTATTTTCTACCCTCTCTAGGCTTAATACTAAGAAGGCGTAGGGTTCTGATGGTGTTCCTCCTGTTGTACTAAAAAACTGTGCTTCCGTGCCAACCCACGGCTAGCCAGTCAGAAGCCTGAAAACTATATCACCTTACAGGTGTGTGGTATAGAAGCTCACTATCCCACAAAAAGACCACCACAGCTGCCAGCCCAACATCGAAGAAAAAATAGAAGAAAAGACCTTAAGTCACTCAGTCTGACTCCTGCTTTCCTTGCCCCTCCAGTTGCTGTTGCTCGTTGTGTGCTCATCCACTATTGCTTCAATCGCATGCTTCGGTACCTTTTCCTCCCACTAAATTTTTCCATCCACCCTTTTAAGCCACTCTTCATCTAACCTTGTTTCGCTTCCCCACTTACCTGTAAGGTTTTTCATTCATTCAACAATTCTCATTAACTTCCCTGCTGCTGAAGAAGTACCAAGAAGTACAAACACACATTCTAGCTAAGTACTATGTACATAAAATCCTGGAGTACCAACAAAAATTACTTTTGGAGAGATCATCACACACCTTCCTACGGAAGGCAAGAATGCTCTCAGAAAAAGAGAAAAGATAGACAAGAAGCTCTGCAACAACCAACTTGTCATAACCTTCAATGAAATATGCTTGAGAGAAATTCTGCCCATGCATTATTATATTATATGTACAGTATATACGAAACTAAATTGTTGTAAATATACCTAATTCTAGAAGATACTTGCGTTAAATGGATTTGTACAAATACGCTAGTGTATAAAAAAAGAAACAATAAAACGAAAACGCCGTGGTTTTGATAAAATGGACGACCGTTAATTTCTCCGCAACTTGGTGCTAGCATATTACAACGAAAAACAACAACAAAATAATGCACAATTTAAGATTGCTATTGCTAAATAGCGGAAAATGCAGGACCTGTTAGCGGGTGAAGGCACTAACAGCTTAAAGGGTCTAGAAGTTATTAACATATATTCTATAATTGTTGAGTTTCATATTACATAAAAAAAAAAAAAAAAAAAAACGTAATAAAAATACAGCAAGAAAACAAGGTTGGAGAAAACTAGCTGTGCTCTGTATGTGGTCATTAAACAGAAGGTAATCAAATTTACTCCTAAATATCCACTCACTTCAAACCAGTTGCGTCGACCAATCATAAGCGTCTTTTCTGTAGTCCCAGACGTCTGCAGTAAGTGAACAGAGTACAGTCGACCGCATTACACCCAAACCCTTCATCTTTTCTCAAAATTCTTTGCATTTCGTTTTCTCCTGAACCCTCTTAGAAAGATCATATTGCCACTCTTGCTAAAACAGTTTCCCAGAAGTTAGGCGTGCTCAACCGTCTCCGTGGGTTCTTCACCCCAGCACAGCTTCTTGCTCTGTACAGGTGCACAGTGCGCCCATGTATCGAGTATTTATTCACATGTGTGGGGAGGTTCCACCTATACCGCACTTCTCGAAAAGGTACAGTCAAAAGCATTTTGTCTCGTCAACTCACTTCCTCATACTAATTCCCTGCAATCTCTCTACACACCGCAACGTTGCATTTCTCCTACTCTTCTAATAAGTGTTCTTCAGAGTTTTCTCAGTGTATACCTCCTCCCTTAGAGAGAGTAGGGTGCACACGCCTTTCAACACACTTCCATCTATATTCTGTCCAACTCTCTAACCCAAGAGTGAACCGATTTTCCCAGTCTCTCTTCTACTCAACAAGTAAGCTCCGGAACTCTCTCCCTCAACCTGTCTTCCCCTTATCCAATAACTTAAACTGCTTCAAGCTCCGTGTGTCTGGACAATTTGACTATAACGTACCTTGAATTTGGCTCGCTATCACTCTTTCAAATTTGGGGAGACATTTGTTACAGGTAGCTTTGTCTTTTGTCTCCTTCGTACATATAGAAAAATAGATCAAAAAACATAAATACACATACACATATTTACACTGGTCACATAGATCTTACAATCCCTGCGGGATGGCCAGGACCTAATCCTAGTAGAGATAGCAACCATAAGAGTAAGGGAAAGTGGAAAGTAAGGATGGCAAAGATGATGGCTCTCCCTCTCTCTCGTAGAGAGAGAGAGAGAGAGAGAGAGAGAGAGAGAGAGAGAGAGAGAGAGAGAGGCCCTCAGGTGAGCTAAACAACGGAAATAAAATGAGGGGGTAAGTAAAGTGTTCCTCTTAGTTGACTATAATCACCTCCGCCATCCGTGTCGTTTCCCCCTCCCTGTGACCACCGCTACATGACAGCTTAATTTGTCACTTCCACGGTGTGAGATCAGTTACCGCACACGGACTGGACAACTTTTTAATTCGGCGCCGTTACGGAGCTTCAGGGCCATAGATGAGTCGATCATTTTCCAGTTGGAGTCCTGTGAAGACAATCCTGCTCTGGCATATAATTTTACACAGTAAACAATCAACACTTAATTGTAATAATTATGGTACGCATGAAGAGTGTTTCAATCGTGTATATGTTCTATTTTGAATAGAACATTTGTGTTACAATTAGGTGTTAAAATATTTACAGTGGATTTGGAAATTATTTGAGGAAAAGCCTTCAATTTACGTTTCCAACTTCGCTTAATCAGGTCACTATTCGAAACACTGGCAACCAAGCATTCCAACTCACATGATGCTTCTAATCATAATATAAACTTCTCAAAGTTCAATTTCAAAGTAATTTTGTTTCACGATCAAATAAAAATACCGCTAACAGGACTATTGTGAATAATCAACATTATTCAGACTATCTGTACTACAGAATATTTCGAGTATTTGATCATAAACAAATAATACCTAGTTTGAATTCCTCTAATATATTGGACGACACATACAATTGAACAAAACAAAAATACATGGAATGACTTTTTATGTGTATAGTTGTATCAATTATTGTAAATTCAATTTGACGCAAATACGTCGAATACATATTGATTTCAAAGTCAGGGTTTGAACAGGGGAACTTACGTTTTTGTATTCATATCAGAATTATCATCATTGAATACGGACGGTTGTATAATATATTGAATTATTCTTGTAAAGTTTTGTTCTGGTTGTCAGCAGTCGATTGTGTTTTAAACAATATTTTTCACTTATAAAAAATTAAGGGTCTGGAGTTCTCTAAAAGGGGCCCTAGTCCTGACGTTATTCTTGACTTTAAGTGTGCTGGCTTAGTAATCCATTAGGGTTGATAGCCTCTGAAGTCCTATTTTAATTAATTTTACAAAAAATAATATGATAGCTACCGCCAAATGGTTTGAAAAAATTAAAATAAAACTGAATAATTCCCTCCCGTAGTTATAGGGTTAATTATATTTTTAATGGTGGAGGGAGTTGTCTATTTTCTTTGCTAGAGGGTCTCATTACTTCGCCACTCTAAGGACCAAACATCACCTGTTAAGGTGAATTCACACAAACGGTTTTCCCGGCAACAATTAAACGGGAACTTATTTGTGATACCATTAAAAAATGATTTTGCTTTGGTATTGGGGAATGCACAGAAATTACATTTGTATTTATGATTAAACTCGCATAACTATTTAAATTACTAGTGGCCAAACCAGAAACAGAAGTTACGAGAAATATCGGTAATACGTATTCGCCTTGTTTACCCACACTCACCTCGTGGATTTATTTGTGTGCAGACTCTCACTAGTTGTCGTAATTTGGCTGCCTGCTTGAATTTGATATAAATTAGATTTACTCCGAATGACATTTATTTTCATTAATCACAGTTTGTGTATAGGATTTAGATTTGGGAGCTGATTTCAGGGTTAAAGCACTTACAAAGAAGACTTTTTTTTAAAGAGACAATGACTAGAGGAAGGTAAAACAAAGACAAAACAAAGCAGGTCCATGTGCTTAAAGACATCCTTCATTCATATATTGTTTGTAACAACTCGATTTGAACTGTTGTAGATTGAAAGGCTGTGGAAAGCAACTACAAGGAAATTATTTCTAGAGAGTAGTAGTTTTGGGGATGAATATATGTTGATAAGCAGAAGTTCTACATTGTGGAGGAGAGAGTGTGAATTCATGAGCATTTCAAACTGCCCTAGTACTGCGGGAAGGATGCGGAGAGGAGTCACAATTGAAGCAAGTTCTTCAGAATACTTGCCGTGAAAGTATCTGTAGAGTAATGCAAGGGATGCAACATCTCTTTGTATTAATAATGAAGGAAGGTCCTGCATGTTTGCAGGGTTATTGACATCATTAAAAAATATGTGGGAGTCAGAAAGATTCTGTTGGTTAGAAAATTGCTTGTACTTGGTTATCTGTGTATTACATGAAACTAGACTCTTTTGTCACCATTCATTAATTTTAGAAAGGTCCTGGTTCAGAGAAATTGCAGTGTTCATTTTGGAATTTATGATATCAGGCTGCGTGAAAGACCCGCTGAATGTGAATTGTGTAGTGTTCAGTCATCTGAATATGAATGTATGAATGTATTGGGTTATGAGTGAAAGATAGGAGATCATTGATATGAAAGAGGAACAGAGTTGGGGCCAAAACTGATCCCTGAGGAACGCCAGCATTTACCGAGTACAATTTAGAATAAAGGTCATCTACCCTTAAATCATATACAATTTTGACATGGTTTCTAATGTTTTTGTAGTAATTAAATGTTTTTTTGTTTTTTTTAACCTTGTGTAAGGTATGTAAGATTTTGTCTTTTGTTCAGTAACTCTAAGAATTATATATTTGACTATACTTCTGATAGGGAATAAAAGTGTCCATTCCAATTGTCAGAGATCTGGCGACCTGAAGCGCCGACATAAGGGGAAGAAGAAAATACTAATATAGCAGATAATCTTCAAATGTATGTGAAATGACGAGACCCAAAGGAGAACCACACAGAGTAGCCGCAGTCAGAGAGTCCAGAAACAGCAGGAGAAAAGGATTTAGAAATAAGAACATTTCCCATTCTCCAGAGAACGGGAAACACAAGTACGTGAAATCTGACCCCTGGACCCGTTCTCTAATTCCCGGGCAAACAGGTGAGTTGCCCCCAAAAGGCAGGTCAAGCCCCACCAATCATCACCTCACCCGGCCCCACCAATCACAGTGCGGGGCTCAAACAGCCAAGGCAGAACTTTCCCCCGAATACTATGATGAAAATGTATTTATGCAAGCTAAGCATAAAGAGCCCTGGTAGTATTTAAATCGTTGGGGCCCTTCAACCTCGAGAAGCTGCCAGACGAGAAGAAAAGTGAAATGGTGATAAGAAGTGCCACGGAAGAAAATCATTACAAAAACAATCCAAATAGCCAGAACAATGAGTGAACAGAAAATCACGAATTACATCATCAGGCTTGATAGTAGAGGTGTGGCAGAGTGGTCTTGCCACTGGACTGGTAATCCAATGGACCCGGGTTCGAATCCCAATATGTCAATGGGAAGATATTATTGGGATGGAATTTGTGCTGTACCTAGTTTCAGTGCATTACCACAGCACACCGAAATGCCAAAACAAAATACCCTCATTGTTCCTTGATTAAATAACACTGTATGAATATTCCCATATTCAAAATATGCTACAGGGGGGCAATGCATAGTGAGTTAATTGCTCAATAGGTGGCGTTCTGAGAGTGAGGGTCCGAGCCTGGGAAGTGAGGCTGTGAAGCGCGGGGGCGAGGCAGCTTCAGAGATGGAGTTGGGTTCGAGCCGTGAATGGGTGCTTCGCATGTCTCACTCCCTAGACTGGAACAAGACCTCACGGGCCTCACCGTGTTCAGCGGTAGAGTGTAAAGGCTATCAGCCTATGCCCGAGAGGGAGTAGTTGGAATATAGGAAAAAAAGAAAGAAAAGAAACAAAAATAAGAAACAAAGGTTAAAAGGACGAGAACCTCAGTACGATGTCATTAAGGGGAGGTATTTAGTGTGTTCCCTAGACCTCCATCAAGCTTAAAATTACACCCCCTCGAGTCTCTTTCAAGATAAATGTGTACATTTTTCGGTAGAAAAATTTCCCGGCCGAAGGCCGGTTCCTCTTAAATTACAGGCTCGCTATCGCTCGCCAGGATAAAATCGACACCTGAATTGCACAAAAGGTCTTAATATGGGGTGAAAGTTCTTAAAATCGCTAAACTAATGGGGCAAACGTTTTATAATATCAAAAGCAATGGGGCTAACCATAAGAGAGAAAGGGGCCCAGAAAAAAATCCCTCAAGTGGAAATCTCCCCTTAAGCACCACAATATATTTTTCATGTAATCATTAACCTCAACATAGTCAATTTTTATGTATTTATTGATGGGAGATCATGCAACCTGACCCAGTGATTTACCCCAAATATAGCCTGACTGAAACTACAGGAAGTCAGTTCACACTCAGTAGGCTTACTCCGTCCGGATTATACATTCCGGGAGTATTACCCACCTACAAGCACTCCGTCATGGATTACACTGTCCGGGAGCTGCTCACCCTCAACGCTTTGTCTGGATTATACTGTCCAAGAGTCGTTCACCCCCGAGAGAGAAGGTGCCTGCTGTCCTGCCCCCCTACCCTTGGACTCCTGACGAAGTGGTCCCCTGACGTCCAGCCGCCGTACCTGAAGCTCTACAACGCCCCGACCCTCGTACTTGGCTCTTCTCCTCCCCCACACTATCCTAAGTGTTTTTGCGTATCTCAATTTGTGGCTATTGTTGAAGGTAAGGTAGAATATGCGAGTATTCCGGAAGTGTTAATAAGTTGACCTGTGCCCAAGATCTGTGCCAATTAATTATTCAATTATCTATCTGTGTACACATTACATAGACATTTGTCCTCCCATAAATCTTGATAATATGTACAAGTGAATTCTTCTACCAGATATTGCTCCGTGTAGCCTTTGAAGTGTAATTCTTCGTGCATTTATTATAATTCTACTTCGTGTACACGTTATATAATCCTATCGCGATTCAGGCTTAAAACGGAATACTCTCAGATTTCACCTATATATGTTATTTATTCTCTTGTGTATCCAAGTTGAGGCGAAAGTGTATACCGTGAAGATATTCCCTTCTAAACTACCATTTACATAGGACCTATGCCCAAATTTTAATCTATTTATTCTTTCTTTATTGAAAAGTCAAGAACCCCCCGTTGAGTTTAACTTTAATTCTATTATTCGAGCTATCTAGTTTATACAAGTGCTTGTGAATTAATCTAATCTACGTGTGCAGCTTGTTAATAATTCTTTTCACACATTTATAGTAACTCTCGTTCAAGTTATTATATATTCATGTCTCTGTATTATCTTAGGGACCGATTCTCCATTTAATTTACTATTATAACGGTAAATGTTCAATTGCATCTTGTGTATGTAATCCACGTTACATCATATCTTTGGTTCACGTATTGCCAGATAGGGATTTGCTAATGTATTCAAATTACCTTTTTATACTACTATCGTAGTATCTCACCCAGTACAACTTCGTTGTGTACGCCCTTTTTTATTCTGAGTTCCTTTGAATTCTAATTTACTGTAATTACCAGTTGTGTTTTAATGGAGTGTATTTTCCTCTTTTTTATATTAATTTGCCTTTCATTTCAAAACCCTGTTATAGTGATTCATTGATCTAAATTTTAATTTTAATTCTATATATATGTGAATTGATCTCATACCCGGTCTATTACTATTTTTGTACCTCATGTGTTGATTACTTCACAAATCCACTTAGACAAGTTAGTTCTAATTTAAACTACCTTGCTTATAAGATCCTGAGTATATCTCTAACGTTCACCTGTGCTTTATAATTGCACTAAATAGAATTGTGAGTTTATACCTAAGCAGTCCATCTGACCTAGGGTCGAATGCACTATACCTGTTTACCTTACCTGGGTGACCCCCCCCCCCCCCCCCCGTAATCCCCTTGATAAACGCTCACCGCCCTGAACACTTTCTCAGGCCGGTTCACTTTGTATCAGAAATCTTCACGCTAGACACTACGCTCGCATGGGTGTTATCATCTTATTGAATTACTGTGTACATGTGTAACATATCTTTTCCTGCATATTCATATTACTGATACTGTGTGTGTGTGAGTGTAACGTGACTTGTAATATTTCAGTTATCATTATAGACAATTCTATAATTATTTGATACGTCACTGATTTTCCTTCATCGTCTACCCTATATGCCAGAACGATAAAGTTGATATTATTATTTCATGCCATTTAATAAATTAGAGTGTAAAGTAACCTGTGTTCTTATTGTGTGAATGCTGCCTTGGGACGAATAGTTAATGCAAGATTTGTAAAGCTAGACGTGACCCTGTTGAGCATATTCTATCTCACGATATCCTATTACAGGATTGTTAACGAGATCATACCAAGTCGAGTTGAAATACCAACCCGACATTTCACTGGTGGCAGCGGTGTCTCGATACTGCATATTACCTTACTTAAATTTTTTTGTTTTGCTTGCATTCACAACTTCCCCAATAATTATGGCAGCCAAATCACTCGATATGCCGGCATTTAAGCCCAAGGAAAATGACATTGGAATTCACATGGAATCAGGGTATCAGGGTATCAGGGTATGTGCGTGACCAAATGCCTGGTTTAACCTGGGCACCATTTGAAAATTATGTAAAAACCGCCATTAACCCTGTCCTTGGACAAATAATCTCGGACAGGCATTTTCATCAAGTCCAGTACCATGGGAATTTTGATGACATGATAAGTGAGTTGACACAGCTCGCTGTCACCGCGTTCACAGAGGAAACCCCCGCCCAAAGGAAAAAAAATATTTTCAGGGCCCTGCTGAGGATTTTACCTTTGGCGGTGGCGGATCACTTCTCCATTGTTGAACCCACTAATTACGACACGGACATGCCGGTCGTAAGACGGATTGTGACCCTGAGGCAAACCCGGGGTCAAGATATGGTAGCCGCCATACAGAAAGCTACCACACACCCGTCCACCGTGCCTGCCCCTAGCCCTATGGCACCCCGAGCCAGTGATAAGGCTGAGGAATGGGTCAGGATCCGCCCAGCAGACTGGAAGCCGTGCAAAAATCAGTGTCTGTTGACGTCGTTGCGGAGGTCCTTCACCGAGCTAACAAGGAGAAGGACCAGATCACCCAGTTGGTGGGCCCAGATTCCCTGGATTAAACCAAGGCTGATCGCCACCATGACAGAGGACGGCACAGCCGGATTTGATGAAGGCTCCGAGGAAGATAATGGAGAGGACCCCGAGCCAGAAATGGAGGCACCACAAGATCTGGATTTTCAGACCGCCCCCGTACACAAATAACCGTCAAAATGGCGGGGGCTCATTAGGAAGCAGAACTCAGCAAAACTGCCCATCTACAGGAAACTCACTCTGAACGGGGTGAAAGTCCGCCTACTGATCGATACGGGAGCATCCCGATCATGCCTTTTCACTCCCTTCTTTAAACAACACAAGAAAGCCTTAGGCACTACCCAACCTTCCTCAATTATATCAGTAAGTGCTGATGCCAAAGTTATAAAGAATTTTGGACAAACACGTCCCCTATATGTGAATACCCTTGTTCCTAACCACGGAACAAACCACTCTTTTGTGGTGTATGATCCCTAGGAGACCCTATACGATGGATATTTGGGTCTCGATTTACTCACTAAACTGAGTGTTTCCCTCGATTGTGGGAGAAGAACACCGACGTTTTCAACCCCCCACCCCCCCCCAAAAAAAAAATAGTGGCTCTCATCGAGGCACCCAACCAAAACCCCAGACTAGAGACAAGAAGAGCGGGGGGCGCCCTTGCCCTCTTTCAACCAAAATCTTGCCTTTAATCCAGCCCATTCCTACCCTCACACTCCCCAATCCTGTTCCTTATCCTCAAACTCCGATTCCTTCCCCTTGCATCTTGCCCATCACTCAAGCAGTCACTGCCAAACTCGTGACACTCCCACCCCACCATGAAAAATGGATCCCCATTGTATCCACCTTGCCTGGGGATGCCATTATGACCCATCACCTCCAAAGCCCCTTTGATAGGGACTGCCTAACCGCTCCTAGTATTATTTCTAACCGATTGAATTGCATCAAAATCGCCAATATATCAGACCAGCCCATTACCCTACCAAAAGGTTTAACCATTGGAGAACTGGAGCCTTACGAGGAAGAGCTATCCATTCCAGCTGATACTCCCGCTCACACTCCTTTACCCCTACCCTCTATTCCTTCCCATTTAACCCCCCAGCAACAAGCTGACCTGAAGAATATCTTAACCACCTACCAAGAAATTGTTGTCACGTCAAATCGAGATGTGGGAAAAACCAACGTGCTCCATCATCCTATTCATACAGTTGGACCCCCGTCAAGCAACCCATCCGAAGAAAAAATCACATTCAAAGACAGGAAGAGGAATCCCAAGTACAAGATATGTTGGCCACAGGAGTGGTCCGCCCCTCGACAAACCCTTGGTCATCCCCGGTAGTACTTGTATGAAAGAAAGACGGGACCACCCGATTCTGTATAGATTATTGCAGACTCAATGATGTAACGATTAAAGAAGCCACCCCCATTCCCCGGATTGATGACTCCCTAGACTCCCTCCTTGGAGCTAAATGGTTCACTACCCTGGATTTACAAGCAGGGTATTGGCAAGTTCCAGTCCTCCCCGAACATCAACAGAAGACGGCGTTCGCCACCAGCCAAGGCCGCCTGTACGAATTCACCGTATTACCTTTCGGTTTGTGCAATGGTCCTGCCACATTCTCTAGATTGATGGAATCTGTGTTGCAAGGTTTGACCTGGTAAACCTGCTTGGCTTACCTGGACGACATCATCGTGTTCGGAAAGACATGGGCTGAACATCTACAACGCCTCCAACAAGTCTTCCAAAGAATCCGAGAGGCCAACTTAAAACTGAAACCTTCAAAATGTACGTTGGCCAAGACTGAAGTACAGTTCCTAGGCCACATCATATCCGACAAAGGAATTGCACCAGAACCCCACAAATTAGATGCCATTGGGAAAATTTCCCCCCCCCCCTTCATAATGTCAAAGGAGTCCGAACATTTCACGGACTAGCCTCATATTATAGAAGGTTTGTGAAAAATGTTGCCACCATTGCGAAACCTCTCCATGACTTGACCAAGAAAGATGAACCATTCCTGTGGACATCGCAACGATTACAGGCTTTCAACACCCTGAAGGAATTATTGATTGCATCACCTGTCGTCTCTTTCCCCGACTACACCCAACCCTTCCGATGTACACCGATGTCTCCCAAACTGGAATTGGTGCCGTATTAGGACAAACACGAGAAGGCCGAGAACACATAATAGCCTGTGCCAGTCGGACTTTAAACCCAGCAGAAGTAAATTACCCTGTGACCAAGAGAGAATGCCTGGGTATCATTTGGGCCCTTCAGCATTTTAAGGCCTATCTAGCAGGTGTAAAATTCACCATCATTACCGACCACCATGCCCTACAATGGTTAAGAAAATCCGTCACCAAGAATGCTTTAACTGTCAGATGGAGAGAAAGTTTAGAAGAATTCGATTTTGAAATAGCCTACAGACCTGGGAAACTCCACACCAATGCTGACGCACTATCCAGGCTACCCATTTCTTCCACCCAAAAGACAACCCCCCCCCCCCCCCCCCCCTCTGATATGCACCCCATTTTAGCCGTCCACCACCAAACGGATCAAGAACAACAAGAACTCCTCAAACTATTTCAACGACAAGAAAAACCTGATTGGATGCCCCGGACCCTGTCTCCCAACTCACTAGACGAGGAGACAACCTGTTCACGCCCGAGGGAATTTTTTTAATTACCCCAGCAGCTGCCCTAGCCACTATGCAATCCATCCATATGCATAATGGCATCCATCTGGCCCAACGAAAACTGACAGCCACCTTTCAACAGGTGTATTGGACCCCCTCCCCATACATCACTGCCAAACGCATCACTGAAGCCTGTCGCGCCTGTGCCCTAGGCAAAGACATGACCCGCACCCCGGGACCTTCTGGAAAGTTAGTGGCAAACAAAGCTTGGCAACTATTAGCCGTTGATGTGATGGGACACTTAGAAGGAAGTCAAGGTTTCAAATATATCATTACTTTCGTGGACACATACTCCAAATATGTGATCGCCTGCCCCGCCAAGGAACATTCCGCGTTAGCAGTAGCAGAAGCCATGATCCAACATGTGTTCCCATACTTCAGTTTGCCAGAAGCCATACATTATGACAACGCCCCAGAATTTACCAGCCACATATGGTCCCAACTATCTCAAATGTGTGGGTATAAAATCAGCCACTCCTCCCCATACTGGCCCCAAGGGAATTCCATCTGTGAAAGAAGCCACCGCACGATTGCAAACCAAGTCCAGACGAGATTGCAACAGATGAATACCAAAGATTGGCCCAGCCAGGTCAAAATCGTTCAGTGGGGAATTAACACCTGTCCCTGGAAAGACGGGATCTCACCACATGAGCGCATCTTTGGAGTACCACCCCTACTGCTCCCATTACGCCATCTAGCTGTCCCGTATGAGCCCTCATCTAATTTTGATCAGTCCCTAGTTCATTTAAAGAATCGTCTACGACAACTCCAGTATCTGCAAGACCTAAAACCTGACGAAACGGCCAAAGTAAGTCCTCATCACGTTGGTGACCTCGTGATGGTTGCTCAACTGCCAGTGCCATCCAAATTAAAACCTAGGTATCAAGGCTCTTTTGAAATGTTAACTGTTCCAAATTGTTATCAGATAACTATAAACTACTTTGGTGAGTCACGCACATACCGAAATAGATATGTACGTAGGTTTCAACCAATAGATGAGAATACCATTATGCTTGCAGATTCCACAGATAATAACATGTTGCATGCTACAAATGACCAGAAATTAGGGGACCTCAGAACCTTCTCACTACCTCCTCTTAGAGAGGAATTCATTCGCCAACGTCTTCCTCCCATACCTAATCCACATAATCGCCCAAATCCCCTGCAAATAAATCTTCCATCCAGATCATTCGGATCCATCAGCCCCTCTCCCATTCCTCCTCACGTTGTCTCTGTCCCTCCTCAATTACCTACACAAATTGAAGATAATGCCGTCAGCAAATCCCCCACCCCTCCCTCCCTTTCTGTCAGTCTATAAAAAATTCTGAATCTTCATGCACCCTTACCAGTTCACCAATCTTAAAAACTATCCCCCTTTTTCTTCGTCAATTAACCTCTGATATAACACCTCTCTCTTCACCCCAACCTAATAATCAACCCGACACATTAATCCCTCTGTCCAGTACACCTGCTCAGATGAGACCTGACCAGGTCCTTCCGCCAGTTACCACACCCCCTCCCCAACCATCAACATCTCCTATCATGCCTACTGCCATACCATATGAAGCTTCCAACATTCAGAAAACTGTCTCTACTTTACCCCCTACTATTGTGTCCCTGCCAACCCGGGATGTTCAATCACCCAAGTTATCTGATCCAACATGTACAAGATTCGGGCGTCGTGTGAAACCACCGCAGAGATGGGCTCCCACCTTCCGGCCAAACTACAAGCGGCGGCCTCCCTCAAAAAGCACCACCTCGCGGCACATCAAAGGCGCAGCCACTCCTACTGCGAGGTCACCTAGCCAGCTTGTGTCACACCTTCACACCTATGACACAGGCCTTTCACCGCCAGGTCCCCCTCACCTGGGAAACCCACTTCCAACACTCCTACAAGGGACACTTCACAGGCAACTCCTCCACCAGCAACAACTCCAGCAGCCTTTAGGCCCGGATCCAAGATGAGGACAAACAGTGTGTGCATATCCTCCGACTGGAAGCAACCTAAAGCCCTCATCTCCCCGAGCCATCTCCTTCAGGTGACCAACGGCTCCACGGCACCACTCGAAGTCACGGTGAAAATTGTCCCCACCATTCCTCCTGACGACACTACAACCCTCTGGTGCTTGGTACTGGACCGTTTGACGATGACCCTCACCACCCCCACCTGCCGCAAATATGTTATGAGGTCTCGAGGTCGAGTCTTTTATTCCGTCGAAGGTAGTGAAATGACGAAACCTAAAGGAGAACCATACAGAGTAGCCGCAGTCAGAGAGTCCAGAAACAGCAGGAGAAAAGGATTTAGATATTAGAACATTTCCCATTCTCCAGAGAACGGGAAACACAAGCACGGGAAATCTGACCCCTGGACCCATTCTCCAATTCCCGGGAAAACAGGTGAGTTGCTCCCAAAAGGCAGGTCAAGCCCCACCAATCATCGCCAATCACAGTGCGGGGCTCAAACAGCCAAGGCAGAACTTTCCCCCGAATACTATGATGAAAATGTATTTATGCAAGATAACCATAAAGAGTCCTGGGAGTATTTAAATCGTTGGGGCCCTTCAACCTCGAGAAGCTGCCAGACGAGAAGGAAAGTGAAATGGTGATAAGAAGTGCCACGGAAGAAAATCATTACAAAAACAATCCAAATAGCCAGAACAAAGAGTGAACAGAAAATCACGAATTACATCATCAGGCTAGATAGTATAAATAAGAAACAAAGGTTAAAAGGATGAGAACCTCAGTGCGATGTCATTAAGCACCACAATATACTTTTCATGTAATCATTAACCACAACATAGCCAATTTTTATGTATTTATTTTGCCCCTATTGATGCGAGATCATGCAACCTGACCCAGAGAAATACCCCAAAGCCTGACTGAAACTACAGGAAAACAGTTCACACTCGGTAGGCTTACTCCGTCCGGATTATACTGTCCGGGAGTATTACCCACCTACAAGCACTTCGTCTGGATTACACTGTCCGGGAGCTGCTCACCCTCAACGCTCTGTCTGGATTATACTGTCCAAGAGTCGTTCACTCCCGAGAGAGAAGGTGCCTGCTGTCCTGCCCTTTGACTCCTGACGAAGTGGTCCCCTGACGTCCAGCAGCCGTACCCGAAGCTCTACGACGCCCCGACCCTCGTACTTGGCTCTTCTCCTCCCCCACGCTATCCTAAGTGTTTCTGCGTATCTCAATTTGTGGCTATTGTTGAAGGTAAGGTAGAATATGCGAGTATTCCTATTCCGGAAGTGTTAATAAGTTGATCTGCGCCCAAGATCTGTGCCAATTAATTATTCAATTATCTATCTGTGTACACGTTACATAGTCATTTGTCCTCCCATAAATCTTGATCTGTACAAGTGAATTCATCGTACCAGATATTGCTCCGTGTACCCTTTGAAGTGTAATTCTTTGTGCATTTATTATAATTCTACTTCGTGTACACGTTATATAATCCTATCGCGATGCAGGCTTAAAACGGAATACTCTCAGATTTCACCTACTGTATATATGTTAATTATTCGCTTGTGTATCCAAGTTGAGGCGAAAGTGTAACCGTGAAGATATTTCCTTCTAAACTACCATTTACCTAGGACCTATGCCCTAATTTTAATCTATTTATTCTTTCCTTATTGAAAAATCAAGAACCCCATTCATTGTCATTGAGTTAACTTTAATTCTATTATTCGAGCTATCTAGTTTATACAAATGCTTGTGAATTAATCTAATCTACGTGTGCGGGTTGTTAATAATTATTTTCACACATTTATAGTAACTCTCGTTCAAGTTATTTTATAATCGTGTCTCTGTATTATTTTAGGGACCGATTCTCCATTTAATTTACTATTATAACGGTAAATGTTCAATTGCATCTTGTGTATGTAATCCACGTTACATCATATCTTTGATTCACGTATTGCCAGATAGGGATTTGCTAATGTATTCAAATTACCTTTTTATACTACTATCGTAGTATCTCACCCAGTACAACTTCGTTGTGTACGCCCTTTTTTATTCTGAGTTCCTTTGAATTCTAATTTACTGTGATTACCAGTCGCATTTTAATGGAGTGTATTTTCCTTTTTTTTATTTGTATTTGCCTTTCATTTCAAAACCCTGTTATAGTGATTCATTGATCTAAATTTTAATTTTAATTCTATATACATGTGAATTGATCTCATACCCGGTCTATTACTATTTTTGTACCTCGTGTGTTGATTACTTCACAAATCCGCTTAGACAAGTTAGTTCTAATTTAAACTACCTTGCTTATAAGATCCTGAGTATATCTCTAACGTTCATCTGTGCTTTATAATCGCACTAAATAGAATTGTGAGTTTATACCTAAGCAGTCCATCTGACCTAGGGTCGAACGCACTATACCTGTTTACCATACCTGGGTGACCCCCCGTTAATCCCCTTGATAAATGCTCAACGCCCTGCGTGCGTGAACACTTTCTCAGGCCGGTTCACTTTGGATCAGAAATCTTCACGCTAGACACTACGCTCGCATACGTGTTATCATCTTATTGAATTACTGTGTACATGTGTAACATATCTTTTCCTGCATATTCATATTACTGATACTGTGTGTGTGTGAGTGTAACGTGACTTGTAATATTTCAGTTATCATTATAGACCATTCTATATTTGATACGTCACTGATTTTCCTTCATCGTCTGCCCGATATGCCAGAACGATAAAGTTGATATTATTTTTCCATGCCATTTAATAAATTAGAGTGTAAAGTAACCTGTGTTCTTATTGTGTGAATGCTGCCTTGGGACGAAGAGTTAATGCAAGATTTGTAAAGCTAGACGTGACCCTGTCGAGCATATTCTATCTCACGATATCCTAGTACAGGATTGTTAACGAGATCATACCAAGTCGAGTTGAAATACCAACCCGAAATTTCAGTATGTAAGTACTAATTTATGTGATATTTTATGTGCTCTCAAAATTATATTACTTTTCTTACATGATTACAATTATAAGTCGAAATGACTAAGTGAAACCAACATTGTCTTTGCACGGCATATACTGTCGGTATGTTCACTCAGCCTTAACACATATCTTTACCGTTACATATTCTAAGGAATAACAGACGAAGACACCGTTTTGTAATTACACTGACATCCCATACCATATGATTGCAGCTCAAGGACTAGTTTCACCAACGCATTTACCTCAATGATTGTTGACAAAGTCGATGACACCTCGAATTCATCTACACTACATTCCCTTCCTTTTTTTATGTTGAATATGGAATTTATAATGATGGCAGTAGAGTGGTATATGGGAATGGTAACTATGATGCATTGGACATATTTACGAGTCTAGGTCATATGTGGTTACACTGTAAACATGAAAACAGTAAGCATTTATATGTAAGTATCAGTATTATAATAATTATGTTAATAAAAAGGCGATGTTACTCTCACACAGACACTTACATACAGTAATATTATAGTACTGTAATGATATAGTATTTTCGATGTGCTGTCACTAATACTCAACAAACACGAAGTCAGACTATGAGAGGTAGGATAAGAATTGTCATTACTATAAAAGAGGAAGCGATCAAAGGCAGGAAACATAATAACCAGACTTTATAGCAGATGTAGCACCAAAGTGGACAGAATGAGAGTCTATTATGGTGCTAAAAGAACATGTAGCCAAAAAATACAAATTGAGAAAGGAGATCCGTAAAATTGCATGGGTATGAATTGCAACGATTGATCGTATATCAATACAAATACGCCATTCTTAATTAAATTATAGTTATCATTACTCGATTGTATTCGGCTTACGAGGATCTATGATCGTCAAAGTTTTTTTTTAATATCTATTTGCAAACAAGGATTCATAGACGCCCCTCCTAAGGCTAATAAAATTGTCTTTTCTTATAAAAAATATGAATATATATATATATATATATATTAATAATGTGCATAGCATGATAAAGGAATTAACATAGAACCGAAAGGATGCAAAATTCCGGCAGTTAAATAACTCTAGTTAATAATAATAATAATAATAATAATAATAATTGAGATGACGGGCCCAAACCAACGATGATACACCGAGTGGCCAGCATAACCACCCAGGCAACCTCAAAACCCTAGGACAGACAACGAGGACATTTACCTGAGTCCCCCCTCCGAGTACACCGAAATCTACCTGAGTTGACCATGCCCAGCCGTCCACCCCCCAGTTCTCTCTCACGCCAACAGCCCTCCAAGAGAACGGAGTACCTTCTCAGCCAGTCACAAGCCGTATTCCTCAGCCAACCACAACCGCCCTGGAACCACCAATTAGAACCCTCCTTTTACGTAGCCTCCACCAGAAGTGACGCTCCCTGTATTGTTCCGCCAAAATTAGAATATGATGAACACTCCCTTATGCAATTTACTTACCAGCGCCCCGAATATTACAGGAGCAAATGGACCTGATAGTGCCTGACTACTCCATGCCCCCGAGGATACAACTACAATCCTCTATGTATATGCCCTAGGATAATTAGAAGACCTGCAAGACAGTTGTTGCATATTTAGCCTTAAGAGTTTTCCATTTTACACAGCAACCCTGGTCCTTCCAGTTGCCCCCATGAATATTGTAGTAATACCTTGGGACCAGGCCCATGTTATAATACCTGAGTTCCAAGGCTAGAATGTGTATGTACCTCACAACAACCATTTTTCCTCTTTCCTCAATACCCCTTTTCCCCCGAGTTCATTGACACCTGAAGCAAGAATAAATTGGCATAGGACATCAGAAAAACCTGAGGAAAGTATGCAAACCATCACCTACCGACTAGGCTAAACCCCCTTCAGGAACGGGCTAGCTGGGACAGTGATATCTACGGTCTGCCCCACCTCCACCCCCTGCCCCTCGAGAGTGCCTTCCGGATTACTGAAGGGCCACCCGTCTGCTGCCCAGCGCCCTGAACCGAGGACCTCTGCTCGAGCTACGTACATAGGCCTGTACCTAGGACCCCTGCTCGAATTACGTAAACAGGCCTGGACCTAGGACCCCTGTTCGAATTACGTAACCAGGCCTAAACCCAGGACCCCTGCTCGACGAGGTAACCAGCTGTGCAAGATTGGCTACTACCCTCTACGCCGGCCAGACCAGCACTCTCGTTCCCCTGCCCTCCCAAATACTAAAGTGTTTCTGTGTCTTTCTTTGTTGGTTATTGTGAGGTATTGATTGTGTAAATATGTGAACCGTGTCGTGTCCTGAGTTAATCGTGATCTGTGCCCTAGATCACATACTTGCGTAATAAGCTTCATCCTTCTGACCCTGTATGATTTTGTGTTAATCTTGCCTTAATACCTTGACCCTTGTTCAAGACTAATTTATTAATTCTTAACTGACGCATATGTTACCTTTCAGTGTTATAAATATATCTATTCAGGCCCCCACGCTCGCAGATTTACTGACTACGTGTATGATTGATTTGGTATTTGTGAGTTGAAGTCCCAGTATATTCCGTGATCAATCTATTTACATAATCGCTTTTTACCTAGAACCTACGCCCGATTTTCCAACGAGTGCAGAGTGTAATTTCCTTCAATCTTTTATCTAGTAATCGCATATGAAATATATCTTATATACGTGCTTTTATCTTCTTGTAAATCTTGATGTTGTGATATTTCGAATACCGTGTTTAGGAATTCTTTCCTCTGAGTTTCGTCTCACTTTCATCCACCATTCACTAATTGTATCTGTGTATTTAATTCACCTCGCAGCTGTTAACCCGTTCAGACCGAGTCTGATACTATTTGTTTTGAGTATCAATGAGTAGGACTTCGTCGCCTACGTCCATGTACTAATTATACCTGTACATTTTATGCACCTCGCCCTGCTAACCCGTTCAGGACGAGTCTGATATTGCTTTAAATATCAATGAGCTAAACTTCGTCATTAGCGACAATTTAATTACTAAGTGCGATCTATCGATCGAAATCTGTTAACCAGCGTAACTCTAACGTATCAAGATTTAATTGTAACACCCCTTCCAGCCTGAGTCTATTGGAACTCTGTTAGTTATTTTGTTTATCTTCTGGTGTTGTCTTAGTCGCGAATATTGAAGATTATATTTTGATCTAATTAATACCATCCAGTAGACATATTAAAATCCATTTCTACTCCTATCAAATTCACGTTATTACTTTGCTTTGCCTAAGAAAAATATAGAAACACGAATTCCTAAGCTTGGTTCGTTATCGTAACATATGTTCAAGTAGTATAATTCTGTGATAAGATATACATTCACTTTTGGGCGATTTTGATACTTCTCATTTGTTATAAATAATAATCTCAGCCCTTTCCTGTAAAGTAAATTAATTAAGTTTATAGTTGCACTAAAGGCCGTGTCACACAGAAGTCGAACCCACCCGAAACCGGCCGAATCGACGAAAGAATTCAAATTTCAGCCAGTTCCGGTCGATTCTGGTAACACTTCGGGTGAGTTTCGGTTATCTTCTGGTCGTTCTTGGGATGTTCTGGGCTTGAGTGGAATCATCCGGTGAATCGGGCCAAAGTTAATGCATGCGTTAACTTTTGGGGATGAATCGGGTCAAAAAACCGTTAAAAAACTATCGAGTCATGATCTAGTTATATTCGAGTCATATTCTGGTTACATTCGACCTATTCGGGTCGTGTTCGATTGTATTTTGAATTGCCGATGGTGACTCGAAATACTCGAACCTTGGTCGAATATAACCCGATGATAATCGGAACATAACTCGATGATAACTGGATGATTCTCTCATAAAACCGCATGTAACTCATACGAGAGTCGAATATAACCCGAATTCAAGGATGAATATCAGATATCGACCCGTATATAACTTGGTGTTTGCCCGATGTATCCAGTTTACACTTGATATAGACCCAAACATGACTGGAATTGGCAGAATAAGAGTCGATTGAAAGTCGATGCTCACTCTAATACCAGCGGAATATCACCCGATGCATCTGTTGGCTAGGTGCGGCCACACCTGCGTTCCCCTGGGACGCCAGGTGCGACCAATTAGGGGTAGAATGTAGGGGGGAATACACACGGCACCACCTGATTTGACCTGATGAATCGTACATTGGCAGGTACGCAGGTGGCTCCTTATAAACTGCAGGGAGAGACGTGGTGCATCACAGTCACTCACCAAACGACAACGCCACAGCAGTCCTCTCTCTCTCTCTCTCTCTCTCGTGACACTCCACCACTCGCCAAGATGCCCACTGGTTCAAAGGGGTCAAAGATTGTGCATCCCAAGAGGAAGGCTCCTGAAGAGGCACAATCGGCGGAATCGGCGGACCTCTTCGCCCCATCACAGGAACACCTGCCACCAGCACATGATGAGTCAGACACCGATGATGTGGCAGGGCAACAGGTCAACTCAGACACTGATGCGGACAACACCACCGACGAGTCAGAGAGTGTGCTGGCCATGGTGAATAAACGGAGAGGTCTTCCCCCCAGGCATGAAATCATTGTCACCCAAGATGTGCCTGTGTTAGGTGAGAGTCCCTCCCAGCAGCCTGACGCCCCGCCCACCCAGTCCACGCCCTCGCCACCCATCAACATACCTTCTGGCAAGTCAGTGCCTAATAAATGGAAGAGGACCTACTCCATCCTGCCGGAGAACAAGGAAGTAAGTGTGGCAGAGTGGTACAGGGAGCACGAGTTCCTGTACAACCGCAAACTCCGGGCGCACAGGGACATGAGGGAGAAAACCCTGTCAAAGAAGGCCGAGGAGGAGAATGTGTCAGGTTGGTTGAGTGCATTTGTTTGTTATGTATAAATATTTGTATGTTAAGTGAAATAACAAAGACATGTATTTATTAATGAATCATTATTAAGTGTCATGTGAAGTGCTGCATTGTATTTCCGTTATATTTTGGTTTACTGTGTGGTTACCTGGCCAGGTGAATCTGCCACATTGTTCATGACTCCCAATTCTTTATGTTCTTAGTTTCTGTGTCTCCTTATTATTTCGAATACAGCCCCACCTATACACTGCATATGTTTATACATTATTATTTTGCAGTGCAAGTCCTAGCCAAGTGGATGGAGGGTATGAGGACACGGTTCGGGAAGCTGGAAAAGATGCCGTCTGGTTCCGGTGCAGCTCAGCTCACCGAGAGGGACGCCTGGATCAAGGAGGCCTTTGCGTTCCTCAACCGCATTTGGTTAAGTTGCCCACCAGGACGAATAAGGTACGTTTATACAATATAATTAAAATTTAGTCCAAAAGGACAATCAATAATTATAAAGGAAAAAATAAAGCAGTTGGTGTTCTTCAAGAAATCATTTTTAATATACATTAATCAAACGTATATAAAATCATCTAAAACAATTGGGCATATTATAAATCGATTACATATTTGTATTATGTTCTTATGCATTTATTGATTGACATGTATTTAAGGAGTATTCACACACAGACATAATTGTACCTCTAAAGTATACAGGTATAGTCAGTTAATATCAATATTTCACGTTATCTTAAAACACATGTATAATTATTTGCCTGAACATTGCATTTAATTCCAAAAATATGACACTCTCAAACGTAATAACTCATTCCCCCATATCATCAGTTTTAAATCATTGTTTGAACTGCTTTATAAATAGATGTTCAATATTGTCCTAATTTCACTAACCACCCTATATATTTCACAGGTCTACAAGCCGGCTCAGAACGCCCCAGTTGTGGATCTTGAAGAGGAGCTGGTCGACGATCCGGGCACACAACCTGAAGAGGAGGTGCTTGCAGTTGCTACTCCCACCACCATGGCGCATCGGCGTAAAGCCAAAGCCACCACCAGCATCACCGAGCCTGAACGGAGCGATGAAGACCTGTTTGACAAGGTAAATATTAATATTAGTTTTCCGATGTTAACATGCCTTCACCATTACGTTTTTAATTCATTGATAATATTCATAACATTGTTTTATTATAGATTTCACCTTTGATGGAATTGTTATTATATTTCGAATTGTGATTTTTACTATACATTTACACTTTGACCTATTAGTTAAGTATATTCATAACTTATACCATAAGATTTGCAATGTATCCTATTCCGTAGTATATTCTCTGAGATTTTATTTTTAAACATTTGCACTTTCACATATTCGTTATCAATAAGCTACACTGCATTAATGTTTATATTATATGTATTATTGTATTGTTCATGTTGTGATGCAAATATGTTTACACACAGCTACGACGGGGGGAGCAACAGCTGCAGGGGCTTTGGAGCCAGTGGGAACAAAGAAGACAGTGGGACACCCCAGCCACCGCTTCCCTCAAGCTCTTCCACACCGTCGTACAAAACAACCTGTCGGACCTTCAAAGAGACCTCGTGGATCACTACGAGATCGAGGTGATGCGGTTTGGCAATGCTATGTGGGCCCACAGCAGGGGAGTAGGACCCCTCCCACGGTTTGGCCCGCTTCAGGAGACGCCAAACCCTCAACCGCCTCGCCCGGCACAGACGCCAAACGCATACACCAGCCAGTATGAAACACTGACCAGTGCGGGACCATCATTCTACCATGGTGGAAAACATCACCCACCAGCCCCCATCACACCGCAATCCTGGAAGAGCTATCCACCCTCGCTGGGACGTTCTGATGCCATACCAGTGGATCAGGCAAGGGCCGGCAGCCTCATAGATGTTTCCCCTGGCTTTGTCGACCGAATGGTCGACACTTTCTTACCTAATATTTAGTATAAATTACAAATAAAACAAAGTTGGTTTTCTATGTATAAGTGTGTTCTACTTTCTCCTAAACATATCTGATTGTTATTGCAATGTATGATAAAAGATGCCCCAATTTCTACTGTAATAACATGTTCTTAATTTTTAGCGTCCCATACGGATTGAAAGGGGAACATATATCGATAAAATTAACTAATAAAAATAATATCAAGTCAACTTATAGGATCAAATTGGTAATGCCAATTTTATAAATATTTATATTAAGATAATATTCATATACATTTTTTTTTTTTTATAACTGGTTATGATAAATGTAAAAAGACTTCACTTGAAAAACTAATAATGCATGACATTGGTATATGTTGTTGCAAATGTATTGAACAGAGAACTGAAATTTTGTGTCAACACACTTATACAATAGGTCACAGATTGTTGTGTTATATTATGTCATTGCAATTATATTGAACAGAGAACTAACAAAAATGTTAACACACTTATAATATGGTGCTCAAATTGTGTGTGCTATATGGCATTGTAATTCTAATCAACAGAGAACTTAAATTTATTTCAACAATTATAAAATGGGGGTCAAATTGGGTGTGGAGTCATGAATATCTATTTTATTTAACACAGAATTACTATTACTGATTTGGTTATACGATGTGATGATGGAATACTTTGGACATGAATTTACTGGAAAATTACCTCTTTAGTTGTCCGGTTCCTGCCAGGGAAGGCGCTGTTAGGGCCGGTGGTAGTTCTCTGTCAGGTATTCCCTCACAAGTTTGGCAGCGGCTGGTCCCCTCTGGCGCTGCATTGGATCCAGTCCATCCAAGGGGTCCCTTATCCAGTCACTTTGTTGTTTATCATGACGCGGTGGGGGTTGATGTGCTGGCCGTCGGTCGATGAGCATAATGCAAAGTATACAGGAAGCCAGGACTACCTTCTCCATGGTGCTGGGGTGTATGTTCATGGTAGTCAGGAGGCACCTGAAGCGGTTTGCCAGCATACCGAAGGCATTCTCTACCTGCCTCCTGGCCCGGGACAGTCGGTAGTTGAAGTTTCTCTTGTCATCGTTGAGTCCTCGGTGTGGGTGGGGCTTCTGCAACCACTCCCTCATGGGGAATGCGTCATCCCCAACAAGGAAGTAGGGCACTGGATGGTCCTCCCCGGGGAATGGCTCTGGTGCCGGCAAGCCTGCTGCGCCATCCTCCAGCGCCTTCCGGATGTCGGTCACCTGGAAAATGCCACCATCAGATGCTGACCCGTTCGCTCCCACGTCAACGTACATAAACTTTCCCAGGTGATCAACAACTGCCAGGAGCACAATGGAGTGGTAGTGTTTGTAGTTATAGTACAGGGATCCGCAGTTTCCTGGAGGCTGTATGGCAATGTGCTTTCCATCAATTGCCCCAATGGTGTGCCTGAAGTTCCACCTGTCGTTGAAGCCCTTGGCGACCTCCTTCCAGCCTTCAGGTGTTGATGGGCAGACAATGACATCCTTCATGTACTCTTGTATTATGGCCTCACACGTCTCCCGTACTGCCAGAGATATCGTGTTGCCACCAATACGGAAGTTCAATGCCATGCTCTTATATGCCTCACCAGTGGCCAAGAAACGTAGTGTCATGGCAACTCGCAGTCCGGGCTCCAGGGGCTTCTTCCAGTTGGTTGTCTCCTTCTGGATCCGGGGTGTGACACGGGTTACAATCTCATTGAATAGCTCCTCGTCCATACGGATATAGTACTTATAGGTGACCCTATCCGTTTCCATAAGGTGCTTCAGCAACTGGTGGTAGTGTCCATGAGTTGTTCTCTGTGCGATCCAAGGCCTGACGCTGCAACTCCGTGGTTTGCTGGGTCGTTTTTGGCGTTCACGTTGTTGCTCGATGAGGGCTCAGCACATAATCTGACACCTGAGGTTGGAACTCGATTGCCTTCTTCAATTCATCTTCATATATCGCTTGTGGAAGTGATTCGTCTGGGAAGTCGATACTGTGTTCTATGTTGCCGTGTTGAGCACCGAGGTGCGAATGGTGTGGCTGTGATCCCACCCCCTTTTATATAAGCGTCTGGCAGCTGCTTTGCATAGACCGATCTTCGACTGACATTCGACTTAACTTCTTCTATTTCGGCTGTTGATCGACTGAGCTTCGGCTGAGCTTCGTTAATAATCCCGGTTATTTCCGGTTATTTCGAGTTTTATTCGACTCATGATCGAGTCTTATTCGTTCCACATCGGGTCTCCTTCGAGTTATGTACGGTAATTTATCGACTCATCATCGAGTTTCATTCAGGTCCTTTGGGTTATATTCGAAAATCATTCGGGTCATTGTCGGGTCACATTCGACTCCGAGTAACTTTCGGGTAATTCGGTTCAAATATGCAAGTCATCGACTTCGGGCGGCCTTCGGCCAACGTTCGACTTCTGTGTGACACGGCCTTAACTAGAAAAAGTATTTAGCACTATCTCAGTTCACCTGGTGACCTTCCCAGTGACCTGACCTGAAGGCAAGCTCACGCGGTCAGTTTTAAAGGTTCAGCCGAGCCGTATGCGTGACTCACCTAGCCCCCCTGTGACAATATCTTTATAACCTCAACTCTCTACATTGTAACTCTAGGATCATTATCTAGGATATTGAAGTATCTTTGAAGTAGGGAAGATACGGGACCCTCATTTATTAATGCATTGAAGGTTAAAGATTATTCTTGTACATTATGCCCTTATGTATGCTTTCCACATGATCTTATTTAATACTAGACTCTCACTATTGAGTTATTCTGGTATCCGTAACATTGTTCTGAAGTTAGAACAATATAGGTGTTTGTTACTATTGTTGGATCTTCCTCTATGATCCTTATAACCATCCTAATCTTATGCTTATTAAATAAAACCGTCATATATGTTCTTCCTTGTGTTGTTATTGAGTACCATATTGAACCTTTGAATACCATTTTTATTGTATATAGAACCTACTCGGTACGTTCCTGTCAAGTATATTTAAGTCCATCATCCCAGAAGTGGATTGTTTTACGGACTGTATCAAGGGAACTAATCTATCAGAACCCGGCACAACAATAATAATAATAATAAACAATGGTACAGATGTTAGGCAGATGTTGATGTTGCTAATGACGGTAATGGTGGTGATTGTGATGATAATGATGATGTTGATGCAAATTGGGGTATCCTTGGTGACGGTGACGATGATGACATTTATAGTGAAGACAATAATGATAATGGAGGGAATGGTGAAAAGTGGTGACGATTTTGATGACTGACTGAATTAACGGCTCTCCTGATTAACAACATTTTGGTCATCCCACCTATGTCATGCTTATCCTATACAACTTGATCATTTCAGTACGATTATGTTATTTTAATGTTTTTCATGCTAACACTAGGGCGACTAGGCAATCGTATACTGCTTAGAAAAGATATATTGTAGAAATCAAAGGGGTAAAATCAGTCTCCATAAATACAATTAATAATATATTCTTATTATATATATATATATATATATATATAATTATATATATATATAAAAGAAAACCCTGATAAAAAAAAACTCGGAGGCTAGACTCGTAAGCTTTTGACAGAAACTAACCTAGGAGAAGGGAAACTCTCATCACAAACCCATAGCATAATCCTAATGCTTGAGATGTCCCCAATTTTCAAAATGGGGAATGCTTCATAGATATATGTACTCATGGAGTAGCGTCATTGATGGCGCAGACCAAAGGACCATAGATATATAAGGTTTCACCGAAAATACTGAATAAGGTGGAACAAAAATAAATATCTCACCAGAAATGATGTGGCAAGGAGGTGAGATCATACTGCCACAACCCCCTTAACCAACCATTTCAATTACAACCAATGATTTACCGGTCGTTCCTGTTGGATCATCGTCACCTAAAGGTCCAACCACATTGCCACCCGTGCTTGCGGGCAATGTGCGCCAAACAGCAAGTAAGCACAACCAACCCAAAAGGAACATCCTAGAGAATAGAGAAGAACAACAACAACAAAGACAAGAAGAAGAATAACAACGACAAAGAAGCCATGAAGAACAACGTAAAGAGTATGAACATTTACACTTATATTGGTAGAACACTTTCAGAAGATCACAAGTTAGAAGAACTAGTTGAAGACCTAGATAACGTCAGTTGGGATATTATGGGACTAAGCGAAGTTCGTAGAAAAGAATAAAATCTCATAAACTCAATGACCGTCATCACTTGTTCTACTACAGAGGAAAACAAAATGAAAAGGCTAGTGGAGTAGGAATTGTAATCAATCGCGGCATTGCTGATAATGTAAATTAATTCAACAGTGTATCCGACAGGATAGCTTGGGTAGTGATCAGACTTTGCAAACGATACACTCTTAAAGTAATTCACAAAATACGCACCCACTTCGCTAAGCTCCGATGAAGAAATTGAAACATTCTATGGAGACATCGCCAGCATTCTAGACCAGGACAAAAACACAGTATACAATGATTATCGGAGACTTCAATGCTAAAGTCGGAAGGAACATGGCAGGAGAATCATGTATTGAAAAGTTTGGAGTAGACGAACGGAATGACAGGGGAGAAATCTTAGTTAGCTTTGCAGAAAAATATGATTTTAGGATAATGAATACTTTCTTCCAAAAAGAAAAGGTCGCAAGTGGACCAGGAGAAGTCCAAATGGAACACCAAAGAATGAGATAAAAACAACAGTGTCAACAATGTCACTGTTATTAATAAGCTTAACATAGGGAGTGACCATTGAATGGTAGGCTGCACAGCAATGTTCAATTTTAAAGCCATAAGAAGTATGCTAGTTCTCGGGAAGAAATTATGCCTAGAGAAAGTTAAAGAGAATAAGATGAAGTTCCACCTATAACTTAAAAATAGTTTCCAAGCTCTCGACAGCAATGAAAATTACATCACCAAAGCAAACAAACATTAGCAATTAGAGAAACAGCAGAATAAATAGGGAGCACAAACACCAGTAAAGAAAGCAAGTACTCGCAAACTACTGTAAATCTCATAATAAAGAAGAAAAGTAATGCAAATAAAAACGGAAAGAGATGAAATAGACAGAGGAAAACTAAACAAGCTAAACAACAAAAGACGACGGGAAGAAGAAAGAAAAAGAAACATGGAGTTAGTTGAAGAAAAAAAAAATAGAAAAGGAAAAAGCCTCAAACTAGCACAACTAAGCTAGGCAAGCGACAAATGACTTCTCTGAGAGACAGCAATGGTGAAATCATAAACTGTAGAGAACAAATGGTGACACGAGTCGAAGAATTCTATGAAAAGTTATACTCTTCAAATATTTCAGTTCCATCAAATAATTCAACAACAGACACAGGCGAGGTCCAACATAATACTGTAAATGAGGTAAGGTCTGCCCTAAACGAAATTAAAAGGGGAAAAGCTCCAGGAGATGATGGGATAACTAGCGATCTTCTGAAGGATGCAGGTGATGAGGTCCAGTATAAATTAGCTCAACTGTTCACCCAATGTTTGTTCCCTAAGCTTATGGCAATGCAATACTGACTCAACTTCACAGAAAAGACGATAAAAAATATCTCAGCAACTACCATTCCATTAGTTTGTTATCAGTTATTTACAAGTTGTTCTCTAAAATTCTCACAAATAGGTTACATAAAATTTTAGATGAACATAAATCTTGGGAACAGGCAGGATTTAGAAGTGGATATTCAACCATGGATCACTTGCATACAATGAACCAGCTAATAGAGAAAACCTCAGAGTATAATACACCTCTTTGTTTAGCTTTTGTAGACTACGAGAAGGCCTTCGATTCGGTAGAGATAACAGCTATAGCAAACTCGCTACATGAACAAGGAATAAATTAAACATATACAGTATATAACTCTTAGAGTGTATATATGCAAAAGGCACTGCTGTGGTCCGATTACACAGAGACACAAAGAAGATCAAGATTGGGAAAGGAGTGAGGCAGGGAGACACAATTTCATCCAAGCTATTCATAGCTTGTCTTTAAGGGATTTTCAGAAAATGTTCACGGTCATCAAAGGGAATTAATGTAAACGGGGAATACCTTAACCATCTCCGATTTTCAGATGACATTGTCTTCATTTCAGATAAAGCAGGACAGTTCCAAGAAATACTCAATGATCTCAATAAAGAAAGTCTCAAAGTAAGTTTAAACATTAACAGCAGTGAAACCAAAGTTATGTACAGTCGACCAACAAGTATCTGCACCCCTACCCTGATTATCTGGTGTGTACTGCTCTGTAGTATAGGTCGTAGGTCGTAAGTAGTAGGTCTTAGGTTGTATAGTTAGGTAGTAGTATAGATGGTTATAGCTGCAGGTAGAGATGCCAACCCTACCGAGCTGTACACACCAGATGATCAGCGTACGGGTGCAGATACTTTTTTGACCAAGTGTATTTTGATGAGGCTCAATTATTATGTTCTATCCAACAACCAACTCTACTCCTAAAAACGATTAATGAAATATTACAAACACATGTGGCAGAATAATTAGGATTGATAATTCAATTCTAGAGGAAGTAGAAGAATACAATTATCTTGGCCAAGTAATGAAACTAACAAAATACAATGAACATGAAATAGTAAGGAGAATCACTCTAGGGTGTAAAGCATTCGGCAAAGAGAAGAATATCACGAAAAGTACACTACCAATATGCCTTAAGTGTATAGTTTATATCCAATGTGTGCTACCAACCATGATCTATGGATCCGAAACTTGGAAACTAACAAAAACAATGGAGAATAAGCTTAGGAATGCACAAAGAGCAATGGAAAGATCATTGCTAGGAATAACACTTAGAGATAGGAAGAGAGCATCTTGGGTAAGAGAGCAAACCAAAGTCAAGGATATTCTAGAAACTATTAAAGAGTAGAATTGGAGATGGGCAGGGTATGTAGCAAGAAGAGAGGACAATAGGTGGAGTAAAAGAATAACTGACTGGACACCTACAGAAGGAAAGCACGATAGGAGAAGACCAGACAAGAGGTGGAGAGACAAGATAGAAAATACTGCAGGGGTAACATGACAACGGCTGGCAAAGTCTTGGGAGTCATGGAAAAGGTTAAGGGAGTCCTTTGTCCAGCAGTGGATTCGTAATGGCTGATGATGATATATATATATATATATATATATATATATATACAGGGTGTCCGAACAGGCATGCCAAACATCGGGATCAGGTTATGACAAATATTTGGAGCATAACATGTTTTATAAGCAAAGTTCCAAATGTTATTAGTTACAGAGATATTGCCTGTTGATTTTTGTTTGTTTTAAGTATTCAACCATAAGGTTGGCCTAGCTGTCATAAAGTCTACTACACCCCCACCAAACTTCAATTATTTTACATGATATTATCAAGATATTATGATTCTGTAAGTTGCAAAATGAGTGTAGACATACCGGGTATTAACTCCCTTTGAACCAGTTGGAACTATATGTAATGGAAGAGTCCATTACAGCAATGCGGGGTAGGACATTATATAAAACTTCAATATCTCCTAAACAATTGAAGTATAAATTTGTTAATGGAATATTTTATGCTTAGAATAATCTATATTATCATGTCCTGAAGTTTGGCACGTCAATTTCGGGACACTCTGTATATATATATATATATATATATATATATATGTTTATTGGATGACAAATATATCTGACAGGGCTAAGATTCGAACCATATAGGCAGGAGGTCCAGTCACCTACACCACCACGAGAGTTAAAAGAAGGAATTTGATACTTCTATCTGTATTCCTTACCAACTCGACTCTGATGGGGGGACAGATTGTCTTTTAATCGAAATCCGGCTGCCCTAAGCATGACAAGTTGTTTATTGGACTGGACCTCCTGTCTATATGGTTCGAATCTTAGCCCTGTCAGCTATACTTGTCATCCAATAAACAACTTGTCATGCTTAGGGCATCCGGATTTCGATTACAAGACAGTCTGTCCCCCCATCAGAGTCGAGTTGGGAAGGAATACAGATAGAAGTATCAAATTCCTTCTTTTAACTCTCGTGGTGGTGTAGGTGACTGGACCTTCTGCCTATATGGTTCGAATCTTAGCCCTGTCAGCTATATATATATATATATATATATATATATATATATATATATATATATATATACTGTATATGTGTATATATATTTTTTTTTTTTCTTTAAGGCAGGCGAGGTTGAAGGGAATACAAGTATCAGCATTAATTATTTTATTATTAAGGCTTTCAATAGAACGAACAGCAATTCTCAGGTGTTCTGGGAGATTGTGTAAAAGGTGAGCAAAATTCATGATGATCCGACGCGTTTCGATAGACAACTATCATCTTCAGGGAATGGAAGGTAAGTGAATAGGTTCAATTTCAATTCAAATGAATATAGAAAAGGTGGGTGAGGGTGAAAGAAGGGAAGTTTTTATTGGTTAAGTAGGAGAGACAGTGGTAAAAGTGAGAGCAAATAGAGTGTCGGGGCTTGACCCAACGTGCGTGAGTTGAGTATTGGGCTGGATCAGTATGGCTTGCCAAGAAGGGGGCTGGGAGGCTGCAAGATGAAGGCAGGAGATGGTGGTGAAGAAGTCGATGGTGTTAATGTTGGTGTTTAACGAATTCTTCCATGTTGAAGGTCTTTCTCGATCTTTTTGGTTTTTTCATGGAGCTCCTGATCTTGAACAGCTGACTTTGGAAGATCCTTAGACCTTCTACTTGCTCTGGTGTAAAAGATGGATCAGGGGTTGCTTCGGTGTCCCCCATAATGGTTCTCCATAAAGGTGATTCAGGGGGGGGACGTCCTTTTCCTCTTGGTGCTGCATCCTTGACTCCTTCTTCCTCGATCGTCTCCACGTCGACTATTTCTCCTATGGTGGACACAGTGTACTCAGACGACGTGGAGGGGAGTGCCACCGGATGATTAATGGTGGCAGGTGCTGGAGTCGAGGCTGCTACTGGTCCGGTGATGTTGACTGCTGATGGAGGTGGCGATGCCGAGACTGCATGAGGAGGTGGTGGAAGGCTGCTCCTATTGATTGGTTTGTAGATGTTCAGGCGTTTCCGTGGCTGCTGTCTTGGACGTTGTTGGGGAGCCTGTGGACGAGTGATTTTGGTGGAGTGCATGTTTGGGATGATAATAGAGGGCAAGTTGTTAGCTTGTAGGAGGGCAGGGAGATACACCCTTAGGAGGTTGATGTCCCCACCAGCAAGAGCAGTGGCTGTGGTGACAATGATTTTGATGATTGAGTCCTTGTCACAAGATGGCTGCTCAACTCTTGCCTTCTTCCTCTTCCTGGCATGCACCGATCCCTTCACACAGTCACCCTTGGGTCCAGATACTCGATGTGCCTCCATTCCCTTCTTCCCCTTTTTGATGGTAAACTCTACCCTCTCTCCGTCACCAAGAGAGGGCAGAGCGTGGAGTGGATTGGGGCGAGATATGCTCCTTCTATGTACAAAGATGTCTCCTCCTTCCTGTTGGCTGATAAAGCCCATTTCCTTTTTGTAGTTAAACCATTTAACATGGCCAGCAAAGCAGGTGGGGGCTGCTGGAAGCATGATGGTTTTGGTGGTAAGGGATAGGTGGAGAGTTGTAGCCAATCAGGAGAGAGCAGGAGCTGGTGAATAGGATATAACATAACAGCTTATTTATACATATTAGGTAGATCACAGTAAGGTTTATTGGGTGTTGGCTAGCATATGATTGGCTAGTTGGCGACCAATGAGGCGCACGCTTTTCCTGCCTCCTGGTTGGCTGGGCTGGTTCGTAGATGCTAGATGTTGTCGTAAGGGGTCTGCTGGGCGAGGGGGGAGCCGGGCCCTTGTGAGGGGCGGCGGGCCAGTTGTATCTCGGGTTTCTGGTCCAGTTTGAAGCATAGGGTTGAGGGGCGGCGCGCGTTGGTTAAATGAAGTAGTGGGGGGGACGGTAAGGGGGGGAAGGGGAGGGGAGGAGAGAGGGGGTAAGGGCAGAGTCGGGATGGTAAGGGGAGTAATGTTAGGGGATGTTTGAGAGTAACGTTTAGCTGATGGGAGTATTTGGAGGTCGAGAGTTTGATTATTTATGGAAGGATTAAGAGTTTGAATATATAGAGCTTCAAGTATAGCAAGTATTCTGGGTTCTGTCTCTTTATCGATTACGGAGGTGTTTTTATCTAGGTCAGAGCGAGTAAGGGCTTGGTGGTGGGGGGCTTTATGGTGGTCTTTGATAGCTCCAGATTGGAGATGGAGGGTGAGACGGCGTGATAAACGATTTTGTGTCATACCAACGTAGGTTTGATGTCCACAGTCCACATTATTGCAATTGTGTTGGTATATCACATGGTGGTCTATTTTCGGGGTCTTGGGAGAGATAGGTCTGTTACGGAGGATGAGGTTGGAGGTTTTGGAGGATTTGAAGTAGATGATAAGTTATATTTTGTGGTTGGGGTTGGTGGGGAGGACGTTTTTGGAAATGATTTCTTTCATGATGGATTCGTCGGTATTGTGATCAGATGATATGTAGTTGCGGTAGAAGATAGTGATGTCGTTGGTTGGGTTGGTAGTAGGGGGGGCTTGGTTGTACCATTTATCAAGGTGTTTTCTTATGGTGTTGGTGACATCTGTGTTAGAGTATCCGTTGTTAACGAGTACCTGGGTAAGGCGTTCTAGTTCCTTATGGGTGTCGCTCCACGCGGTGCAATGGGTGAGGGCTCTCCTGATGTAGGCTGCGATGGTAGACAACAGGTATCGTTGGGGGCATTCACTTTCCCCGTTGAGGCATTGGCCATTGTTCGTGGGTTTGGTGTAGACGGTAGTTTTGAATTCTTGATTATTAAACGAAACAAGGAGGTCGAGGAAGGGAAGCTGTCCATTGGTGGCCTCTTCATAGGTGAAGTTGAGTCCTGAGGCGGCCATAAAGCGATGTAAAGCGATGTAAAGCGACGTAAAAACCTACGGAATAAGCGGGATGCCCTCCTACAGAAATGGGAAGATGGACCTACCCCAGACGACCTCAAAAACGAAATTGACCAAAAACTCCAACAACTCTATGAACAACATAAGAGAAAAACAGAGAGCACGACCATCAATAAACTATCACGACTGTATGGCGGAAATATAAAACTCCCCAAGCCGACGAAAGGGTATATAAACCTCACCGACACTACCCTGACCCCTGATCAAGAAGACCTCCTCAACAAAGGCCTAAATTGCCACTACACCTCTAAACCTGGACCCCACAGAAAACGTCTAGAAATCGAAGTCCTTCTTGACGACGTCCTACGGCTCCAGAAAGTTGGCAAAGTCACCACCACCCCAGCCTTACAACCAACCCTACTAGCAGAAGCGGCCAAGACCAGAGGATCTCATCAAAGTAAAATCCTCAAAAAACATCACTTCCAAGCAGCCAAACAACTCAGGGAGAACCCTAACATCATCATACGACTCTTGTCTGGTGATCCATGGAAAGGAGGAGTACCTGCAGAAAATGGACACCATCTTAAGTGATAAAAATAAATCCAAAAGGAACACTCGCAACCCCACAGATGAAATATAAAGGAAAGCCAACACCACCATCACCGCCATCAATGCTAAAACTGAAGGGGTACACATGAAAAAACTCATCGGGGAATTTTCCCCTGGTTACGCCTATGGTACTGTAAAAACACACAAACCAGGAAACCCCCTCCACCCCATCATCTCCCAGATACCTACGGCCACCTACCAGATCGCCAAGACCCTCAACAACCTCCTCACCCCCTACATACCTCGTCAATATAACCTCAACTCCACTAATGATTTCCTAGAAATTTTACGAGACGCCCCCCGAACTAACGACCACATCACCGCCTCTCTCGACGTGGAGAGCCTATTCACCAACGTACCTGTGGACAGGACCATCAACTTAATCCTACAAAAAGTTTACCATTGCCCTGACAGACCCAATCTTGACATACCGGAGAAGGCACTGAAGACGCTGTTGGAGCTCTGCACCAAAGAGGAACCTTTCCTCTGCCCCCGTGGAAACATGTACCAGCAAATAGACGGGATAGCGATGGGTAGCCCCCTGGGGGTCCTGTTCGCTAATTTTTTCATGGGAACTATAGAAGAGGAGCTCCTTGATGCCCACCGCCCCTCGGTCTACTGCAGATATGTGGACGACATATTCGTACTAGTAAAGGACCTCAACGAACTCAGGGAGCTCCAACATCGCTTTATGGCCGCCTCAGGACTCAACTTCACCTATGAAGAAGCCACCAAAGGACAGCTTCCCTTCCTCGACCTCCTTGTTTCGTTTAATAATCAAGAATTCAAAACTACCGTCTACACCAAACCCACGAACAATGGCCAATGCCTCAACGGGGAAAGTGAATGCCCCCAACGATACCTGCTGTCCACCATCGCAGCCTACATCAGGAGAGCCCTCACCCATTGCACCGCGTGGAGCGACACCCATAAGGAACTAGAACGCCTTACCCAGGTACTCGTTAACAACGGATACTCTAACACAGATGTCACCAACACCATAAGAAAACACCCTGATAAATGGTACAACCAAGCCCCCCCTACTACCAACCCAACCAACGACATCACTATCTTCTACCGCAACTACATGTCATCTGATCACAATACCGACGAATCCATCATGAAAGAAATCATTACCAAAAACGTCCTCCCCACCAACCCCGACCACAAAATAAAACTTATCATCTACTACAAATCTTCCAAAACCTCCAACCTCATCCTCCGTAACAGACCTATCTCTCCCAAGACCCCGAAAATAGACGACCATGTGATATACCAACACAATTGCAATAATGTGGACTGTGGACCTCAAACCTACGTTGGTATGACACAAAATCGTTTATCACGCCGTCTCACCCTCCATCTCCAATCTGGAGCTATCAAAGACCACTATAAAGCCCCCCACCACCAAGCCCTTACTCGCTCTGACCTAGATAAAAACACCTCCGTAATCGATAAAGAGACAGAACCCAGAAGACTTGCTATACTTGAAGCCCTATATATTCAAACTCTTAATCCTTCCATAAATAATCAAACTCTCGACCTCCAAATACTCCCATCAGCTAAACGTTACTCTCAAACACCCCCTAACATTACTCCCCTTACCATCCCGACTCTGCCATTACCCCCTCTCTCCTCCCCTCCCCTTCCCCCCCTTACCGTCCCCCCCACTACTTCATTTAACCAACGCGCGCCGCCCCTCAACCCTACGCTTCAAACTGGACCAGAAACCCGAGATACAACTGGCCCGCCGCCCCTCACAAGGGCCCCGCCCCCCCCCCCCCCCCCCCCCCCCCCCCCCCCCCCCCCACCACCCCCCCTACGACAACATCTAGCATCTACGAACCCTCCCAGCCAACCAGGAGGCAGGAAAAGCGCGCGCCTCATTGGTCGCCAACTAGCCAATCATATGCTAGCCAACACCCAATAAACCTTACTGTGATCTACCTAATATGTATTAATAAGCTGTTATGACCTTTGATTGCGGTGCACCTAGGTGAGCACCTAGGAGCAACACCTAGCAGCAACCTAGCAGCAACACCTCAACCCTCTCTCACCATGGCCACCCAGGAAGATCCCACCACCTTTTCTGGTGTGGTTAAATGGTTCAACATAAAGAGAGGTTATGGATTTATCACCAGGAACAAAGATAAAACAGATTTCTTCACCCACAGAAAGAACATTGTGCTTAACACCAATAGCACAATAACGTCACTAGGTGAAGGAGAGCAAGTGCTGTTTACAATCAAGGAGGGAAGGAAGGGCAAGGAGGCAGCAGGAGTAACAGGACCCCATGGCAGACCAGTAAGGGGCTCCCAACTCTCACAAGGAAGGCAGAAGCAAACCACCATCACCGGATTGAAGTCTGGCCTCAAGACTGACGTCATTACAGTCATTGTCCACACAGCCATTGCTCTTGCTGGGGACGATCGAGGCCAACTTTCGGTGCTTCTGCCTGCTCTTCTGGTTGCCAATGGCCTGCCTACCATCATCATCCCTCCAGATCTCCTTGCCCGAAGAACAACCAAGAAGCCTTCCAACACTCAACTTCTGCCTCGACCACTCTGCCTTCAGAAGACTCGAACACCTAGAGTCCAGGAGCCAGCAACCTCAACACCATCTCCACCATCTAGCCTTATTCCATCTCAGGCTGTGAGACAGAGATGTCAACCGAGGAGGCGTCTGGTGCTTCAGAAGTCTCTCTCGAAGTCCACCCCACCACCTCCACGTTCTGCAGTCTCTGACTTTCCACCACCAGTCAACTCTGCAGGACCAGCCTCAACCTCCACTCCATCACCAGCCACCATTGATCATCCGGTGGCAGCCTCCACGTCGTCTGAATACTCCGAGTCCACCATAGGAGAAGACGTCGACGTGGAGGGGATGGAGGAAGGAGAAGAAGACATTGACCTGGGAACGACCGCCAGCAAGCCGACAAGAACACCATCTCCTTACCTCGATGAACCAAACTACATCTACGACTAACCATCATCGCGCACCTTTAACAACAACAACGGCCTTTCCTCACCAACACCACGTGGCATGCTGCTCAGAATTCAACAACTTAACATGAAAAATAGCAAGGTGGTCAGCCCACCACCTTTTATCTCTCCAACTCTTCATCCTTCAAATCTTCGCTCTCCACTAGACCCTTCTACTTCTAACCTTGAAGCAACTTAGCTTCACTCTGACTCTGACTCTGATTGCGGTGCAGGAAAGGCCGCCAAGACCACACCATTTCACAGACACCATGAACACCAAAATCATAGGGACTGTGAAGTGGTACAATCATAAACGTGGTTTTGGCTACATAACTCGTGAAGACAATGAACAAGACATATTTGTCCATTTTCCAGGAATTAAACATCATCAGAACACTAAAAGATCCCTGGAAAATGGCGAAAAGGTCGAGTTCATTGTCAGAGGAGGAAGGAAAGGACAAGAAGCACACGAAGTTACGGGACCAACTGGCAGCAGAACAAAGGGATCTATCGTCAAAGTTACCAAGAAAGAACACAGCAAAAATGAAGAACACGACATTAATGCAAAAATTTATGCATGTGTTCAAACTGCAGTGGCACTTTCTGGATCAAACAAACATCAACTAAGCCGTATGATTCCACTGCTTCTTGACTACAATAATCTACCAAAATTCAAGATCCCTACTGACGCTCTGAAGCCTTCTACAAAATATAGTAGAAATAAGAAAACATCAAGAAAGGAACACACACTCATCATCCAAGAAGAAGCAGAAGAAGCTGATGAAGAAGAAATTAATCTTGCAGAATACGAGGAGGAAGATGAAAAAGAAGAAGAAGATGACTACGAAGAGGAAGAAGAAACTATAACAACTCCTTCACCTCCCTCCCCGAAACACACAAGATTGAGAACCAAACTGGAACAAGAACAAGAAGAAACAGCAAAACGGGATGCAGCATACAGACAACTGGACTTTTCTAACCTGAAAAGCATAACTGCAGACATTGATCTAATAGACTACAGCAGACCTGTAGCCAAAATGATCAGAGAACATGAAACAGCCAAAACCGGATTTTTCTGCATAGGCTTCTATGAGATAGCCAGAGAAAAGCAAGAACATGATAACTGGCGTTGGAGAGAGTTGAAAGATAAATATGACTTTAAGAAATACTGCGAAATAAACAACCTCCCTCCTCCTCAATATAACATAGTAGATAGATCTACAAATAACGAATAATATTTAAGCAACTACTATCAATCACTTAGAAATCATATTGTAATCAATTCCTAGCCCTCTTAGCACCTATATAACTTGCCATAAAAACTAACTTTAATAAATAAAAACAGCAAGGTGGCCGGCCCACTAACTTTTCTCTTCTACTGTCTTTCATCTTTCCTACTTTCTCTTCCTTCCCAATCTGGGATCTCTTCTTTCACCCCCTACCTTATATAAAAAAAAAATAAAAACAAAAAAAATATTCACTTACCTTCCATTCCCTGAAGATGATAGTTGTCTATCGAAACGCGTCGGATCATCATGAATTTTGCTCACCTTTTGCACAATCTCCCAGAACACCTGAGAATTGATGTTCGTTCTATTGAAAGCCTTAATAATAAAATAATAAATGCTGATACTTGTATTTCCTTCAACCTCGCCTGCCTTAAAGAAAATGTATTACCTGGCTACACCAATATATATATATATATATATATATATATATATATATATATATATATATATATATATATATATATTTATATAGAGTATATATATATATATATATACTGTATATACTGTATGTATTATTTTATTGAAGGTATTAACAAAAATAATTTTCGATGACAACCCCATATATCTTTGATACAATTGTGCACTTCCGACTATCCAAAATTCTTTGACTATTTAACTTCTATAGTGAACACATTCTATCCATCTCTGCTTTAGTAGAAATCTCCATCCTAGGAGATTTCGACGTTTTCAACCGCCAATGGCTCTCCTCTCTTTTCACTGACCAACCTGATAAACAAGCCTACATCGTTTCTATCCTAAATGACATAGAGCAGTTAGTTCAGCAACCGACTCTTATCCCGGATCGCTTCGGAGATCGGCCCAACATTCTTGACGTATTTCTAACTTCTAACCCTTCTGCTTATACTGTAAATTTGTTTTCTCCTTTGGGCTCCTCCGACCAAAAACTTATCTCTGTCACCTCTCCTATCTCTCCGGTACAGCCACCTGACCTTCCCAGCCGGCGGAGCTTGTGTAACTTTGGCGCTGCCGACTGGGAGGATTCCGGCAGTACTTCTTTGATTTCCCATGGAATGACTTCTGTTTCCGTGGCCGGGGACCCTCGGAGAGTGCTGAACGCATTACCGAAGTAAACCTCTCGGGTATGGAAGCATACATTCCATTTTCTTTCTCTCAGTGTAATACAAAACAAATCTTGGTTTACTCACGCTTGTTCTACTGCTGTCTGCAATAAGGAGGAAGGATTCAAACGGTACCGTCGCCTTCAAAATCAAGAATCTCATACTTCCTATGTTTCTGCCCGGAATCAAGCCAAATCTGTTCTTCGACTCGCCAAACATGCTTTCATCAATAATAAATGCACTGAACTATCCATCTCTAGCTTTTCCCAAGCTTTCTGGCATCTAGCCAAAAAGATCTCCAACAACTTTTCTTCTTTGTCTTTCCATCCTCTTTTTCACTCTGACGGCACTATTGTAACTTCTTCCTCTGACAAAGCTGAAATGTTCGCTAACACTTTCGCTAGAAACTCCACCTTGGATGATTCCGTTGCTATTCCTCCCTCTCCACCCCCCTCTCTCCTATTTATGCCTAACATCATAATCTCTTCCAAGGATGTATTCTCCACCCTCTCTGGGCTTAATACTAAGAAGACGTATGGACCGGATGGTGTTCCCACTGTTGTACTCAAAAACTGTGTTTCCGTGCTGACTCCCTGCCTATGCAAACTCTTCCGTCTCTGTCTCTCCTCTAACGTCTTCCCTTCTTGGTGGAAGTTTGCTCTCATGCAATTTGTCCCAGAGGAAGGGTGACCACTCTCAATCCTCCAACTATCGTCCAATTGCTCTCAATTCTTGCATCTCTGAATTTTTCAAACTATTCTTACCTCAAAATTTTATAAGCATTTGTCTTCCCAAAAGACCGCCAGTATGGCTTCCTTAAGAGCCGCTCAACTGGTGATCTTCTTTCTTATCTTACTAACTCTTGGTCATCCTCTACTCGGGACTTCGGTGAGACTTGTTCTGTTGCGCTAGACATAACGATTGCCTTCGATAGAATCTGGCACAAATCCTTCATTTCCAAACTACCCTTCCACGGTTTCTATTCCTCCATCTGTGCCTTTATCTCTAATTTCCTTTCCGGCCGTTCCATAGCTGCAGTTGTGGATGGCCACCGTTCTCTTCCTCAACCTATCAACTCTGGTGTTCCTCAGGGTTCTGTCCTATCTCCAATTCTCTTCCTATTATTCATGAACGACCTTCTCAACTGCACCTCTAGCCTCATTTACTCATATGCAGATGACACTACATTACACTATTCAACTAGACTTCCACAACATCACTACCGCAGGAACTCCAAAACTCACAAAAGGAGGCTATACAGCACCTATCTTCTGATCTATCTAATATCTCTAATTGGGGCAGAGAAAACCTTGTTACTTACAATGCTACCAAAACTCAATTTCTCCATCTGTTTACTCGTCCCCCCCTCCCAAAAAAAATATGACATGCTCTTCAACAACATACAAATTAACCCTTCATCTTCTCTATATATTCTTGGTGTCTCTTTTTCTTCTGATCTCTCTTGGAAAGATTATATAACCACTCTTGCTAAAACAGCTTCCCAGAAGCTGGATGTGCTCAGCCGCCTCCTTTTTTTTTTTTTTTTTTTTTCTATGTGATTGAGGGAGGCAAAAGGCATAACTGCCTATAGCGAGTGCCTCCCCCATAGTTGAAAGAGTAACAGGGCCAAAATCAAGGGACGTTCGAGCCAAAATGCCTGGACACACGGAGTTTGAAACAATTTAAGTCATAGGAAGAGGAAAAGACTGATTCTGGGAGAGAGTTCCAGAGCTCAGATGTTGAGTAGAAGAAAGTTTGAGAGTAACGTTTCACTCTTGGGTTGGAGAGTTGCACAGAGTAGGGGTGGGATTGAGTTGCAAGACGGGTACCACGTGCCCTACGTAAAGGAGGTGGTATGCACTGGGGTAGCTCTGAGGAACACTGACCATTACAGTAGCGATAGAATAGCGAGAGAGATGCAACATTGCGGCGGAGAGAGAGAGATTGCAGAGAGTTGGTGAGTGGACGGGAGTTAATGATACAAAAGGCCTTCCTTTCAACCTTGTCTAGGAGAGCGGTGTGAGAGGAACCTCCCCACACATGTGAACAATACTCAATACAAGGGCGCACTATACCCCTGTACAGAGCAAGAAGCTGTGCAGGGGAAAAGAACCCCCTAAGGCGGCTGAGCACACCCAGCTTCCGGGAGGCTGCCTTAGCAAGACTGGTAATATGGTCCTTCCAAATGAGAGCAGAAGAAAAAGAGACACCAAGAATATTGAGAGAAGATGAAGGGTTAATTTTTGTATTGTTGAAGAATAAGGGATAGTCCGCTGGGAGATCCTGACGGGTAGATAGATGGAGAAATTGGGTTTTGGAAGCATTAAAGTTTACAAGGTTTTCTCTGCCCCAATAGGAAATAGTATTTAGATCAGAATTTAAGAGTTGTATGGCTTCATTACGTTTGTCGTTGAGGGATTGCTGGCTGGGGCGTTCTGAAAAAGTAATGGAGTAGTGTAAGGTTGAGTCATCTGCGTATGAATGGATGGGAATTAAGGTACAGTTAAGGAGATCATTTATAAAAATTAGAAAGAGAATAGGAGATAGGACAGAGCCCTGAGGAATACTGGAGTTTATAGGGTGAGGAAGTGAACAATGGCCGTCCACAACCGCGGCTATGGAACGGCCGGAAAGGAAATTAGAGACAAAGGCACAGATGGAGGGATAGAAACCGAAGGAGGGTAGTTTAGAAATTAAAGATTTATGCCAGACTCTATCGAAGGCTTTCGATATGTCTAGTGCAATAGAAAAAGTCTCACCGAAGTCCCGAAAGGAGGATGACCAAGAGTTAGTAAGATATGAAAGAAGATCACCAGTAGAGCGACCCTTAAGGAAGCCATACTGGCGATCTGAGAGCAGATTATGAGAAGAGAAATGCTTAAGAAATTTGGAAGCAAGAATAGTTTCAAAAACTTTAGAAAGACAAGAAATGAGAGCAATTGGACGATAGTTGGAGGGTTGAGAGCGGTCACCCTTCTTTAGGACAGGTTAAATGTGAGCAAACTTCCAGCATGAAGGGAAGACGTTAGAGGATAGACAGAGACGAAAGAGTTTGCCTAGGCAGGGAGTCAGGGGGTTCTTTACCCCTGCGCAGCTTCTTGTTCTGTACAGCACAGTGCGTCCTTGTATTGAGTATTGTTCACACGTGTGGGGAGGATCCTCTCACACAGCACTTCTAGACAAAGTAGACAATAAAGCCTTCCGCTTCATTAACGCACGTCCACTCACCAACTCTCTGCAGTCTCTCTCTCTTCGCCGCAATGTTGCATCTCTCTCACTATTCTACCGCTATTACAATTATCAGTATTCCTCAGAGCTCTCTCAGTGTATACCACCCCCTCTTCATAAAGTACGTAGCACCCATCTTGCAACACAATCCCACCCCTACTCTGTGCAACTCTCCAACCCAAGACTGACACGTTATTCTCAATCTTTCTTCTATTCAACAGCTGAGCTCTGGAACTCTCTGCCAGAATCAGTCTTTCTCCCTTCCTATGACTTACATGGCTCCAAACTCCGTGTGTCCAGGCATTTTGGCTCGAACGTCCCTTGATTTTGGCCCTGTCACTCTGTCAACTTTTGGGGAGGCACTCGCCACAGGCAGTTCTGCCTTTTATCTCCCTCACTCAGCTTTTTAAAAAAAGTCGGATCCCATGTCTTTTTTGGTCTTCCCCTTGGTGCAGCTCCCCCCAAGTTCACAGACTTGCATCTTTTCATCCAACTTAATTCATCCATCCTCTCTACATGCCCGAACCATCCAAACCTGCTAGTATTCATAGTATGCATGCCGACTGCAGGAAGACATGAATGTAGTGTTCCAGTGGACCAGGGAAAACAACATGCAATTCAATGAGGAAAAATTCCAATTAATACGGTACGGAGATAATAATTGTGTTAAAGAAATTACAAATTACTTAACAGAATCTAACCACATAATAGAACGGAAAGACAGTGTGAAAGACCTTGGGTTATTAATGTCTGAAAATATGAGTTTCAAAGTACATAACCAGATCAAAGTGGCGGCTGCGAAACGTCTAACGAGTTGGATTCTGCGTACTTTTAAAACACGCGGTGAATTGCCTATGATAACGCTCTTCAAATCTCTAGTGCTACCGCGGCTTGAATACTGTAGCGTATTAACATCCCCATACAAAGCAGGTGAAATAAATGACGTAGAGAGTGTACAAAGAAATTTCACTTCGCATATAAGTTCGATAAAACATCTACACTATTGGGAGCGTTTAAGAGCACTGAATCTGTACTCACTGGAACGTAGAAGAGAACGTTACCTAATAATATACACATGGAAAATCGCAGAGGGTTTAGTACCAAACCTACATACTCCGATAGTCATGAAATTCAGTGATAGGAGAGGCTGGGAATGCGAAATTTCCCGGATGAATAACAGGGGTGCTATGGGCTCTCTGCGAGAGGGCTGGTTATCACACAGAGGCCCACGTCTCTTCAACAAACTCCCACGGCGAGTAAGAGACATGAGGGACATCTCGTTAGACAACTTCAAGAGAGCCCTAGATGTCGAACTGCAAAAAGTGCCAGACGAGCCCATCCTCGCAAGGGAGCGAGCTGTCGCTTCAAACAGTCTACTGCACTAAATCACCACCCATAACGAGGGGCGTCGCGCTCCTTGGTGCCGCTAGAGGAGCGGCGAAGACATCCAAAGGTATCCAAAGGTAAGGTATCACTAATACTCTTGATACCTAACCGTCTCCTCAACTCTTCACTAGATATCCTATCTTGTAGTTTGTCCCCACACATCCATCTCATCTTGTTGCGTTCCATTCTGTTGATATCATTCACTTTGACAGGCTACGTTTCTGATGCATATGTCATTGCGCTTCTAACACATGAAGCGTACACCTTTCAAATCAAGGGAAGAGGGAGCCTTCTCATAATGAGTAGTGGCAACAGTTACCTGAACTTTCCCCAGCCGTATCTAGTTCTGGCGATAGTGGTGGCCTCGTTCACACCACCGGCATATATGCTATATATATTATTATCCACATATGTAGTAAGGTTATGGCATTTTAGCATCATGTTCTGCTTTACTGTCTTCCTTTTGAGGGTTTAAACGCATTCAAGGCATCCATTAGCTGAACAGTTTCACACTCATCCTGCTCATATATTTCTATTATTGCAATAATAGCTGGTTCACCTAATGTTTGATGGATGGCACAGATATTAAGATTACTGGCCGCTGTCAGCACATCATCTTTTACCACACTTAATATACATTTACTTATAATTATCCTTAATACTTCGCCAACCTCAGATTGGTGTACACCAATCGAACAGGGAAAGGCTATAGGCATGAGATAAGGAGTCGCTGGAACTCTTATCTCATTTGCTTGATCTCTCCTACTGCTTTTCTCTGTGCCCCATCTACTTTGTATTTAGTGTAATAGTAGTTCAGGACATATACTTTATACCAATAAGTATCAAGTATTCTTTGTTATGTGATAACATTTTAACGCCTTACGAGCGGGCCCGTCAGTAACTTCTACTACCCGGCAAGCGGGGAGTTTTACCCTAAACAACCTTGTTTCCGTGCTCTTTTTCATGCATAAACAAGAGCCAGAGCGTAATACAATTATGTATCCATGAAAGCGCGTAAATTGAGCTTTCCAATGACACCAGAACCATCCTTCTATGACCACGCGTTCTCTTGCAACGATCGTGCAAGACGAGTGCAAAATCCCTAAAATACGGTAATTTCCTTACATAATTCCCTGTGTAGCGAGGCAGTGAGTGTGGGTGTGTGTGGAGTAAACGTCAGTAGTCGTGCGGGACCCGTGCCGAGCGGTCATGAGCCGACCTACGCTCCTCCACCCTCTCGTCTCTCTCTCAGAGCCATTATTGCTCCAAAATTGCACACAGACTTAAGTCGGTCCCCGCCACATAGTCCATGGTTCTCTAGCCCGACTTAAGTTCACCCCCGCCAGACAAGGGTTAAATCGAACTTTATTCTTGTATTTTGTAAGACGGTCATAAAACAATAAACTAATTGAATTTTAATTAAAATTTAATTTGAACAACACACAAATCAACTCTTCGTCTTCTCTCAACATTCGTGTGTCTCTGTTTCTTCTGATCTTACCTGGAAAGACCATATCCTCACTCTTGCAATAACAGTTTCCCAGAAGTTAGGCATGTTCATCCGTCTCAGTTGGTTCTTTACCCCTTCACAGCTTCTTGCTCTGTACTGAGGCACAGTGCGCCCATGTATCAAGTACTGTTCACATGTCCAAACCGACCGACCGACCATCCCCTGACGACCCTACAAAATTACCTGGACCTCGGCCTGTTACTCTATCTATTAATTTCTGCAACATTCGCGGACTTTCCTCTAACTTTCACTCTGTTGAACACCATCTCTCCTCCTACAAACCTGATCTTCTCTTCCTCACCGAAACTCAGGTGTCTGTAGCAACATCCAGCAGCCCCTTCTCTGTATCCTCCTACTTTCTCTATCCTAGTTTCAAAGCCAAAGGCGGATGTTGTGCATATGTGCACAACAAACTCACTTGCTCTCGTGTTCCCGATTTCGACTCCTCTGAATTCTCAACTTTATGGCTCAAACTTTCCTGTCATTCTCTTACTAAATATTTCTGTGCTGTCTATCTTTCCCCTAACTCTACCAACTTTCCCAAATTCTTTGACTATCTAAACTCTACAGTGGAACACATTCTATCCATTTCTCCTTTCTCAGAAATCTCCATCTAAGGAGATTTCAACGTTCACCACCGCCAATGGCTCTCCTCTCACACTACTGATCCACCTGGTGAACAAGCCTACGTCTTTTCTATCATAAATGACCTAGAGCAGTTAGTTCAGCATCCCACCCGTATCCCGGATCGCATCGGAGATCGGCCCAACATTCTTGACTTGTTTCTAACTTCTAACCCTTCTTCTTATACTGTCGATCTTTTCTCTCCTTTGGGCTCCTCCGACCATAAACTTATCTCTGTCACCTGTCCTATCTCTCCAGTACAGCCACCCGATCCTCCTAGCCGGCGGCGCTTGTGGCACTTTGGCGCTGCCGACTGGGAGGCTCTCCGGCAGTACTTCTTTGATTTCCCATGGAATGATTTCTGCTTCCGTGGCCGGGGACCCTCGGAGAGTGCTGAACGCATTACCGAAGTAATCCTATCGGGCATGGAAGCATACATTCCATTCTCTTTCTCTCAGACTAATGCTAAAAAATCATGGTTTACTCACGCCTGTTCTACTGCTGTCCGCAATAAGGAGGAAGCATTCAAACGGTACCGTCGCCTTAAATCTCAAGACTCTCATTCTTCCTATGTTTCTGCCCGGAATCAAGCCAAATCTGTTCTTCGACTTGCCAAACACTCTTTCATCAATAATAAATGCACTGAACTATCCAACTCTAGCTCTTCCCAAGCTTTCTGGCATCTAGCCAAAAACCTCTCCAACAATTTCTCTTCCTCGTCTTTCCCTCCCCTTTCCCACTCTGATGGTACAACCATCACTTCTTCCTCTGACAAAGCTAAACTCTTCGCTCAAACTTTTGCTAGAAACTCCACCTTGGATGATTCCAGTGCTATTCCTCCCTCTCCACCCTCCTCTCTCCTACTTATGCCTAAAATCCTAATCTCTTCTAAAGATGTGCTTTCTACCCTCTCTGGGCTTAACAATAATAAGGCGTACGGTCCGGACGGTGTTCCTCCTGTTGTTCTCAAAACCTGTGCTTCCGTGCTGACTCCCTGCCTAGGAAAACTCTTTCGTCTCTGTCTATCCTTTAACGTCTTCCCTTCATGCTGGAAGTTTGCTCACACTCAACCTGTCCCAAAGAAGGGTGACCGCTCCCAACCCTCCAACTATCGTCCAATTGCTCTCATCTCTTGTTTTTCTAAAGTTTTTGAAACTATTCTTGCTTCCAAATTCCTTAAGCATTTCTCTTCTCATAATCTGCTCTCAGATCGCCAGTATGGCTTCCTTAAGGGTCGCTCTACTGGTGATCTTCTTTCATATCTTACTAACTCTTGGTCATCCTCCTTTCGGGACTTCGGTGAGACTTTTTCTATTGCACTAGACATATCGAAAGCTTTCGATAGAGTCTGGCACAAATCTTTAATTTCTAAACTACCCTCCTTTGGTTTCTATCCCTCCACCTGTGCCTTTGTCTCTAATTTCCTTTCCGGCCGTTCCATAGCCGCGGTTGTGGACGGCCATTGTTCACTTCCTCACCCTATAAACTCTGGTGTTCCTCAGGGCTCTGTCCTATCCCCTATTCTCTTTCTAATTTGTATAAATGATCTCCTTAACTGTACCTTAATTCCCATCCATTCATACGCAGACGACTCAACCTTACACTACTCCATTAGTTTTTCAGAACGCCCCAGCCAGCAATCCCTTAACGACAAACATAATGAAGCCATAGAACTCTTAAATTCTGATCTAAATACTATCTCCAATTGGGGCAGAGAAAACCTTGTTACCTTTAATGCTTCCAAAACCCAATTTCTCCATCTATCTACCCGTCAGGATCTCCCAGCGGACTATCCCTTATTCTTCAACAATAAAAAATCAACCCTTCATCTTCTCTCAATATTCTTGGTGTCTCTTTTTCTTCTGCTCTCATTTGGAAGGACCATATTACCAGTCTTGCCAAGGCAGCCTCTCAGAAGCTGGGTGTGCTCAACGGCCTTAGGGGGTTCTTTTCCCCAGCACAGCTTCTTGCTCTGTACAGGGGCATTGTGCGTCCTTGTATTGAGTATTGTTCACATGTGTGGGGAGGTTCCTCTCACACCGCTCTCCTAGACAAAGTTGAAAGGAAGGCCTTTCGTATCATTAACTCCCGTCCATTCACCAACTCTCTGCAATCTCTCTCTCTCCGCCGCAATGTTGCATCTCTCTCGCTATTCTATCGCTACTATAATAATCAGTGTTCCTCAGAGCTTTCCCAGTGCATACCACCTCCTTTACGTAGGGCAGGTGGTACCCGTCTTGCAACTCAATCCCACCCCTACTCTGTGCAACTCTCTAACCCAAGAGTGAAACGTTACTCTCAAACTTTCTTCTACTCAACAGCTGAGCTCTGGAGCTTTCTCCCAGAATCAGTCTTTCCCTCTTCCTATGACTTAAATTGCTTCAAACTCCGTGTGTCCAGGCATTTTGGCTCGATCGTCCCTTGATTTTGGCCCTGTCACTCTTTCAACTATGTGGGAGGCACTCGCTATAGGCAATTCTGCCTTTTGCCTCCCTCAATCACATAGGAAAAAAAAAAAAAAAAAAAATTGTGAGGAGGTTCCACACATATCACACTTTTAGAAACGGTACAGTCAAATGCATTCGTGTCAACTCACCTCTTATTACTAACTCCTTACAATCTATCAAAATACGCCACAATAATGCATCTCTCTCACTCTTCTACCGCTATTACAGTAATCTTGTATATCAGAGCTCTTCATACGGAGAGTGGGTGGCACCTGCCATTCAACACATTCCCACCCCTATTCTGTTCAACTCTCTAACCCAAGAGTGAACCGATTTTCCCAGTTTTTCCTCAACTCAACACGCAAAATCTGGAACTCTCTCCTTCAGTATTTCTTCCCTCATCCTACGACTCAAACTGCTTCAAGCTCCGTGTGTCCAGACATTGTAACTCTTAACGTACCTTAAACTTTGCTCCTTACCACTTTTCTAACTTTTGTGGGAGGGAAACTTGTTACAGGCAACATTCCCTTTTGTAGCCTTCATACAAACATAATAAACATAATAAATAAATACATAAAACAGGATTCTTGTCAAGCCATATTAGACAGCATGTTGTGAAACCCTCCAAGTATTAACATTGTTGGTGGCTATGGTTATATATACAACTGTCAGGGTCCTGCATAAGTTACTCGCTGCAACCCCGAGTTAAATCCATTCCTGTGTGATCTTATAGCTAACCTAGAATTCTTCCCACTATGTAACAAGATTAACCCCACCTGATCATTCTCATAACGAACCTAGAATCCCTTCCACCATGAGCTAGAACTGCCACACACTATTTTATCTCATAACTAATTAAAAATTCCTCCTACTATAAACTACTTTAAGCTAGAGTCACAACACATATCTTGATACTATAGATAGCGAAGAATATGAATATTATTGCCAAATGCGCTGTCACAAGAGGACCTTATATTACTATTTTATTGCCTTTAGTCGATTACATAATTATGTTGTACAGTATACCACACATATTCTGTTCCTGAAGATACCAGTAAAATCGTGTTTTGGCAACACCGCACCCACCTCCCCAACTCCCCTACCTCACTTCACGCTCACTCCACCTTTCCTCTCTCCCTTCCACTGACGACTCATAGTATCTCATGGTTATGGAGTAGCGCTAGGTGTGTTGTGCAGCATTTAAACCAATATTTTTAATTTCATTATATTATTTTGATGCCCTAAACGCATATCATTATATCAAGAAAGGCTCTTACAAAGTTCAGCCGAGTTATAAATGTATATTCATATTTCATAAAACAATGCATGAATAGGCTACGCATGAAGCATATTTCCGACAATACAGATTATACATTAACACCGTAAAGTTAGTGAAAACAAACGTAACGGATCATGTAATTATAATCCTGTATATTAATGCTTGGTAGTCACTATAAGAAAGGGATGACAGTATCTACAATATTATGATCAGAAGGAAAAATAATTAACCTGGGATTGTTAATTCTCCATTAGGCAATTTACTAACACTTTCTTACAAAATATTGCTTTGCATATTTATATCCCTTTCTTAATGTAATGATATATGGGTAGGGTATCAAAATAATATAATGAAATTTAAACAAACATGGTTTAAACGCTTCACAACACACCTACTTCATAATTATGAGATAGCCTACTATGTGTCGGGCAATGGAAGGGAGGAAAAAAAGGTGGGGTGGAAGTTAGGGGTTGAGGAGGGGGTTGCGGTGGTGCCAAAATACTATTTTACTGGGATCTTCAGAAAAAAATAATAGTGGAGTATATTGTACCTGCAATGTTTTTGAAAGATAATTCAAGTATAGATATATTGTCGGTTTCGGCAGGACTGACCTGAATTTTTGCCTTGGGCAGAAACAAATATCTCAAGGGGCTCATTTTATATATTCATATATTTATGTATTAATTAATTTATTTAAATATTTATTTATTAATTTATTTATTATTGCTTTAAACAGTCAATTAATGGAGCAAGGAAGAACTAAAAGGTACATGTGCCTAAAGGCAACCTCTTTTCTGAAAATTTGTATAACAACTATAGATTATGGTGTTGTAGATTATAAGTTTGTGGAAAGGACCTCCAAGGGAGTGAATTCCAGAGAGTAATAATTCTGGGGATAAATACATTTTGATAAGCAAAAAGTTCTACATTATTTAGGAGAGCGTGTAAATTCATGGGGTGTTCATCTGCCTAAGTACTGCTGGGAAAGATGTGGAGAAGTGGCACAATTAAAGTAAGTTCCTCGGAACATTTGCTGTTAAAATATCTGTAGAATAATGCAGGGGATGCAACATCTCATTGCATAGATAATGAAGGGAGGACTTGTGTGAATGCAGGGTTATTGATTGATCTAATGTTTTATTTTGAATTTTGTCCAAATGCCTCAATGCAACCACTCCACAGAGTTGAACAGTAATCCATCTGAGAACGCAGATGACTTTTATATATTATGACCAACTACTCGTCATTGAAGAATTCTCGAACTCTGTACCGTAGTCCCTGTTTTTAGAGGTATTATTAGCAATGAATCTGACGTAAGATGTCCAGCTTAGATATACCGTGGACTAAAAATAAACAAATTATGTCGGAGTCGGACAGATTCCGTCTGTTAGAACATTGTATATACAGTACTTGGTTTTCTGTGCATTAACGGAAACTAGAATAGTTTTTCCCCATTCTATAATTTTAGAAAAGTCTTGGTTCAGAGAAATTGCAGTGTTAATTTTTGAAATAAATAATAAACAGTGTGAATGGACCGCTAAATGTGAAGGAGTTGTGGAGTGTTGCGAAGGAATGTGTTGGGTTATAAGTGGTAGATAGGAGATCATTGATATGAATGAGGAACAGAGTTGGGGCCAAAACTGATCCCTGAGGAACTCCAGCATTTACTGAGTGGAATTGAGATTATAGGCCATCTACCCTTACATGTATTATTTAGTTTCTCTGAAGATGGGTTGTCCATAGCCCGAAATGTTAGAGAATAAAGAATCAAAGCTCTTTCCTGTGGCCCCCCCCCCCCCCCAATCCATCGACCTATTATTTTGTTATGAAGATCTGAAGACATTAGTGGAACTAGTGATGCCAGACCGTAGTATGATATCTTCGATAATAAGGATTAATACCAGTCTCTATTAAATGCTTTTGATATATCCAGTGCTATTGAAAGTGTTTCACCATGTTGGGTCTGTAGCTTGACTGATTTGATAACCTAACCTCGAACAGACAGTCAAAGATATCGTCTCATAATTTAAGTATATGTTAATAGAAATAGAATGGTGCCATCGAAACTATCATTTGATTTTTTTTTCACTAGCTATTTTTCAAGACATGAAATTTTATCTGGCTATGCAACATATTCCACATCTAGTAATAATAGGCTAAGCACAATCAATATTAGGTGACATAAATAATTTGGTCAGCTATGTCTTTAGTGTTATGGGTCTTATAATTCGTAACTAGTATGATTATTTATTAGCTACCGGTACTGCAAAACGTATTCATATATTCAACTCTCATTCAACTTTTTCAATAATTTGAAATTTACTATAATGTACTTTTGTGTTTAAATCTCCCAGTCAATATACTTTTTCTTCCATTTTGTCTGATAATGTCCAAAATATTGCCGAACTTGCCTTTCACCGAGTACAGGCGCTTGAGAAGGAGAGTGAATGTTCGTTTTCTATAAGGATATAATATAAGGACAAGGTATGCAACTCAATTCGCCGACGACCTTGCTTCTTCTCTTTGTTATTTGACATGCATATTACTATTTGCTCGTACATGTATCATACACCAAGAGGAAGATTAGGAGTTTGTGAATAATGTTATATATATACAAAAGTAGGCTATAATTATATAGTACTGTACACAGATGTAAAATATATTAAAACGTAAATATTTGGCCAGTGATAAGACAAGATTGGCCCGCCAAACATTCCGTTCAAGGAGTAAATGTGTTCTCAGTTCAAAATAATTAATCTGATTATTCTATACCATACCTTACCTGTTACTTGATACATTATTTTAAGTCATGATTGTATTTACGAAACTGGACATTTGCACAATAAATAGCTATCAACGTGCGATAATGTATGTAAGATTGTTAAGGAAAATATGACACATAAATGCATTGTAGTCATATATATCGTTTAATATGTCATAATAAAGATGTGGGGGTACTTTACTAATCAGACTATCATGAATACTATATAATATTACAAATAAATCGTAAAATTTTCTGTTCGAGTTTGGTAAAAAGATGAAACATTTACCTTGCATGGAATATCTGACGGGTTCAACGGGAGTGAATTACTTACTATATAACTGTCATTACTTTAAAGTGTATCATTAAATTACATTTTAGTTTATCTAATATAATTCCTCAGTCTACCCTCTAGCTTCATGCTAAGGTATATATGTAAGAGAAAAAGCTGGTTATCCCGCCAAATATTGACAGCAAGAATGAGGTCGGCGACCACAAACAAATTTGGTTGCATAACTTGTTAATGTATTATATCCATATAGAAAACAAGCGTTTACTTGAATACTCAAGCACTTGTGCACCGTGTAACAAGAACAACAGAAACAAAATTGCACCTGAAAGATTGCGGTCCCAGCCTGTGGCCTCAGCTTTTAATGTAGCTAGTAAATAATGTATCAAACGTTCAAAATGGTTGAACACATTACCTCGTAACAATTGCAGGACAATGGGTGTGCCGTAATTCATACAATAAATTACCAAACAAGGTCATTCTTTAGTCTGCTGTATTTCAGGTACTAACGAACTCCACATAAATAATTTACTAATTTCCATGACTTGAGATCTTGACAAAATCAAACTTAGTCAAGGTTTTACAAATGCATGATAAGTTGATATATTTTGTCTGAAGGCTTGACTAATTTCGAACACTTCTGACAATATAATATTAGTAAAGATCAACATAATACTTCTCGTGCATTAGTTTAGTGCATCCTAGTTAACATTAAGAGATTATGTTCAGCGTATGAACGTAATTATATATATTGATATATATATATATATATATATATATATATATATATATATATATATATATATACACGTCGAAGTTGTCTTGTATGCCATATCTTACGACCAAGACAATACCTAATTTAATAGATACAGTTGCGTATTTCGAGAGAGAGAGAGAGAGAGAGAGAGAGAGAGAGAGAGAGAGAGAGAGAGAGAGCGAGAGCGAGAGAGAGAATTGGAAGATTATGTGTAATACGAATACAAATGCACGATGGAATAGACTACAAAAATAGTTGTTAAAAACTAGGTGAGCTCTTCCCTAATTAGCGATCCATTGAAAGACAAACAAAGCGCTATAGCAACTATACTAGCTATGATATTAATACAATCCTCATTGTAGTAATCCAGGGACTGATACACCGACTTCTCTCGTATTCGTTGTGTCACCGCCAAACAAATCCCAGGGTAATAAATGTCACCCAGATATATATCCACAAAATCTTTATTGTTCTTCATTTACATAGGTATTTGTTGGATATTTGCCGATGATAAGATGGGGGCTGGCGGATGTAGGAGAGGGACGGTGATATTCTGTATGTTGCTATTCTCATATTTTGATGATTTAAAACACTGACTTATAACTGTTCGTATATACAGTATATATACAGTATATACTGTATATATATATTCTATTCTTTATTAATTTCACCACACCACCAAACACTTCCAATTAAATTAATGAAAGCATATATGTGATCCACTGGGATTCGAACCTGGGTTATCACACTCAGATTTTTAGACACCTTAACCATTACACCACCAAGACGGTTACAGGATTATGCACACGCCTACGACTTATTATCCAATCTCGAATACTGGATATTAATCTAATAATGTTCATATTCTCACCGCACTATGGTAGCCTAATGTATATATATATATATATATATATATATATATATATATATATATATATATATATATATATGCATTAGGTAGTACCATAGTAGTACCATAGGTACAATCGTATAAAACAACACTTCATATACACACAAAAATAAAGTCTCACACAACGAGACGTTTTGTAAAGCATCCTAAAGTTCAACAATATATTTGTGGTAGACAACATTAGTTCCGTCATGAGTGACCCACTCCAGAAATACTATGCCTTATTTTACCTAAATCAATTCCACAAAACGATTGGACTTTATTGAGAAACACTCTGTCATAATATATCCAAAGCTTTTGACAAAGAAATCTGAACTATGAAATCTAAGATCACTAATTCCATTAATATTCTCATAAAATATACGCGTAATGGTAACAGACTCTTGTATTATTACTTTTTGTATTATTATAAATAATGGATATTATCACAAGAATCAATTTTTAATCATATCAGTTATCTCGTGTCTGCTGCTAACATTCATGCATATGCCTAAGCATTTCAAAGATTCTTCTTTGTAAACATAATTGTCATTAACATTAGTTACGACACTTTTTCTTTTATTTGTTATTAATAATAATTACTTATTTAAAGTTACTGAGTATGTTCAAAACAATTTTGTGTTCTATAATGCGAATAAAACCAAATATTTTAATCGCTTCAGTTGCCAACTTTCACATAAGTCTTACATTGTTTTAATTAACTATACTATCACATTTCGCAGTGTATTGTTATTTTCAGTGTAATCCCGTATGTCAAATGTGTAGACAAAACTTACACACTCAGGTTTCATCACTCGTAGCAAACATACCATGTTACGAAACTTCACCAAATGGTAAAAACATTGACGATTTAAATTGAACATTTGTGGAATGAATGATTGGGGTAATTAACTTACTCTGAGGAGATGGGGTTCCTCAGGTAATTCGGGGCATGAATACATTTTAACACGTAACAGTGGAAAAGTTATTTATAAGTATTGTTACTATAAGAGTATTAGGTCTCAAATCAGGTTAGTTTTGTTAAAATATGCAGGTAAAGACATTTAAATACTTCAATGGAACTCATTGACTGTTTGTCATCTGCAGGCATGTTGCGTTATGTTGTAATCGTATCAGAGTATGTTCACCCAAACCGATACACATCATATTGTCCTGGAAATGCTCTCCTAGTTTATGAGCTTGATCCCAAAATATTATAAATCGTTACCAGCAGAAAATGCAAATTTGTTCAGCATAAATGTTAATAAGCCACTTCTAAACGCTTATATATACTCTTTGAGTAGTATAATTACCTTGAAATAACACATATCTAACAATACTAACAGTGTTTTGTAGATGATAATTATGAAAATTAGACCTCGTGGATTATATCGATTTCAATTTTGGCGGGAAGCTTTCTTTGTTCCCTTATGATAGCGACTATAGCACAGTAGTGATTGTATTGTTATTTACGTCACAGATAAGTCTATATTATGTCGCCCAGTTCTGATCATTCATATACATAGCTATGAAATAAATTACAGTAGCTAACCAAGCCAAACATAAACTTGTTTAATTTAAGTAAACTTATTGCCTATCTATACAGCTAATACACACCGATATTATGCACATACATAGCTATGGCATCAGCTATAATAACCATCTAGTCTAACCTAACCTATAGTCTCTTTGTTAATGTAATGACGATAAATGTAAATCTGTAGCTGCCGATTTATCGATAGTTAATGGGGAAATGGAGAAATAATATGTCCCTGCATCATAGTAAGGCCAGGTTTGTATATTAACATGCTTCCCAACAATTCGAAATTGTAGAATTAAGAAAATAAGGACATTGCAATGTATTGCCGTCAGCTGAGAGGAACAGTATTATATGTATTTAGAGTCAATTGGACGAATGTTCGGTTGCCATATGTATAAACAGTCAGATCTGGTTTGCATAAAGTAAACTCATGATCGGGAAGGTAGGAACGGAAGTCATGTGCCACTGTTAGTATCTTTATTGCTTTATTGGTCCTCTCCCTCGCTTAGGCAGGATACAAACAACCGTTCTTTTTCCGACGAATGTATCGACAATTCTGGTTTGACAACTTTCGAAGAACGTTTTTAAAAGAGTACTGTCGCCTCATAAGATAATCTACGTTTAGTCTAGTTGACCATTCCAGTGTCAATTAGATCTGAAGGTTACAACTTACCAGAATCGAGTTGACGATAAACAATGTTCGAAAAATTGCTCAGGTAAACTCACTCTATCCCCACCTTCCTTCTTCACACACACACACACACACACACACACACACACACACACACACACACGCGCGCGCGCGCGCGGTCGTGCGTACGTACAACACAACAGCAGGCCAATTAGTGAGTGTGATCTGTGTTTTTTAGTAAAGGCGATAATTACCTTGGGACTTAATGGTGCTGTCACCCTTATTGACCGCCTTCTTTATTGGCTGGGGTTCTCATCCGTCTCTTTCCCTTGTAAACTTAACTCGGTGACAGTCCAAACTCCTATTAGTCTAAGCAATTGCCTAATTTAGCTTACTTTACTTTAATTCCATGACTTACAAGATACATTTCCTTAGCTAAATAAAATCGTTTAAAATATGTCATTCTTGAAGCTAACGATCCCCAAGCTAAATTATTCGGCTATTACGAAAATTGTGCATTGAAATATTCTGTTAGTTATGATAGCTTGGTATTACTATGCTGTAGAGATATAGTTGCTTCCTATGTTTTTGTTCACAACGTATCTAGAAAGCAGCTGTTAAACTATAGTGCTATACTGGATACAATTAAAACGGGTATCATTGTACTACTTGCGATACTCGAGGTATTATATAATATTCTCGACAATACTTATTAAAATCGTCTAATATTAATCTTATTTATTTATTTCACACCAAACACCACCCAATGAAGTTAATGAAAGCATGTGATCCTACCGGGATTCAAACCTGCGTTACCACATACAGATTTTAAACACTATAACAATTACACCATCAAGCCAGTTTTAAGTACAGCATGTGGCCACGATTCATATCCTTTTATCGAATACTGAATATTAAGCATAACGTGGAGTCGTCGTACTGGAGGGTTAACGTAACCTATCTTGGTTTAGCCTAACTAAATCTAATTTAATCTGAACTAACTTACCTATCCTAACTTAACCGAGTCTAACACCACCTATTTTAGCCTATATTCGTCTATTATAACCACCCTAACCGAACATAGTCTAACAAATCTACACTAACCTAAGCATAGTATATTGTGTAGCCTGAAAAAAACCTTCGCTATCACCCACTATAATATACTTACATCTATCTATCTATCTATTGCCGGACGCCCTACTCCCCTTAATGAGGGTGGCCATACACAAAATGCCCCCAAGCGGACCTATCCCCTGTAAGAGGGACAACCCATGCCAGTTTAATGACGGACTTACATGATTGACCACTCAATTTAGGGTTTGTCCGACTCCGAGGCCTTCTATGTATCTTATTAGCACAATTTGTTTACAGTGGTGTGCGGCTAGTCCAGCCACTAACCTGCTTGACCCTTAGGCAAGCAGTACGGATTTGTATAAGGTTTACTCCCCTAGACAGGTTGCCGACCAAGGTTGATGAGTCCCATCCACCCGGGGATTAGTTTAATAAGTTTATATTATTTTATAACTTTGTATCAACACCTACCAGACCAGAATTGTCGAAAAAATATTTCCGGATAAAACTGAATGTGTGACTCCATTAATATTACCTACTGTGTATTTCCCAGCTGTGACTTGTGTGGGTGTGTGAGTGTTCTAAAGTTGTGAATAGTAATGTAGTTTTATGGCCCTGTTCCGGTAATTGGGTATTGTAAAACATTTTCGCCTCGGTAAAACCTTCACGTCTTTGTTACTAGAAGTGTCCGAACATGTGTGTATATAGGTTGCTACCGTGCGTGTGCGTTTTGTATCATAGAGAGAGAGAGAGAGAGAGAGAGAGAGATAGAGAGAGAGAGAGAGAGAGAGAGAGAGAGAGAGAGAAACAAAATTGTCTATGTGATTGAGGGAGACAAAAGGCATAACTGCCTGCAGCGAGTGCCTCCCCCAGATTTCAAAGAGTGACAGGGCCAAAATCAAGGGACGTTCGAGCTAAAATGCCTGGACACACGGAGTTTGAAGCAATTTATGTCATAGGAAGAGGGAAAGACTGATTCTGGGAGAGAGTTCCAGAGCTCAGCAGTTGAATAGAAGAAAGTCTGAGAATAGCGTTTCACTCTTGGGTTGGAGAGTTGCACAGAGTAGGGGTGGAATTGTGTTGCAAGGCAGGTACTACGTACCCTACGTAGAGGAGGTGGTATACACTGGGAAAGCTCCGAGGAACACTGATTATTGTAGAAGCGATAGAATAGCGAGAGAGATGCAACATTGCAGCGAAGAGAGAGAGATTGCAGAGAGTTGGTGAGTGGACAGGAGTTAATGATATGAAAGGCTTTCCTTTCTACTTTATCTAGGAGTGCGGTGTGAGAGTATCCTCCCCACACATGTGAACAATACAAGGACGCACTGTGCCCCTGTACAGAGCAAGAAGCTGCGGAGGGGTAAAGAACCCCTTGAGGCGGTTGAGCACACCCAGCTTCTGGGAGGCTGCCTTAGCGAGACTGGTAATATGGTCTTTCCAAGTGAGAGCAGAAGAAAAAGAGACACCGAGAACATTGAGAGAAGATGAAGGGTTGATTTTTGTATTATTGAAGAATAAGGGATAGTCCTCTGGAGGTTCCTGACAGGTAGTAAGATGGATAAATTGAGTTTTGGAAGCATTAAATGCAATAAGGTTTTCTCTACCCCAATTGGAAATAGTAGCTAGATCAGAAGATAAGTATTTTATGGCTTCATTACGTTTACTTTTGAGGGACTGCTGGCTGGGGCGTTCTGGAAAACTAATTGAGTGGTGTAAGGTAGAGTCGTCTGCATATGAATGGATGGGACTGGATGTACAGTTGAGAAGAACATTTATGAAAATTAGAAAAAGAATAGGAGATAGGACAGAACCCTGAGGAACACCAGCGTTGATAGGATGAGGAAATGAGCGATGGCCTCCACAACCGCAGCTATGGGACGGCCGGAAAGGAAATTAGAGACAAAGGCACAGATGGAGGGACAGAATCCGAAGGAGAGCAGTTTGGAATTTAAAGATTTGTGCCAGACTCTATCGAAGGCCTTCGATATGTCTAGTGCAACAGAAAAAAGTCTCACCGAAGTCCCGAAAGTTGGATGACCAAGAGTTAGTAAGATATGAAAGAAGATCACCAGTAGAGCGACCCTTAAGGAAGCCATACTGGCGATCTGAGAGCAGTTTATGAGAAGAGAAATGCTTAAGAAATTTGGAAGCAAGAATAGTTTCAAAAACTTTAGAGATACAAGAGATAAGAGCAATTGGACGATAGTTGGAGAGTTGAGAGCAGTCACCCTTCTTTGGGACAGGTTGAATGAGAGCAAACTTCCAGCAAGAAGGAAAGACGTTAGAGGAGAGACAGAGACGTGTGTGTATGTATGGTTTTGTTTGCATGTGTTAAGTTTTAATCAATAGCTTTTTACCTCTATGTAGCACTGCCTATTCTTTCAAAATGAATGCAGATATCGACTTTGTTTTTAATTTGCTGTGTATCCAGTATTTTCCTTTTCAGCTTATTTTCATTCAGGCTAGATAGACACATTTTGAGTTCGTGGAGGGAAGAGCCGACTTAAGCTGTGCAGTACATTACAGTTGATCAAATAGGCTCGTTCAAAGATACCAGATGTCCGCTATTATTTGTTTTTATTCATTTGATTGATGGCTTGATATATAGTATTGACACAATTCACAACCATACCCATTGCCCAGTCCCTTCAACGTCCTTTAAAAACGTTTCCGTTTCTACCTGTTGTTCTAGAGTAGCCACATTAAGGAAAAATATGCTTTTTGAATGAGCTTGATAAGCACCTGTGTCTCACTAAAATCCAATTAATCCATGAATTGAATACAATATTCCCACCTGTGAACACGCCATTTAATTATGTCTCACCGGTAGGAAAGTGTTTAGGACGGCTGCCAAGATAAATTTCACGATAAGTGAAATTCTAGGAAGGATGTTGGATCTGCAAGGTATGTATACTAGCTCAGACTCATGGTAGGGATAATACTAGGCTGGCTATTAGATATGCAAGGTACATTAGCTGAAAATCGTGATAGGCAAAATACTAGGTTAACTATATGTTTAGGTAAAGAATATTTATTAAGACATATTTCCAGAGCAACCCCAAGCCCTACCCAAACAATCCCCGCACTTCATGATCACTTAGAGTGTCGTTTCATTGGTATCTTTATTGCATTAACTGAACAGGACCAAGTTTGTTATAATACACAAATTACACCCTCTTCTCACCATATTTTACTTAGGTATTGCTAGGTAGTCATTGTTGTAATTTTCAACATGCCAAGTTGAATATCTTTCAGACAGTATAACTTTGCTTAGTATGTCAATCGTAAGGATTTTGTTATCATGATTCACCTGGCCCAATGTATTACACTGAAAGTAGGTATGAATAATTTGCTTGAATGTTTTGAAATGTCTCTCGTACATGAGATTTTTTTTTTTTCCAAGGTGACTGTCTGAGCGCATTTATTTGTTCATTACATTCAAACGCAGAAATACATTGCAAGATTTGTATATTGGTAAATCAGTAAATCCACAAGCATATCTAAAATAGGGAAACAGAGTAACAGAATATATAAGAATACGTACTGAACTATAACTCTGGCGCCGCTTTCATGTTTAATTAATATTGGTGAGAATGATTCAACTTCACCAAGTCATTCAACTCCAAAACCCCTAAGATCCAAACTAAAGTTAACAATAATTATACAAATTAACATTGACCATAAATTATAATGACACTTTTTCAAATGACAATTTTGTTTCTTTTAATATAAGGTAAGTAAGGGAGAAGAAAGAGAGTTAGATAGGAATAGAACATTAATAAAGGGTGAGCTATACATCAGTTCGTGAGAAAGTTGTACCGGAATGACTTAATTTATTTATTGTGTTCTGCTCACGTTCGTTCTTTTTTTTCGCGATTGCAACTTGGTTTCCGAAGCACGGGTAGTCCCAAGTCAACCTGTCTTATGAATGGCATGATATATCTCCCGTGGTTTGCATGTCTATATTAAGATACAAATTTGAGGTGTTTTTGTTATTGTTACTGTAAACAAAACATCTGTATTTTTACATGTTTTTCTCTGTATCTATCAACAACAAATCACAGTAAGCGTAAAATACCGGTAATCTCTGTATATACAATTACAGGCATTAACTGTAAAACCAGTGTACTAAATAACCATAGAGGTACTGAATATATACCATATTTGTTCTATGTGAACTGTGATTTAGGCTAATGTATGTTTTTTCTTGTTTTTCTTGTTAATATTATGAATATTATTATAATTTAACATGATTACAGTTGTTTGATTATTATTGTTAGTAGAAGTTATTACAATTATTAATGCGTTTTATAAACTATGTACGAGTGAGATGGTGGTGGTTCTCTTAGAGTTTTGAGGCTCGTAGGGAACCATGAATGTTGTATATTTATATTTTCGTCTAGCTGGATGATGAAATTCATATTTGCGTCTTGGCTGTCTCGTATTCTGTCCCATATTTTGTTTGCTGTTTCTCTTGTGTGGCAATATAAGGGTTTTATTTCGACTTGGGTTTGTTGATAAACTATTGTGGTTTCTTAGATTAGTAAATGTGACGATTAACCCCTTCATTACCGGTGACGTCCTGTTAACTTTTTTCTAGCTACTATTAGACGATTATAATCAGTTTGAAAAGAGACTCCAGCAATAAACTTTCCTGAACTATCTCACTTTACCCTTTATACTACCACAGATACTTCTTAAACTGCACAGAATCGTCTTAATATAGCTGGAATAAAATTAAAAGGACGTCGCCGGTATACTAGGGGTTAAATAAGAACATAAGAACATAAGAAAATGGGAGTCTGCAGAAAGCCGATTGGCCTAAGCAAGGCAGATCCCTGTCCCACACAACCCCAAATCAATTACAAAGCCCAATTATAGGCTCAACACTCTAATACCCTGAGGATCATCTTACCAAAACGGTTAGAGATTAACGCAGGATTATGGGGGTCCGCAGAGCGCTGATTGGCCTATTAAATGACAGCAAGTATTATATATTAGACTGAATTAGGTCACATAAACAATACTGAATGAAATACAAAACGAGAAAGTTAACTTATTATTCATAAAACTGAACAGCAGCTATAGATTTATGCCGGATTAATGGCAAGAACACCGGGGGAGACCTCTGTAGCTGGAATATACCTCGCTACAACTAAAGCATAAGGACATTTTATAGGAGATAGCAATGATAGAATTTTGTTATGGAATTAATTATCTTATCTGGGAGGTAGTCCGTCCATAAGTCGATGAACTATGGTGGTGAGGTGTGTTGAAGCTTGACTGTAGAACATAATATGGTCTTCTCAGTGCAGCTGCGTGAGCGAAGCTAGCTCTGTCCATGCGAGGGTAGTCCGCTGAAAAATGGCTACCTAATTATTATACGGTTATAACAAAAATATATAGGGCTGGCGGTATGCATCATATTGATGAACATAATTAACGTATAAGACCGCAATATATATAAACGTGTTCATAAAACAATATCGTACCTTATCATACAGTATCATAATACTGTATCGTATCGTACAGTATCGTAATACCATATCACAGAGTATGGCCCAAGTATCGCATTAACTATTGTATTTCACAATATATTTTCCCTCACAAAGAAAACCTGAGCCCCACTTTAAATTAAACCTAAAGTTGCCCAGAGACTATTGTGCGACGTTCAATGCTGGTGCCCTTATTACCAAAAAGACATAAACAAGCTAGAACGAGTTCAACGTAGAGTTACCAAAATGATACCTAGCCTAAAGAACAAACCATACGAAGAGCGTCTTAGAGAATTAAATCTATTTCCTTTAACCCAGCGCAGATTAAGAGGTGACTTAATTCAAGTGTTCAAAATCATCAAAGGCATCGACAATATGAACTGTAGTAAGTATACTTCACTATCGACCAATCTAATTACACGCGGGGAAACGGTTGCAAAATTATTGGTAAATCTTTTAACTCACACGAATCTAAGAATTTCTTCTTCAATCGAGTTGTCAACTTGTGGAATGGGCTTCCCCGAGACGTTGTAGACTGCATTCATTTAAACTCCGCCTAGACAAATATCTCGCATCAAACCCGCGACTGACTGCGTTTGTAAATGAATAACTTTATTTTATCCTCCCCTCAGTTACTAACCCATATGTCCCCTACTAACTTCCTAGTCCTGCCACGGACATTAGTTCCAGGGCAGTAGTTCCCTTTCCAATGTTCCCTTACCCACTCTAAACCACTGTTTGGACACTTGATCCTCAGTGTTTTGGAGAACAAGCAGCCTAGAAGGGTCACTATACCTGTTGTTGCTTGATTTCCTTTGTACTCCTTTGTACACATGATGCCGTCACAAGCAGCATGTCTGGAACGAGTCCAGATCCGAGGATGACCAATGGCTACTTGCAGTGGGTCAACTGATATTGAGCAATCCAACGCCGAACATTTCAATGCTTTCTTTGCAACCGTCGGAAAAAGGACATATGAAAAAACCAGGGCATCCCTAAATAATATCCAAGACTCGACAGCCGATAATGAAAATAACAATAACAATAACGACCTCTCCTCCCATTTTCTTCCCCAACCCGTAGATACAAACACAATTATCTTAACAATAAAGCACCTACGTAATACTAAATCTTTTGGGTGTGATAACATTTCTCTCCGATTCATTAAAGATTCATTACCTGTTATTGCTTTTTACCTTACAATCATTATTAACAGTGTAGTGACTAGCGTCTCGGACTTCCACCCAGAAGGCCCGGGTTCGCGCCCACGCTCGGCGCATTAAATATTGTTCACAAGCACTGAGTCGTTACCATCCCTCATGAGCAAAGGGATGGGGTAGTAGTACAGGATCCCAAAGGAAATACGCCTAATCGGCCTTATTGAGCTATCCTTAGCTAGCTTAGCATGTGCTAGCTTTAAGAACTATTATTATTATTATTATTATAACACCTCCATTGTCACTGGTATTTTTCCTACGGTATGGAAGCACGCTATCGTCACCCCCCTTTTTAAAAGCGGAGATAATAACGACGCCACTAATTACCGACCAATCTCATTACTCCCCATTTTTTCAAAAATACTCGAAAAGATTGTCGTTATTATCAACTATCAAATTTCCTAGAAACTAATAAACTACTCTCAATATGCCAACATGGATTCCGACCAAAATTATCCACCGAAGCGGCCCTTACAGTTGTCACTAATGCAATATATAATAATATGGATAAAAAAAACAAGTATCTTTGCTAACCTTGTGTGACCTCTCTAAAGCATTTGACAGTGTCCATCATAACACCTTTATAAATAAACTTATTAAATTCAAAGTTAACCCATTCTGGTTTAGAAGTTATCTAAATGAAAGATCGCAATCAGTTCTTATGAATAACATACTATCCTCAAAATTACCAGTAACATACGGTGTTCCTCAAGGATCAATTTTAGGTCCATTATTGTTTATTATATTCGTAAATGACATGCTTATATTCTTATATTCTTATATTAAATATATCAAAGACTGTACACTAGTACAATATGCCGATGACACACAACTTCTACTCAGTGACTCGGTAAATAATTTTGGCAATCTAATTACTAAAACGGAAGAAATACTACAAAAACTGAGACTATATTTTATACAAAATGGATTAATGATGAACGCTAATAAAACCCAATGCATATTCATAGGCACTCGTCAGGTACTTTCAAAAATACCCAGTAATGCCACCATACACCTTAATGACAGCATTATTGAACCTACCACTCATGTAAAAAATCTAGGCATATATTTTGATAGACATATGAACTTTGATGTCCACATTAGTGAAATGAGTAAAAATGTAGTAGGGACACTTATGTATATCAATAGAATAAAAGATCACTTTGACAAATCAACTAGAACAATCATTGTACAAACACTAGTGCTAAGTATAATAAATTATTGTAGTGTAATTTGAGGTTCATCAAATGCTACCCAAATATCCAGAGTGCAAAAACTTCAGAATTTTGCTGCTAAAGTGGCTGACGGTAAGTCAAAAAAGTTTGATCATGTCACTCCTATATTAAAGGAACTAAGATGGTTAAATATTAAAGATAAAATAACGCATGACACACTAATAGTTATTTTCAAATACTTAAATAAGCTTTACCCAGATTATCTACTAAGTCTACCCACAGTATTCAATGTAACAGCTAGCACAACGAGACAACAAAATATGCTTTTTATTCCGAATGTTCAAACTGACATAGGGCAAAACAAAATTACGGTAAGAGGACCTGTACTTTGGAACAAACTCCCAGTTAATGTACAAACTTCCAGTAGCCTAGGAACCTTTAAGACTAATGTTAAAACCTTGCTGCTAAACTCTGCTTATGATAAATTAATGTTCATAAGAAATCTTTACACATGACCCTCTCTCTATATATATGTATGTGTGTGTGTATGTGCACATGTGTATGTATATGTGTGTATATATATGTATATATCTCTCTCTCTAAACCCTAAATCTCTCTCTGTCTGATTCCCACACCAATTTTAATCCCTCATAATCCCCCGCGCTGTCATCTCTCTCTCTCTCTCTCTCTCTCTCTCTCTCTCTCTCTCTCTCTCTCTCTCTCTCTCTCTCTCTCTCTCTCTCTCTCTCTCTCTCTCTCTCTCTCTCTCTCTCTCTCTCTCTCCAGTACCGGGTATGTCTTAGTTAAACAGCAGATCTTTAAATTTTAATTTTAATTGTATACACTGTTATGTTCTTATGTAAAAATATAATACTGTACTAAAGAGAACGTTACTGTATTTAGATAGGCTATAATTATGAAGGTGTCCTACTCTGAGCCAGGTGCAAGGGCTAACCTATTAACCACAGGTTTATCTGCCCTCTTAATCTACATATATCTGAGCTGACCTACTTGGTGTATTTGTAATTACAGCTTAGGAATTGTGGTCCGTCACACCTGGTCTGAATACACAACTAACAACTGTATGTCTACTGTATGTAACACTAAATTATGTATTAGTTCCTATATTGTAACTACTTTGAAAACACTAAACCCCCAACTGTATATAATTATATTTGTAAATACTATGTAAGAAGAATAACCACGTCGGTGGAAATAAACTTTATTATTATTATTATTATTATTACTTTTCTCGAATCGTCGGACCCAGCAATGTCCGTAGGTGAAGCATCAGTATGAGAGTCAGAAATGAGCTTCAGTGCATAGAGACGAGCGATACGGTTGAACCGTATTCCCTGTGGTGGTCTTTATCAGCACCACCCGCTCCACAGAATCCTTCCCCTCGTATACCTTCAACACCATTTCCCCGTACAACTGAGGATATTCTTCATGGATAAGCACCACATCCCCAACTGAGGGTGTTACTACACTACCAGTGTTCTTAACAGTAAACACTCCTGTCTTGTAGAGCTAACAGATAGTCATTAACCTTTTTTCGAAAGTCCTCAATTATAATTGAAATGTATTGATACCTCCAAGTTACTGCTATGTGTGTGTACAGTTAGGGATCATGTAATTCCACTTCAGACTGTGGGTCAGAAGGTGAAATAGTTAAAGTTTGTTTTTTGTCACAGGCCGTAGCTAGATTGGTAGAGCGTTCGCCTGCTAACCGTGAGGTTGACGGTTCGAGCCTCGGGCCAGCCAGTGTGTTATTGGCAGACGTCAGTGCTGTTGGTGAACGGTGCGGTCTAGCAATCTGTGGCAACTATTCACTAAGTCCCTGATTCATCAGGGCACCCACCCTAGCCTTGCTATTCAGCAGGGAGTGTATGGTGGAAAAAACTGCATCATCATCATCATCATAGAGCAGATGAGCTGATATAAGTTGCAATGGTTCTTGGAGGTCTGTGTAAACATAGGCAAGAGGATGGTTATTCACTACGGCTTTCTATTTCAGTACTTAACTCGCTTTTCATCAACAAAACACGTCCCACGACTGCCCATACTCCTGATTTGAATATGCCCACACATTGTTCCAACATAACACTAAACCAAGGTGCTTTAACTGGTATGATCATCCAATCGCACCTCCTTTCTCCCAAGAAAGTAATGACCGCTGGATCATTACTGAAGTCTTTAAGATATTTAGATGCTTGGTTAAGTCATTGAGGATTATTTGAGGGTATGATCTTAATGCACAAAACCTCCTGAATTCCAAAATGAATTCCTCACCAGACATGTTGCCACACAATTCCAATTACACCTCACGTGATGCTGCACAGGTAAACAACAAGATGTACACCTTCTCCTGTTCCCTTTTCCTCAGCGCCCCGATATAGTCTAACCCCAATATTTGAATAAGTTCGATATGATTAACAAGGTAATCTGGCAAAGGCTGATCCGGTCCAGTTATAAGTGGTTCACCTTTCAATTTCAGACACTTAATTAATGCAGTTTCTCATCACTCTCTGAACCACTTGTCCGACTCTGGCAATCCACCAGGCGAGACGTAATATACATACAACATAGTGAATCCCTTAGTATGCTTCTTCTTCATGTGAATGTGTCACCAGCAAGTCTGTAACATAAAGTTTATTCAGCATCAGTATGGGATTATTTGTCACTATCTACATCTGACCGTTTCAGGCATCCTTCACACCTGAGCAAGCCTTTGTCTAGATGCAGTTTCAGTTGATGCATTAGATTTGGAATTTTGTATTTTTTAGAGCTACTTAATGATCCTACTTCTTAAGGAAAGGTTTCAGCTTGAACCTATCTTATTACAGTTACTTTAGCTGCTGTAAATTCTGTTGCATTTATGTTATGACCCTTATTGCAGAGTTCACCCTTCATTGTATTCTTGGTGTTGGTAATATAACGCAACATCCAGGCTCCTACTCTCATCAATTTATAAAAGTCGGTGAATCTTGCGAACTTAAATGTTGTATTCGGTAACTCATTTGGTAGAGATGCTACTGTCACTGTTTCCAATGCCAGAAGCTCCTCATCCTCAGCTTTCCATTTCGTCCATTCTTTTTCATAGAATAGCCATGATGGTCCCTGCCACCATAGTACGGACTTTACTAACCGGGTCGCTGTAATCCCTCTAGTGATTAGGTCACTAGGGTTTTCACTAGTATTTAAATAGTGAGATATGTTATTTGGTAGTAGGGACCATATTTCTTCGACCTTATTATGCACATAAACTGGTAAAGACTTCTTGCTGTCGACCCAGCTCAGTGCAATTTTGGTATCACACCATGAATTGAATTTATTGTCAACTCCTTCTCGTATGCTGTGCATGCGTGTCACACTAAACTCCCTAGAAGCAGCATGGCAGTCAATTCCATTTTGGGGATAGTTTAGTTATTTTCTTCAAAGATGCCACATTGGCCCGTGCAGTAACTCTTTGGGCCCCTAACGGAGTAACAACTTAAATTACTACCCCGTAAGCAGTGGCACTGGCATCACAAAATGCATGTAAAGACACGCTTTCGTATGCTGCCGTTTTAATTAAGTGGCACTTTATGGTACAAAGAATGTCACAGTCTTTCAATAAAGTTGCACACTGATTTTGTAGGTCAGTAGGCAACTGTTCATCCCATCCAATATTAAGGCTCCATCATTCTTGCATAAAAATGCAAGTTCTTATTGTAACGGGTAATACTAAGCCCAAAGCATTGAAAAACTGAGATACTTTGCTCATCAGACTGCTTTGTGTGTGCATTCCTGACTGTTGGGCAAAGGATATAGTTGGATAAGTAAACACATCTTGCCTGGGTTGGCAGTTCATCGCCAAATTCCTGGTTCACCAATAGTGATTCACTCTCGAGTCACCTCCAGGTGGATGGTACGGCTGCTTGTGGTTTAGATAATCACAAGCTGATAATCACCATCCACCTGGAGGTGACTCTAGAGTGAATCACTATTGGTAACCCACTCGCATAAATTTAAATGGGCTTCTGTAAACAACCTTTGAGCTTGCCAATAGGTTTGAAATATTTCTTCTTGATTATCCCTAGACCCTTGTAAATTATCTATATACAGTCTGCGAGTGAGTTTGTCAGTGTCCTCGTCAGCTGCATCCAGGGGTTTCTTTATGGTGGTGTTGAGCAAAAATTGCGAGCATGTGGCCCCAAATAATACTACCTTGAACCAATACCCTATTACTGGACTCTGAGGATCATTAATATTTTCAAACCAAAAGAAGCATGTAAGATTTTGGTCCTCTTCATGCAATTTCACCATTAGAAATGCCTTTCTATATTGCTGGTGAACGTGTACTGGACCAACCGGAACCTCAGTAACTGTTGAGACAAATCCGATACTAAAGCTGTACCCCGTGATGTGCGAGATAGTAGACCTTTCCCTTTGTAGCTGGTTGATATCATTTTTTTTATGAATCCAGTTTCAAGTAGGTTTGAAATATTTGGTCATAAGCTTGACAGGTATCAGGTCCATTCAGCAGTTTTGACTGTAGCCTAGAGCACGCAACCGGACCAACGGCAAAGCATAATTGGAATTCAATTGTGTCTCATGATTTTTCCAGGGCAAGTTAACTACATATTGTTTGTCTACAGTTAGATAACAAACAGACTCTTCATACTTACCCATCGCAATGTTCGAGTAATGATCGATCTCCGCAAGGTTAATGCCTATGTAAGCTAAGGCCCACTGATTCGTTAAATCGAATTCGGCAGCTATTTTATGGTCACAAGGAGCTTCTTCACATACCAGCCTTTCTGCCACAGTTTCATTCACTCTTAGTCTTGGTACTGTATCGACCACAGTATCTGACTGGGGGATTATAGCTTGGAGTCTTAACTGAACATAGTAGGGAGCAAAACCACACCACAGTATCTTGTATTCAGGGTGTACTACACTGTCATAGTACTCAGCCCCAAGAAGAATATGCATTTTTGACAGGTTGCCCACGGGATCAGACAAGGCTTGTTCCACTTTCTTCACTCCTAGAACAGATATGTATTCCGGTAAAGTGTCCACCACAACACATTTCATATAATGTTTGTGTTTCCGATGGATATAAGACATTTGTGCAACTTCATAGTCTTGCCTATCAACAACTACCGTGAATCCTTGTAACTGGAGGGTTTCTGTCCCATCGATGTTGTGTATTAGATTCTTCAGGGATATTCTCTTAATGAAGGACCTTTGAGAGCCTTGATCAAGAAGTACTTGACAGTAGACTACATAGCATTTACCTTCAATGGATACCTGCAGTGTGGGCAAAATAGTGGTATCCTTATTAGTACCTAAAAATATTTGTTCCTCTGTCATTATTTACTGGAGAAGGGCATAGCTTATCATAATGATGTCCCTTACATTTTGATATATATCAAACAAACTGACCACCTTTTATCCTAGAAATTTAACAGTCATTTATTGAAAGCACATGACCTATCCATCATATTAATACTAAGTCATTAATATTAAGTCATTACCATCGGAAATTTATTATATGGGCTGTATATAGAGCATTGTAAAATACAAACACTTTTCCTATCAATGGTGGTAACACTCTAATTCGGCCCCCTACTGGCAAACTAGATGCTGATTTCAATAAGTAATGGGGGTGAAGTGGGGCAAAGACCCACTCAACCCATCCTGCATCCAATGGAAAACAAAACACCTGAAAAACCCATACATCAATGTGTTTTAAGATCGATGGGTAATGGGGAAAAAATAATTTCCGATGGTTGCTACTAATTAAGACCACTGTACATTGATAACAATTAGCAAAAAAATAAATAAACAAATAAATAAATAAATTAAAACAAATCACAAGACAAAGGGTGGCCAGTTTCTTTTATATTTACCGTCATTTCTCACATAGGCTTTTCCCAGACTGTAGACAACTTGTACACAATTTGAGCTTCTTAGCCTGTGGAATGCAAGTTTCGTTTATATGGTGCATACCACAAGAAAACCATTGATGCTTACTTCTTGAGCACAATTTACATAATATTTGTGTTTATTTGTTTACTCTTTCTTGCCTTCCCCTAGCTACTACAGTCATACTCATGGTCCCCTTCATGTTCTTAGCGGTCCCACCAATCCCTGATGCAGTCAAAAGTCTTCCCACTGTTCAATTGCGTGTTGCTGATCTCTCGAAGGATCTAACTTTGTCTAAAATAGCCAAAGGAAGGTTTTTCCTGAGAACTATGACTATCATTTCGTCTTTAGATAAGCCAAGTGAGGGAATAGATCTGGTGTAGCATTCCATATTTGCACAAAGTTTGCTACGTTTTTCAACCTAGTATCGAGGGTTTTCTATGTTTAGCAAAGCAATGACATGGGCTACCTTCAGTTGTTCTCAATCACCATATATGGCTTGCAAAAGCTGTACAGCTTCCCTATAGCTAGCCCCTACAACTGCAAAACCCTCAACCAAATGCAATGCCTCACATTCTGTGGGGGATAATATGGCCAAAGGTTATCTCTTACCACACCAATCGAAATATTAAATTAATCAACATAAATAAAAATAAAGTCTGAGATCGCCTACCTTATGGTATGAACTATGGTAGCCTATCTCTCAGGATGCCCTAACTAAACATTGTATAAATGGCCATATATATCAATGACTTAGCTATAACTAGGGTCCTGGTTTAGTTCAGAGGATTCCGGCTTCGGTAGATAAGGGTTATAGGTCAGGACTCCGGGCCGGGCGTGGGAATTGTGGTGGAGAGATCACGGGACACGTCTCTACCGTTCAGATGTTTACTAGCGTCTGATCGGAACTTCAATTTCCGACTCTAAATAAACTATATATTAATTCGTTACCAAGGGTTCATTCCCTCTTCACGAAATCATATAAATAATTATCAGCATTTAAATTATATAATTATAAAGGTGAACATCGTTTCACAACGATTTAGTGAACATAATATCAAGATATTAACGACCCTAAAGCAAACGATGGATCGCGTATGCGGTCGCGGGAATATTTAAACTGATCCTCTTTACAGTTCTTCTAAACTTATTTCTACTAGGTTTTATAACTAAATTAACTTGATCAATGTTATGTGTGTCCCAGCTAACTCCATAGATGCACAACAGGCCTATCTTGGGTTGGGGAGTAAGTAGACACGCTGTAGATATATAGGTTCTTATTGAGAAGGATATGGGATACAGGCACGAAGCAGAGCCTACAGGGTGATAGCTCTGTCTCGTGGTACACAAACATGTATTGGCCCTCTGGTGAGAGGAGCCCCAGGCTTGAGTTGCCAGAGTGGCTATATGACATAACTAATATGACTGCCTGGATGCTAACATGAATCTTACTCATAGAGAGATATTATATATGCATAAGTGACTGTACTAGATATGAAAGTGATACTGTACAAGGTAAATCATATACATACACCTCCCTCCCCCCTCACGCTCGCAGTTCATTCTCGAGCGGACTCTTTCCTACTGAGCCGTTCTGATCGACGTGGGGTAACTTGGGGGTCAGAAGCTAAGGACTGTTCAGCGTCATTGAAAGGGGCCACAGGGTTGAGGGAGTCACCAGTTTGGGGCACGGGGCGGAGGAATCGACGGTTCCGCCACCACACACGGCCACTACGGAGATGTACCTCATAGGCCCGTGACCTGCCAAGGCTCATCACAACCCCCACCTTGTCCCAGCGTTTCGTGGTCGGGTCTTGAATCCGCACTTGCTGACCGACACGTAACCTGGGAAGGGGTTGTGTGTGCTCATCGTAACGGGTCTTAACCTGCTCGGCACGGTCGGCTGCACGTCTATCACAGTCCTCGGCCTTGGCTTGCCATTCCGCAGCAAAGGACTTGGGATGGGCTGGGAGACATGTCCTAAGAGGATGACCATACAGGAACGGGGCTGGGGAGCGGCCTGTGAAGTTTGGAGTATTCCGGAGGTCCAAGAGACCCCGGTCGAAGTCCTCACAGTCAATGTTGCCAGAGGGTGCAGTCTTTAAGGTGAGGTGCTTGAGAGACTTCACCGCAGCCTCGGCATGGCCGTTCGCCTGTGGGTAATGCGGTGATGTTACCACATGACGAACTCCCCATCGCTTCATAAAGTCCCGGAACTCGTGGCTGGTGAATTGTGGGCCCCCGTCTGTCCTCAGACGAAGGGGCACACCAACTTCCCGGAAGTAGCGACAGAAGATCCTGATGGTCGCAGAGGCGGTTGTGTCGCCTGTGCAGGGGACAACAACAGGCCACCCCGAGAGACGGTCGACGACTACCAGGAAAGACTTCCCGGCGACCATGAAAAAGTCGGCCGACACAGACTCAAAGGGCCTTGTAGGGTTGTCATCATTCATGAGTGGTTCCTTCTGGAGGCTAGGCTGAAGGATCTGGCACGACTCACACGCTTGAACAGTGTTGGTGATGTCGGAATCTATCCCCGGCCAGAAGACAGCCTGCCTCGCCCTGCGTTTAGTGGCCTCCACACCATGGTGGCCGTCATGAAGATCCTGTAGGGTGCGTCGGTGGAGGGCAGCAGGAACCACGATCCGAGCTCCATACAGGACGAGGTCATCATCAGCGTAGAGTTCGTCCCGTATCTTCCAGTATGGGAGCAAGGAATTGTGAAGGTCGTATCGGTTGGCAGGGAATCCTGAGGTCACACAGTCGAGTAGACGAACATACGCAGGGTCCGCTCTTGCCGCGACCCGGAGATCCTGTAGCGTCCTGTCTGCGTCTGGTGCCGAAGAACGTGCCGAAGATCGTCCTGAGTTGATAACGTCCTTGGTTGTCACTATAGTCCTGAGGTAGGTGGCGGCGTCGGCACAAGCGATCTCATCCTCTGGCGTGGGGAGGCTGACCGGGGCTCGAGACAGGGCATCAGGGATGCAGAGCAACTTGCCGGCACGCCACACGGCCTTGAAGATATAGGGTGAGGTCTTCTCCTTCAGGCGTTGGAGGCGGGGATTCTCCACAGCGTCCAACGTGTGGTGATTGATGATAGGGATGAGGGGGCGGTGGTCAGTCATCAGTGTGAAATCCTGTAGACCCTGTAAATGCAGTCGACACTTGGACATGGCCCAAACAGCAGCCAACATCTCCAACTCGATAGTAGCATAGCGGGTCTCAGCGTCCGCCAGGAACCGAGAGCAACACTGGATGAGCCGCAGGTGGCCACTGCCGTGGTCCTGCAAGAGGGCATACCCAATGCCGTTGAGTCGCGATGCATCAGTCTGAAGAATGGTGGGTAGGTCTGGGTCGAAGTGTGCGAGAACAGGAGGACTGACAAGGGCTAACTTGACTCGCCTGAAGGCCTCATCGTGGTCAGGAGTCCACACAAATGTCCTCTTGGGGCTCATCAAAGGGCGGAGGGGCTGAGCGGCGGCGGCGATGTCAGGGGTAAACTCTGCCAGCTGGTTGACCAGACCCAGGAATGACCTGAGGTCGGTCAAGTTGGTTGGTGCCGGAAAGTCCCCGATTGCAGCCATTTTGCTCGTGTCAGCCGCAATACCATCCCCTGAGAGGGTGTATCCACAGAAGTCCACTGAAAGTGCGGCAACCACAAACTTGCTTTGTTGAGGGTAATCCCGAACTTGCGGCACCTAGTCAGCACCTCATGGATGCGGTCGAGGTGAGACTTGTAGTCCTCATCGTACAGCAGTATGTCATCCACGACCTTAGTGCACCGCTGCACACCTTGTAGAGCCAGATCACCCCTGTAGCAGAAGGCGTCGCCCGTAGCTGTGAATCCCATGGGTCCTCTGCAATGCTTGAAGCGTCCATACAGCGTGATGAAGGTGGTCAGGTGCTGGTCCTCTTCAGCCAACTCCATCTGCCAGTAACCACAGAGGGCGTCCGCAGTGGTGAAGTAGCGAGCTCCTCGGTCGACACCACGAACTGCTGCGGAGGGAGTAGGCGAAGGGTGAGCTGGTCGGGACACATGTTGGTTGAGTTTGGAGAGGTCGACGGTGATGCGCACTCCTCCGCTGTCCTTACCAACAACGACGAGGGGGTGGCACCATTCTGAGGGGTCGTCTCCAGCAGGCTTGATGATGCCCTGGGCCACCATGGACTCCAACTCTCGCTTGACTTGGTCCCTAAAGGCAAAGGGAATCTGTCGGGGAGTATGGATGGCAAAGGGCTCAGCTCCCTCTTTAAGATGGATCCTCATGGGTTGACCCACCATAGGCTTGAGGGGCACAGTCTTTAGGTCGTCTTTGGACATCAACACGTCGCTAAACTCCCGCAGGAAGTAATTTTTGGCTTCAGCGGGCGACGTAGAGACTGGAAGTGGTGTAGCCTTACACCTGTTGACGTGCTTGACCTCTTGTATGGGCGTTGGGAATGCCAGAGGTATGATGGCTAACTCCCTGCAGTGGCTGTATGAAAGCAGAGGAGTCTGGACACCCTCGTGCACATGGATCAGGGCAGTACACACTCTCTGTCCCAGGGTGAGGGTAGCCTGAAATACCCCCAGAGCAGGTGCCATCGGGGAGCCGTCCGCCGTGAACGTTGTCGTGGACGAAGGGGCTCGCAGGCTGCTCATGGGGATAGCCAAATCCTCAAGGTGACGCCGGCCAATCACGGTGACGTCAGCGCCCGTGTCCGGTAACATCCGTAGGCGGGATGTAGCATCGCCAAAGGAGAGGGTAACACAGATGGGTTGCGGCGTCGAAGCTGTAGAATGAGTCGATCCCACCTGACGACAGCTATTACTCCTAGTATTGGGAGGCTTGCCAGAGTTGGAGGGGGCACCCGTATCGCCTGGGGGGCCACCTTGGCATCTTTCCTTCTTCTTAGTCGACGGACAACACTTGTCATAATGCCCCAGAAGACAACAGATGCGGCACTGAACCTTGTGAGCAGGGCACTTAGCTGTCCGAGCCCAGTGACCGTGGCGCCCACAGTTGTTACAGGTGCTGCCAGCAGCGGGACACTTGTCAGGCCCGTGTCGGCGAGCGCAACTCTGGCAGGCAACAGCTGCATTCGATGGAGGCTTGGGGGATTGGGTCCTGTCACTGCCCTGTTTCTTGTTTTTCTTGTATGAAGAGACGGCCCTTACTTGTTCATGAGGCGCACTAATGGCCGTGGTCGCAGATTTGGCAGCCTCATACGAGCGGCACGTAGTGACGGCATCCTGTAGTATTGACTTGGAGTCCAGGGCGATGAGTTTCTGGACTAACTCCTTGTCCCTGAGGCCCATGAGGATGATAGTCTTGAGTTGTGTCTCCACACAGATGGGCGAGTTACCAGGGCACACATCCACTTCTTCTGCGAGACGTTTGAGGCGGACGTAGAACTCTGCAAAAGTTTCCCCTTCATGCTGTCTGCAGCTCAACAATTCACGACGCCGGAGTGCCTCATTCCTTAGACTCTTGATATGAAGCTGCAGGGCGTCCAACACCTCAACAGTCTTGTCTGTGGAGGGAGCGATCTGGAGGGTGTGTTCTAAGACACGCTGCGTCTCGAGAGTCAGGTACATGCGTAGTTGTATCATCTGTTTGGCCGCAGGCAGGTTGGACAGGTCCACCATGACAGCATAGTCGTCCCAGCGTCTCCTCCACTCCCGGAACATCTGGAACGTAGCGTCAGGCTTCAATGGTGGTGGTGTCTGGGCCGTAGCCTTCTGTGGTGGAGGATTGTGTGAGGGATGTGGAGAAGAATGTGGCTGCTGTCCGCCAAGGTGACCAGCAGGTGTGGAGGAGTCGGGAGGGGTCCTGGTGGGAGCCAACAGCTGAAATAAGCTCTGGAACTCCTGTCTCCTTATAGCCTCATCATGCCTGCGAGACTCCTCCAGGACACGATCTCGTCGGGCCTCCTCCTCTTGTCTCCTCTGCTCATCATACCTGCGAGACTCCTCCAGGTATTTGAAAAATTGCAGGAAATCAGCTGAAGAAGGGGCTGAAGGTGTGGTTGGGGACTGAGGGTGCTGATAATAAGGTGTGTATTCCTCCCCATCATAAGGCAAGTTTGTTCCTGCCCCTTCATCCTGTACATCACCAGAGTCTGACATCTTGTGTGGGTGACAGACAGACAGGGAGATAACAAACACACAGTTATTAGCCTCTCACATATACAAGTGGGGTATCAAAATGACTGGCAAAAACAGCAGAATATTTAGAGTACACACCAGCTGTATCCTCACCAATGTATAAAACCCAATTACAATTAGCACTGCAGGGAATGCTTGGGTGATGAAATAAAAGTTTGCCAGTTGTGTGTGTGCCCAGTGTGTGTGCGTGCGTATGTACCGAGCGGTGGAGCGGTGGTGCACGGCCTCCCTCACCTCAATGTCTTGCAGGCAGTCAGAGGGGGAGGATCTCACGCCCCGCTCTCTCGTGGCTCGGACTTGTGCGGGCGTTATGCTTATGCCACACACAATACATATAAAATAAAGCACACAATATAGCACTGGCACATATAATATCACTGGCACTGCACTGGGAACGTCGGCACCGCACTGTTGAGCACTATAACACTGTAATCCTAGCAGTGAGACGGTGGCTGGGATGCAGGGTGTGTGGACAATGGCGGCTGGCGGCGGCTGGCGAAATCCACATAAACTTCTCTTAATACGCACTGCGCCATGTTATGTGCGTCCCAGCTAACTCCATAGATGCACAACAGGCCTATCTTGGGTTGGGGAGTAAGTAGACACGCTGTAGATATATAGGTTCTTATTGAGAAGGATATGGGATACAGGCACGAAGCAGAGCCTACAGGGTGATAGCTCTGTCTCGTGGTACACAAACATGTATTGGCCCTCTGGTGAGAGGAGCCCCAGGCTTGAGTTGCCAGAGTGGCTATATGACATAACTAATATGACTGCCTGGATGCTAACATGAATCTTACTCATAGAGAGATATTACATATGCATAAGTGACTGTACTAGATATGAAAGTGATACTGTACAAGGTAAATCATATACATACAATCAAGATAATCTTATACAGTACTAAATTACCTAACATTAATTAATCTCTACAATATATACAATCACCGGGTTCTGGTAGGAAATTGTTCACTCTAGTGAGGTTACCCTATCGGAAGGTTGTTGCCAACATTCCCCAGATACCGGTGTAGTCAATTTATTTCTCACACATTCCATTTGTCCCTATTGGTTTGCGAAGGAAATATCTTTGACATTTTTATGGTAATTAAATCCATATTGAAGATTCTTTAGAGTGGCACCACCTATCGCATCCACAATTTACGAATCTTAAGAATTGGTTTCTGGGTCCAGTTTTGGTTCCTTGAACATGTGTAAGTTCAAACATTTTGCACCTGTCATGCTAATTAAAATTAACTTGGCTCCTAGACTAGTAAGTTAGATTCACTTAGGTTAGGTTAAGAATATGTAAGGCTAATCTATGCCAGGAGTGGTTGAATTGGTTAGGTGTGGTTGATGCAGTTAGGCGAGGTTGAATGTAAGAAGTGCAACTGCAGGATAAAATAACCTTCAAGGAGGCTGTAGGCACCAGTCGTTCAGGAAAGTACTCCCGGGGAGAGCCTTAGGTGGAGTATATGTATTGCTAGACACCCTGTTTCACCACCTGCTGTATTTTGTATGTGCCTCAATTGCACAAAGAGCAATTTTAGCTTGAGCTCAAGATACACACGCTCTTGCTTTCTTACATAAAACCACAAGCGCTGCACACCCTACACTAACTTATATAACTCTTTTTCCAATTTCTTATTTTTGCGTAGGGATGCAGCAACTCCACCGCCCGCCACTTTGGTGGTGCAATCATCTTCTGTAGGAGTGGACCACTGGTTCCTATCTTCTGAACATTCTTGTGCTTGGTATACTTCTAGCCAGGGCCCCACTGGGGCAAATAAAATAGCAAAACAGTGGTGGAACTGCCATCCACGTGAAGGTTGGTTTGGAAAGTTATGGTTCACAGAGGAAATTAGTTGGAGAGATGGTCCAGAGAGAAATTGGGTAAGATAAATGTTTCATAGATACATTACAGTAGTTTGGAGGGAGATGTTTCAGAAGGACAATAGTGCCAGGAGAGATGGTCCAGAGAGACTATTGTTGGGAGAAAGATGGTTTAGACAGACGATACGTTAAAGTTAAAGTTAAAGTTTGAGATAAATATTTGGAGAAAGATGTTTCAGTGAGATAATACTTTTGAGAGAGGCAACACTTTGGAGATAAATGGTTCAGACAGACATTTGGTTGAGGAGAGAGAATATTCAGGGAGACAAATGGTTGAGGAGAGAAATGGTTCAGAGAGACAGAAGTTTGGAGCGCCCCACCAAACTACTGTCTCTCTAAACCATTTCTCTCTGACTCAACCAGAGAGGCAATAAGTGTGTAAAGATAAAGTTCAAATAAACAGTATAATGGTAATATATGGTTCAGAGACAATAAACAGTATAATGGTAATATATGGTTCAGAGACAATATGTTGGGGAACGATAATTTAAGTTCAAATAAACAGTATAATGGTAATATATGGTTCAGAGACAATATGTTGGGGAACGATAATTTAAAGAAACAGTAGATTAAGGAGAAGATTATTGAGAGAGAAAACACGGTAAACGGAAATAGTACTGAGAGATATTATGATGGAAAGGGGTTATTTCAAAGAGAGATCAGACTGTGGTACGGCGTCATCATCATTACATTCGGGTAAATATTGACTTGGGGATCAGAGGACTAAAAAGCGTCGCAGTTACCTCTCTAACTATAGTCTGTTTGTTTCCAGCTGACGATAAATTGAATCCTTTAGCAGCTGATATTTCAATACTCAATACACATATTTAAAACTACTATATCTCTACGTCATAGTGATGAACAGTTTTCATAATTAACAGCATATTTCGCTCCAAAATCTTTGTAATAGCTGAGTAGTCAAGATGACGCCATGGCAATTTACCGCTAGCTATAAACAAACGGACGAAACATTATATCTTATTGCGCAAAAACAAACAAAAGTTGGTCAAAATATCTGAGTAACTGATCTGATGGTGCTCAGTTTCCAGTGTGTTCTTTTATATATTTGGGTTAAAAGTCCTGTTAAAACATTATCTTCGTCAGCCTTGGTCAGCAGCCCATTTAGGGGAGACAACCTTATAATTCTGGGTGGGTGGGACTCATCGGCCTTGGTCGGCAACCCGTCTAGTGTAGTAAGCTTTATATAAATCGTTATGGCTCACAAAAGGGTGAGACAAGTTGGTGGATGGGCTAGCCATCCACCGCTGTTGAAGTGATAAAAGGATACATGGCAGGCCTCAGACTCAGACTGACCCTAAAGATGAGTGGTCAATCTTGTAAGTCCTTGAATAAACTGGCACAGGTTGTCCTCATGGGGGACAGGTCCGCTTTGGGGCGTTTCGTTTATGGCTACCCTCATAAAGCGTATCCGCCAATAGATAGATATTTTTAAATCAAAGAATATGTGTGTTGGATATACAGTACTATGGCCACGCGATTTCGTGAGCTTTGGCATCAAATATAATTCACGAATTGATTGGGTGTACATAGTGACGTGTGAGTGTGTGTGTGTATGTGTGTGTGTGTGTGTTTAGTCTTGAGCGAATGTGCCTGTGTTTTTGTGAGCGTGCATGTGGATGAATCTGTTTGTGGACGTGTATATATATATGTGCATATACAGTATAATTATGTGTGTGGGAGTGTGCAAGTGGATGAATGTATACATTATTAACGCCCGTGTAATCGAGAGGTTCCGTGGTTCCTTATGCGTCTATTGTGTGTGTGTGTGTGTGTGTGTCAGTGCGGAAGTTTCTTGAATGTACGTATATTATGTGTGTGCGTGTGTGTTGTTGACGTGAGAATGTGTGCGGACCCCCATGCGTGCGGATGTGTCGTTCTCTGCACAGACCGGCCTCATTTCCGCCAGGGTTATAAGCGATTCCCGGACGTTGGGTGTGTTGGTGACCGGACAACTCAACCAGTAGACCATTTCAACCAGTAGCTCTCAACCAGTACCAAATAAACCAATACGTTTAGGTTAGGTTAGGTTAGGTTAGGTTAGGATATTACTATATTTTTGCACTGGTTTGGTTGGTCTTGGTTGATTTGGTACTGGTTGAGCGCTACTGGTTGAAATGGTCTACTGGTTGAGATGTCCGGGAACCGGGGTGTGTTCTATGATCTCCTTGGGCCGAATTATCTCTCTAGGTAGGATGAACGAAACTAATAGAAAATCATTATAGAAAATGGTGCATAGAAAAAATAAAAAATAAGCATAGAAAAGGGAGAGAGACGGTTAGGTGCTCTTTAATATTTGCAGTGCCCCAACTGTCATAGGCTTGGGTAGAACGTAACTGTAGCATACTTACACTGTTGAAAATTTAGTTATATACACAGTAGCTATGTCAAGTTATATATTGATAATATATTGATAGTAATATATTCCTAATTATTTGATTTGCCTTTCTCTTATTATAATGGATGGGTTTGTCTCTACCAATAATCCATTAAAGTGTAAATTATTATAGACATTTTCATTATCCTCTTCATGCCTTCTCTAAACTCAGAAAAGTACATTTTACATTGTAGCGTGTCTATTGTATAGCTACCAAACAATATGAAATACAGACTTCCTCTTAGCAATCATCACACTTGTCTCTGGTTATCATAATATATTATTTGATGACTATACGATTATGATAATATAGACAATGTTGTGCATAGCACCATGTTGTATATGATGATGAGTTTATCAAAGGTAAGCAATGGGTATTTAAAGCGTCCATTTTAATGTATCCTTTTAAGGAATATTGGTAGCAATGAACCCAGTTACTATAATAAGAAAGGTGCTCATCAAATAATCAAGGTAGTACCACTAGCAATATACCCAGGCTGAATTGGCTTACCCATGTTATGCCCTAGAATACTTACTGTACATTACACTGTACTGTTTTCGAATAATGTGTAGTCCAATTTCTGCGTGGTAAAGGTAAGTAGACTTACCGAAGACTTCTAGACTAGGTTTTTTTTTTTTTTTTTTTTTCTATATGAATGAAGGAAACACAATGATAATTACCCCCTCTAAAGTTGAAAGAGGGATAGAGAGCAAAATCCAAGGTACGTTAGAGTATAAATATCTGGACACACGGAATTTGCAGCAGTATAATAATTCATAGAATCATAGAATGAGGGATTGTTAGACTGAGGGAGAGATTTCCAGAGCTTACTTGTTGAGTAGCAGAAAGACTGAGAAAATATGTTCACTTTTGAGATAAAGAGTTGGACAGAATAGGGGTGGGAATGCGTTGAAGGGATTATTCCCCCCACTCGACCTATGGGAGGAGGTATACACTAAGAAAGCCTTGATGAACACTGATTATTGTAATAATAGTAGAAGAGTCAGAGATGTAACACTGCAGCTTGTAGAGAGAGAATGTACAAAAATTATAAGAGGAGGCGAGTTGATGAGACAAAATGCTTTTGACTCTACCCTTTAGAGCAATGTTGTATGGATGGAACCTCCCGACACATGCGAACAATACTCGATACATGGGCGCACTGTGTCCCTGTACAGAGCAAGAAGCTGTGCAGGGATAAAGAACCCATGGAGATGGTTGAACACAACTAACTTCTGGGAAGCTGTTTTAGCAAGAGTGGTGATTTGGACTTTCCAAGATGGGTCAGAAGACAAAGAAATGCCAAGAATATTGAGAGAAGATAAAGGGCTGATTTGTGTATTGTTGAAGAGTAATTGATAGTCTTGTGGAAGATTGTGATGGGTAGATAGATGGAAAAATTGGGTCGTGTAAGCATTGAAAGTAACAAGATTTGTTTTTGACCCAATCGGAAATAGTTGATAGATCAGATGATAGGCGTGCTATTGCCTCGTCGCGTGAGTTATGGAGTAATTGCATGGTGGGTCTTTGTGTAAAACTAGTTGAATGGTGTAAGGTAGAGTCATTGGCATAGAGTTGATAGGACTAGAGATACAGTTAAGAAGATCATTTATGAATATTTAAAAGAGAACTGGAGACAGGACAAAACCCTGAAGAACACCAGGGCTGAGGAAGTGAGCGATGGCTGTCCACAACTGCATCTATGGAACGGCCAGTAAGAAAATTATAGAAAAAGGCACAGATAGAGGGATAGAAGCCGAAGGAGGGTAGTTTAGAAATTGGTGATTTGTGTCAAGACTCTATCGAATGCTTTCGATATGTCCGGTGCAATAGAAAAAGTCTCACTGGAGCTCCGAGAGAAGGATGACCAAGAGTTAGTAAGATAAGTGAAATGTTGGGTTGGTATTTCAACTCGACTTGGTATAATCTCGATAACAATATTATAATAAGATATCTTGAGATAGAATATGCTCGACAGGGTCACGTCTAGCTTTATATATCTTGCATCAACTCTTTATCCCAAGGCAGCATTCACACAAAAAGAACACAATATTACTTCACACCTTAGTTTATTCAATTGGCATAGGTTATGGAATAAAGTGTATTGTTCTGTCATATAGGGCAGACAATAAAAGGTACACAAGTAACGTATCAAATATAATGATAACTTAATTGTATTTGGTCACGTTACATTTACACACAGTATCAGTAATGTAAATATGCAGGAATAAAGATGTTACACATGTATAGTACATAGGAAATCAGTCAGATGATAACACGTATGTGAGCGTAGCATCTAACGTGAAGATTTCTGGCACACGGCGAATTGACTTGAAACAGCATTCACTAACGCGGGCGGTGAGCGCTTATCAAAGAGATTAACGGGAGGGTCACACAGGTAAGATAAATACAAGGTAGTGCGTTCGACCCTAGGTCAAAGAGACTGCTTTGGTATAAATTTATAATTCAAATTAGTGCGACTATAAGAGACTAGTGAATGTTAAAGATATACTAAGGAGCTTATCGGCAAGGTAGTTTAATTTGGAACTAACTTATCTAAGTGTTTTTTGTGAAAGACTCAACCTACAGATACGAAAATAGATTTAGACCGGGTATGAGATCGATACACACAAGTATAGAATTCAAATTCAAATTTAGATCAATGAATCACTATAACAGGGTTTTGGAATAAATGCAAGTTAATATAAAATGAGGAAAATACACTCAATTAAAATGCGCCTGGAAATCACAGTAAATTAGAATTCAAATGAACTCAGAATAAAAAGGGGCATACACGACGAAGTTGTACTGGGTTAAAATACTACGATAAGAGTATTAAAGGAAATTTGAATACATTAACAAATCCCTATCTGGCAATACGTGGATCAAAGATATGACGTAACGCGAATTACATAAACATACGATGTAATTAAAGATTTACTATTGAAATAGTAAAGTAAAAGTAGAAACGGTCTCTACGATAATATGGAGACATGAATATAAAATAACTGGAACAAGAGTTACTATAAATGTGTGAAAAGAATTACTAATTAACCAAACACGTAGATCAGATTAATTCACAAGCACTGGTATAAACTAGATAGCTCGAATAATAGAATTTATGTTAACTCAACGGGGGTTCTTGACTTTTCGGTAAGGAAAGATAGGTTGATTAAAATTTGGGCATAGGTCCTAGGTAAATGGTAGTGAATTAGGGAATATCTTCACGGTATACGCTTTCGCCTCAACTTGGATACACAAGAAAATAAATAACATATATAGGTGACATCTGAGAGTATTCCGTCTTTAGCCTGGATCGAGATAAGTTTATATAACGGGTGCACAATTGATAATTATAAATAACACCACAGGAAATATACTTCAAAGGGTACACGTAGCAATATCTGGTGCTATGAACTCACTTGCACATATCAAGATTTATGGGAGGACAAATGACCATGTAACGTGTACACAGATCGATAATTGAACAATTAAAAGGCACAGATCCTTGGCACAGATCAACTTAATAACACTTCCGGAATACTCGCATATATTACCTTACCTTCAACAATAGCCACAAATTGAGATACGCAGAAACACTTAAGGTTAGCGTGGGGTAGGAGAAGGGCCAAGTACGAGGGTCGGGGCGTCACAGAGGTCCGGGCACGGCAGCTGGACGTAATGGGGCCACTCGTCAGGAGTCCAAGGGGCAGGGCCAGACGTCAGGGTACTGCTTCGGCAGGAGTCCAAGGGCAGGGTTGGCAGTGGACAGCAGGCTCCTTCTCTCTCAGGGCGGGAACGACTCCCGGACAATAATCCGGACAGAGTGTTTAGGTAGTTATACTCCCGGACATATATCCGGATGGAGCAAGCTACTGAATTTGAACTGACTTCCTGTAGTTTCAGTCAGTACATATTTGGGTTATTTCTCTTGGTCAGGTTGCATGATCTCGCATGGATAGGGGCATATTAACACATAAAAATGGGCTATGTTGAGGTTAATAATTACATGAAAAATATATTATGGTGCTTAATGACATGCACTGAGGTTCTCGTCTTTTTGACCTTTGGTTCTTTCTTATACCATCAAGCCTGTTGATGTAATTCGTGATTTTCTGTTCACTAATTGTTTTGGCTATTTGGATTGTTTATGTAATGATTTTCTTCTGTGGCACTTCCTATCACCATTTCACTTTTCTTCTCGTCTGGCAGCTTCTTGAGGTTGAAGGGCCCCAACGATTTTAATACTCCCAGGGCTCTTTTTGCTTAGATTGCATAAACACTTTTTCATCATAGTATTCGGGGGGAAGTTCTGCCTTGGCTATTTGAGTCCCGCACTGTGATTGGCGGGGCCGTGTGAGGTGATGATTGGTGGGGCTTGACCAGGCCTTCGGGGGTAACTCACCTGTTCACCCGGGAATTAGAGAATGGGTCCAAGGGTCAGATTTCCCGTTCTCTGGAGAATGGGAAATTAATTTGTTTCTAAATCCTTTTCTTCTGTTCTCCCTGGATTCTCTTACGGTGGCTATTTTGTGTGGTTGTCCTTTAGGCTCCGTTATTTCAATATATATATATATATATATATATATATATATATATATAGAGAGAGAGAGAGAGAGAGAGAAAGAGAAAAACAAAAATGTATCTTATTTAGTCATGTGCAAAATATTTAGCCACAGTTACCTATAAAAGGAATTTAAATATGTCAGTTGTCAGAACTTATTACATTATTAATACAATTTGCATAGAGGTTTGCACATACTAGTTGACGCATGATGGGACCTAAAAGGTGTTCGTGGAAGTAATGGGGACTCAGGTGTATATGTTGCACTTACTATAGCATATCACGGAGAACCTCCACCATACGCAACATTACATTCTTCATTGCTATAGTGAATACTTCCAAATATTTATTATAGCTACTATTATAAACAAAAAAAATACTTCGTTTGTGTTACTTGCATTTTTATTCTTGCTACTATTTAATGAATTTACTCGACCTCTAAAGGTCTCTCTCTAAGGATAAAATAGTAAAATTTAATGATCTCAATAGACTGTTTGACTTCATCAATTCCTTCCTTAAGTGATCAAAGTCGTCTAATGTTATATAAAATTAAAAGTAGAATCGTGTCACCATACTAAAAGGGTAAACATCAATTGTCAGATAAATTAGCAATATACACTGATGTTTAAAAGTTGGCATGGATTAAAAGTTATATTTCTACCAACTATAAACACACAAGAATACTATTTAAAGTTAATTATAATTCCTTTTTCTTTTCCCTCCGTGTTCAAGCCGTGTGTATTTGTTCACTATTTGAGTGAGGCCTATTTGCGTTCAGGTGCTCGAGCATGTGCATGTGATAGTTTACTTTTGTACATGTGCATGTGATAGTTTACTTTTGTGCATGTGCATGTGATAGTTTACTTTTGTACATGTGCATGTGATAGTTTACTGTTGTACATGTGCATGTGATAGTTTACTTTTGTGCATGTGCATGTGATAGTTTACTTTTGTACATGTGCATGTGATAGTTTACTTTTGTACATGTGCATGTAATAGTTTACTTTTGTGCATGTGCATGTGATAGTTTACTTTTGTACATGTGCATGTGATAGTTTACTTTTGTACATGTGCATGTGATAGTTTACTTTTGTACATGTGCATGTGATAGTTTACTGTTGTACATGTGCATGTGATAGTTTACTTTTGTACATGTGCATGTGATAGTTTACTTTTGTACATGTACATGATGTAGGATGAGGATCTATTTGAATATGTATAATGTGTAGACATTTCAGCTTATATGGTTTCACGAAGGTCCCTTATCTCCTACGTTGCGCCCTCTATAGGTACTAAAAGGCGTGCATTCATTTCACTATACACTATGGCTTTTCAGTAACAGATGGCTCCACTTTAATTGCACTATTTATATATACTGTAGTAATCATAAATTTACCCTTTTCCATTAATTCTTTGTCTAATTGTTGTATTACGAAGCTAATGCTGTTCAAGGGTTCATAATGGGCCAAAAGTTGTGTCTTAGAATGTAGTCAAACTCGAAAGTGCTCCCAAAATCTTGTTCATGAACTACGTTCAAGAGTTTTTATCGATTCTCCTTGACAGTACACATGTATTCCTAGTTGCCCGTGAGCTGTACTATTTATAGTACGTCATAGATGTGTCAAGTTAATGTTCCTTTCTCTAGTATTCGCACAAACGTTCCTCAAGGTTAAGGCGGACAATAGAATTTGACTGTATAGTACCAAATCCAAATGAGGTTATGTGTTTGTACCGATTGTTCAGGATGTGGGGAGAACCTATAATCCACATTATCAACTCCAATATACTGTTTCAAACACAATCAAGAGTATAACAAGGCATATACAATCATTGGGTATAATGATAGTAATTTACTTTTCTACCCTTAGATTAGTTTAATACTACCAATATATCTCTATATGGGTATTGATTTTAGATACTTTAATTACCCTTTTCATAATGCCTTTAAATCCATAATTGTTCACACTAGATTATACCTTAGCGGACATTAACATGACTTTATCAATTACTCATATACAGTATATCCCTTTCAGTGAGATGATAATGTTTTTCTTTTAACTGGGGAAGGGATATATAAGAGATGGTGTGATATTTAGTTATCTTTTTTAAGATGAATCGCTTATAGTTAACCTCACTCATTATAAGATGGCGTTATCGTAAACTAAAGGGTTTAAGGTATTTTGGTTAGAAGGTTTACACTAATTACAAGAGACCAGCTAAAGCCAAGTTGAGGTGGTGTTACTGGATTATTGGTCGTGACTGTATACTACACTATAAATGGAGTATGACATAACATACTTTTCCTTCACTTATGCTCTGTAATTCTGACCTATCAGACTCTCAAATGCAATTTTGTGAGATTTTGTCACATAGGATCATCTAATTTCAGTTTATAGTAGGGGAGACTCCAGGATGATTTTTATCTCAGCTTCTATAAGAGACTCATTGCTGGCCTTTTGCCACATGTACCGTCATGGTGTAACATTGACTCGATGAGAAAATCAGCTCTCTATGTACGCGCGCGCGCGTGAGCGCAGAATTTCACAAAAAAGTATTAACTCACTGAAGTTTTTCCAAATTTCCCCCAATTTTGGCATGGCGTATCCTACCAGCATCCCCTACAAAGTAGCGTCAGCTTTCTCCCCTATAAATAATATAAGGTGGTGAAAAAAAATATTTTATACCATTAGTTTGGGGTAGAGGTGAAATGTGACTTTCAAAGGGTCATATCTCCTAAATTTACGGGAAATCGCTGAAAAAACGACGAGAGAATGTTTTTTTATATGCCAATTTGCTGTGGTTAGATGGGGAATGCATTTGGGCAATACCAAATCCAGTTAATAGACTCGTTAGGGCCAAAAAGTAATTACTAGCAATTTAATTTGTAACCTTCAGAGAAGTGTAAATCCATTCTGGTGGTCTAGTTTTGTTACCCCTCCTACATAAATGTTTTCTATGGGGAGTACTACCTATAGAAAATGACCTTTGATGGCTTACTAATTTAAAATTTATTTTTGTTACCCACGTTTTAAAGTACATATTCATTCGAATTTGACCGTAATCCTTGATATTGGGCACCCCAAAGGGGTACCTTAGGGATGTAATAAGGGTGTTTATGCCCTCATATGATCATTTCTATTGCTTACAGAAGCCCTTTAGACTACAGACACAATTTTTTTTGTTTTGTGATTGACTGAATTTTATTCAGTTTTTGGGGGGTCCTGGGCGAACCCCTACCCCTGGGGGTTATGGATGCAATATGTGTTTTTGTTCCTTCCTATGCTATTCTCATATGTTGAAAGAAGCAGTTTACAGAGAGAACAAAAAACTTGAAATTTTGACCAGAGCCAAAAAAAAAAATGGAGTCTCCCCTTATTTAACCCAGACAACTGAGGCCTGAGCACTATCTAAACAAAGCTGCTGATTGGGTGATAATATTATATCCCCGTGGATATTGGTAAATCAACATAACTTCATAATTTCACTTAATCGGAGTACGAGTACATGCAAATATATTTTTGTATTAGTAATTAGTAATGCATAAATGCGCGGAATTTCGGTGTGAGTATCCTAGGTTCGAGTCCTTGGAGTGCTACATGTATTTGTTGATTTAATTAATTGAGTTTAGAAGTAAAGTTGGTTGGTGAAAACAAATATGAATATATATACAGGGTGTCCCAGAAGGAAAGGGCATAACTTTGGGAAATGATAAAACAGAGTATTCTAAGCCTAAAATATTCTATAAGAAATATTCCAAATATCAACCGGTATAGAGATATTGAACGTTGAAAATGGTATTTTCCTATGTATTTCTCCATAGGGTTGGCCTAGCTGGACTAGTGCATACCACACCCCCACCTAACTGCAATTATTTTACCATGTTATTATAGTTATTATAATTCAGTAAGTTGCAAAATGATTATAGATATATTAGCTCACTTTGGACTAGTTGGAAACAATTTGACATGGACAAGTCCATTACAGTGATGCGGGGTAAGACACTATATACAACCTTAAATATCTGTTGAACCCGTGCAGTACCAGGGACGTCATTTTATCATATTCTGGCAACTATTAGACAATTTTATTCAGCTTAGGAAGGATCTGTAGCAAGAATATGACTTCAAACTATCTCAATCAACCCTTTTAACTACCACAGATACTTTCTAAGCTGAATAAAATCGTCTAAATAGTGTTAGAATGATATAAAACACACGTCGCTGGTACTCAAAGGGTTAACGGTTGAGATTTGGACTTTTTGTTATAGAACATTTTTTGCTTAGAATACCTTGTTCTATAATTTCCCAAAGGTATGCCCTTTCCTCCAGGGACACCACATATATATATATATATATATATATATATATATATATATATATATATATATATATATATACATATATACCGTATATTACATACTGTATATATATATATATATATATAATATATATATATATATATATATATACAGTATATATATATATATATACAGTATATATAATTATATAGTTTTTATATATATATATTTTTTTTAACCCTCTCAGCCGGGCTTGAATCAGCGACAGTCAGGACGAGAGTCCATGCTTTAATCATCTCTACCAAGGTGTGATAAAGAATACTTAACCTTTTCCTATATATATTTATAAGACTTCTATCTATCTATCTATCTATTGCCTGACGCCGTGATCCCCGAAGGGGTGGCCACGAACGAACCGCCCCCATGCACCTCTGTCCCAAGTCAGTCGACGCCCCTCCCCCCAACCAGCACCGCCTTCGTTCATGTACTTCCTCACTCCATCCTTCCACCTCTCATTCGGTCTACCTCTCCCTCTCTGTCCCTCCACCTCGCTCTCGTACACCCTCTTAGTCATTCTCTCGCTTTCCATACGTTCCATATGGCCGAACCATCTCAAGTTTTTCCTTTTCACACTTTCATATAAGACTTGCACATCAAATTTAATACTTTCCCCAAGTAGGTTTTTTTTCTACTTAATATAAATAGGTAAAGGTCAAGTATTCTTTATCACGACGTGGCGGAGTTAATTAAAGCATGGACTCTCGTCCTGAATGTCCATGGTTCAAGCCCAGCTGAGAGTAAAAGTACATTTAGTTGATCAGGTGAATTTGCGAGATACATTAAATATATATATACTGGGTGTCCCGAAATAGATGTGTCAAACTTCATGATATCATTATACAGATGATTCTAAGCATAAAATGTTCTATAACAAAAAATCCAAATCTCAACTATTTAAGGAGTATTCGATTCGAGGTCCTTCCCCGCCGCGTGAGGATATCTTAAACGTATAGGTGAGTCATTCCGGCTGAGCAGAAAAATCCCTTGAGGAAGCCTTCTCTTCCTCCGGGAATTGTAGTGGTACTCAGACCACGATCGGATTTATTGGATCCTTTCTCCTGTCCGCCGAGGCGAGCCTCCAGCAGAAATTTCAGCTAATTTTCCGCCGGAGGAGATGAACCAAACCCTTTGTGTTTACTAACTCGTCTGCCACGAGATAGAGTCACACAAACGTACAAAACATAATCGCCAGGACGTCTCCTGACACCTTCCTTTCATGCATAATATCACCACATGAAAGAAAAGGTCACATCTTATGGCTACAATTATTAGAAAACCCAATAATAATAATAATGCATCCTAGCCATAAAATATACCCCTAAACTGAGGCTAGCGAGGCCTTGGGCAAGCAGCACGACGACACGCGACACTCTTACCTCCAGCTACGAACAGCAGCCAACCTCCACACGTCGCCCCGCGCATGAGGGGAAAAGCGCAGCTCACTCTAGAAAGTTATTCACCACGTGAAGCAACTCTTGAACTAAAGTGTCTGCCAAAGTAAATAACTCCCACTACCCCCAATTGGATGGTAGCAAAGTAGCAGTGCCCCGCACAAAAAGCCTCCCAAATAGCTAGTAAGGCTAAGCTACGAGCATAAAACAATAAAAATAACAATGGCGAGCGCGACCAACAGGGACGCGTAGACGCCAACACACTGTACCCTATATTAACACACTCCTTTGGACGTGCCAATGGGGACGCCCGACCTATCTAGTCTAAACCTATTCTAGAACATCTCATATAATACAAATGAGCAAATGAATCACTAGGAGACCAGTAGAATGCAGAATGAAGACAGGTCGAAACACACGTCCGCTCGGCAAGGCCCCAGGGAGAGGAAGGACGTTATGACGCTGGGCGGATCAGCGTCTTGGGATTATTCCGCACGGGAAAACATCCACAAGTTGGGAAGCTTGATTATAGCAGTTCTTATTTCAATTTTCTTTTAAGAGAATAAGCGTACCCTTATGATGTGTGGCCTCTCTGCTCCCTGTGGCGGGTGTTTCAAACAGCTGACGCAAGGGTTTGAAAGAGTGCCATTATATTATAGGCATATCGTCAATGATGAAGGGGCCACTAATAGATATGGTAGCTATATGGATTAATTGAGATAGTCTGTAGCCTCTTAACGTGTGGATGTCCTTCCTAAGCTGAATAAAAAAGTTTACTAGCTGCCAGTATATAATGAAAAAGGATGTCACCGGTTCTGAATGGGTTAATACAATTATTATACCGTAACATACTTAATGAATAAAATGAAACCCATTCGATGACAAAATATTTAGTAAACACACAACCGTTTTGGTCATCTTCACATGAAGATATCTCAGAGACACATAACGGTTGTGCCTTTACATTATACCGTATTTTCGTCCTGCGTGTATGCTTTTATCCAATTAACTCTTTCAGTAACTTGTCTTCCAACATTGTTTTTTTTTTTTGGCTTAATCAAGACTTTTTTTTTTTTGCAGTTCAAAATATAATGGATATACAGCAAGGAAATTGGTAAAATATATCTATAATGTCCCTTCCACTGCTGTAGACTATTTCAAACATCAATAAAACCGTGTAATAACAGGCAGAAAGAAGTGAAAGAACACATAAGTGTATATAGCAAGAGTTATGAATGGTTATGGTTAGATTAATCCAGAAAGAAATACTAGCTTTATTATGCATTTCATAGATACATCGAAAGCCCTTAGTGATTTATGTGTTTTGTAATAATATGCCACGTGTTCTGTAAGTTTATAATAAAAATTATGGGCTGAATACTCTGTGTGATAACGCAATACAATTTTTGTCTAGCAATCATCAATAAATGTTGAAATGACGGGTCTGAAGACAAGCCCTGCTGAGAACAGTTGCAGAATAGCCAGTCTGCAACTAAAAGACCCTAAGAAGACAGGAGAACGAAAGGAGAGAAGAAGAAGAATACAAGAGCCACCCCTGTTTCCCCGTACTCTAATCACCACACAAATACAGGAGCGACCCCTGGTTCCCCATGCTCTAAGACAACAGCCACCAGCCACAAGTATGGGAAATTCTCACAGCCAATCCACGCCCTGCTCTCCAACCCTCACAGCCAACCACAGAGCAGCATTTCCTCAGCTGCCGGATATGCAGTACAGTGAAGAAATGTTTATGCAAATAAAACATCAATGGCCCGAAGTCTACAGATATAAATGGATGTAGACAGGAGGACAAATTATGACAAATTGGGAGATATCATAACCCTCTACGAAGAATAACTCATAGGCAAGCTATAATAACGTTTGTCTGGGAGTTTAGCTTATGAACGATTCCGTATAAATAAGATTGCTCCATTATTAGGCTAAGTAACTAGCACCTAAGTAATAAATAAACTACCTATTATATATGTACCAATGTAAACAGCTATTATGTATGTCTACGATAAGTATTTACCTTACAACTTCATCACAACCCATTTCCCCATATCCCTATGACTTTGAACCCCTGTAAACGAGAGTCCAGAATAAAGCCGAATATTACCTCTAAGAAATTGTAGATGAGTATGCAAACCTCAACTGCGGTACTACCCTAAACCTGAACAAGGAGCAGAGTAGCAAATCCAAGTAGTGGCTTGTACTAGCCTGCCCCTACCCTGCCCGGAGAGTGTGCTTGCCTAAAGTGCCCCCCTGAAGCCCTGCTCGAGTAACGCCCTACACCCCTGAAGTTTGGAACCTGAAGTCCTGCTCGAGTGACGCCCAACAACCCTGAAGTGCTGCTCAACGGACCTACGATCTACGTCGGCCAGACCCGTACTCTTTCTACCCTCCAATATTACCCTAAGTGTCCCTGTGTATCTTATTTTGTGTTATTGTTGTCGAGGTATAGGTTAAAATATGTGAATCGTGTTGTGATAATTTATTCTGAGATCTGTGTCCAAGATCCTTAATTGCGTACTGTGTTAATCCTTCTGAATCTTATATAAAGTCCTTGCTAGATCTGTGTCCAAGACCTAGCTCTCATATTTAATTCATCTCCTCTAGAACGTCCTACGCATACGTTATATAATTGTGTTAATTAATTCACGTCGCCACGCACTCACAGATTTTCCTAATATATGTATTCTGTTATGTATGTTGCAAGTTGAGGTCGAAGTGTATTTCGTGTTATAATTCCCCTTCTTAATTCATCACTGATTATCTGGAACCTACGTTCATTTTCATAATTAATTTACCTCAGCCTCCTCGTTGAGAAGTGTTGTTATTCTATAAACATATTTACTTCCCGAGTACCACAATTAATATTCCATTAATTAACCGCCATTGTAACTATTTTATGAATTAGTATTTACGTTCATTTGATTACTGAAGTAAGTAATTCTGATTCTTCATGCCTAGGAATTCTAGCATTGCATAGTTTATATTACTTAATTATTCATCATATATCATACACCCCGTATTACGGTGTATATTTCTTAAGACTCTGTTAACTCGCTCAGACATCTTGGTTATACTGTTTTGAGTATTTCCTTAGCACAACTTCGTCATGTGCGTTACTTCCTTTTCATAATTAATGTTGTATTAATTATCACTTTACGCTATCAATTTATAAGTGTTTCCAGAGCACTCATTGTCTAAGTTTGTTTAGTCAATTATAATCTGTTCTTAAATACAATTAGTAGATATTATTCTATAGTTGATTCATAATTGTATGCTAAATTTACATCTGAATTCCTCGACTCGTTTTGTTATTATTACATACGATCGTTTGAAGTGAATATAAGATTCCCATCATTAATTACATAATTTGCGGTTCGCTGAGAATAAATTGTGCAAATAATTAATTAATATACTGCCACCAATTTCATAAGAATATCATTGAAACTAAATTCATAGTTGCAAAAACTCGAAACTAAATTTCCACCCCCGCAGTACAAATATATGACCTGACCCCCCCTAGTTAATGAGAAGGTCACCTTAGTAAACGTGACTACCTGGCTAGCGCGCACCCACCTACCGTGTGACTCACCCACCATACCTGTGTGCTTATTTACCCTCTCAACTCACCCAGATTCTCTTGTATTAAGATTGTGTTCTAGTATCTTTCATTGTTGATTTATTCACGGAAGACACTCGACTCACATCATTATTGTTATTAACCCCTGTCTATCGGGGCCCGACTTAAGTCCGTATCGAAAAATCTGGACTATGTGGCGGGGCCCGACTTATGTCTGTGTGCAATTTTGGCGCAATATTGGCTCTGAGAGAGAGACGAGCGACGGGAGGAGCGTAGGTTGCCTCATGACCGCTAGCCACGGCTGCCGTGGGCCTACTGACATCTACGACATCGACGAAACGAAAAAGATTTTGCATCCCAGGAGCTGGACTGGACGACATTGTGGAAGCCTTCGAATATACCACAAAAGATGCAAATGAAAATACCCTTTTTGTCATCCATGCTGGTTCAAATGACGTCATGCGCACCAGATCCGAAGAGTTGATGGAGAAATATCGCAAGATAATCCAGCACTACAAAAAGAAGTCAAGGAATATCATCATCTCAGGCATTCTCCCCAAGATCGACGCACCTGACAAATTCTACGACAAGGCCTTCAGCATAAATAGCCGACTAAAATATTTGTGTCTGAGGGAAGAAGTTGAATTCATCAACCTCTGGGACAACTTCTACAACCAGCCTACTCTGTTCCGCAAGGATGGCACTCATCTAAACCCTGTGGGTTCAGCATGCATGGGTTGTCTCCTACACGAAGCAGTCCGCAGCCATGGATAAAAAAAAAGCCATCCGAGAAGAAGCAGCAGTGACATAAATCATCCAACGCCAAGCAAAAAACAGAGGCAACCGAGGACCACCAGCGATAAGGACCGAAGACAGCGAGGACCGGGGACAGCCATGAACATAAATGTAGATCCGACAAGAACAAAAAATATTATTAAATATTATTATTAAATATTATTAACTCACGGAACGTGAGTTCTAAAATAACAAATTTAAAGGTTTTCTATGCAAACGCTCGTAGCATACGCAATACATTTTCAGATTTAGAGGAGCTAGTGTTTACAGAAAATTATGATGTGATTGGCATAACAGAATCACGGCTCAATATAGAAGATAGAGACTTTTTAGCAGAGTATTCACTTCCCGGTTATGTAATGTTTGAGAAAAGCCGAATAAATCGAAATGGAGGTGGCGTTTTACTTCATATCAAAGAAAGTCTTAACCCTACCCTCTTGTCAAAACCTCAAATTGTGAACGTCGACACATCTTTTGTGCTAATAAAGAATAATAAAGGTACAAAAATAATACTTGCATTAATATACAGACCTCCAGCTCAATCAGTGCAAACTGACCGAGAAATTTACGAACAAATTGCAGATGTAAGTAACTCACAAGATACCGTAATTTTTGGCGACTTTAATTTACCTGTGACCAAGTGGGGCGATACTCTTACTTCACACTCCGGACATGACTTGTATACGAACTTGCAAGAGAGTTCGCTTTATCAATTTGTTCGAATGCCGACCCGTGGTAATAACGTTCTTGACATTGTACTTGCAACAAAAGAAGAATTAATAGAGAATTTGAATGTTGGTGATGAATTCAGTAACAGCGACCATCGTACGATAACTTTCACTTTAAAGTTTACTAGTAACGAACCAAATAGTAGCATCGAAAAAGTCCCTAATTTCAAGAAAGCAAGCTTCCATAAACTTAGAGCTATGTTTAAAGAAACTGACTGGAGGTTTTTAATTAACAATAACGACATAAATACATCTTGGAAGTTATTCGAAACCACTTACCTAAAAGCAGTGCAAGACTGCATTCCATCGAAAATACGGCGTCCAGGACATAATAATAAGCCCAAATGGTGGAATAAAGATATTTCAAACTGCCTGCTTGCTAAAAAATTTGCTAATGATAGATTAAAATCCTCACAAAATGGCGAAGAACGGGTGAAATTTGTAGACCTACGACGCAAATCCAAAAAGTTAATTAAGCAAAGTAAAAAGACCTTAGAGTTACATATTGCGAATCAAAGTAAAACAAACCCGAAAGAATTCTATAGTTATATCAGAAAGAAAAAAGTAGTTACTTCAACTGTTGGACCGTTAGTCAATGAAAATGGAGAATACACCAAAGACGAAGTACAAATGAGTAATGCCCTCAATACCTTCTTTGCATCAGTTTTTACAACAGAAGACATCATGTGATATCCCTACACCATCGCCGATTCAGATTGATAATTCAGATGTTGTAAGCAATATCACCGTTACAGAGAGAGAAGTATTGAATTGTTTAGATAAACTCAAGGTAAATAAAACGCCTGGACCTGATACAATCTCGCCTAGAGTTCTAAAGGAAGCTAAGGATGAGCTCTCCAAACCACTGACATTACTATTCAATAAATCCTTGCAGTCTGGAACTATGCCTGATCAGTGGAAGATAGCCAACGTAACACCGATATTCAAAAAAGGTAGCAAATCCCTACCCAGTAACTATCGTCCAATTAGCTTAACCTCAGTTATTCGAGAATGGATAATAAGTCATAGGCGTGTGCATAAACCTTTAACGGTCCTGGTGGTGTAATGGTTAAGGTGGCAAAAATATGTGTGTGATAACCCGGGTTCGAATCCCGGTGGATCATATATACTTTAATTAATTTCATTGGGGGTGTGGTGGTGAGATTAATAAAAATAATATTATTAGTAGGTTTAGGGATATTTCTTCGAGAGGCCGGTCTATATGATCTGTGCCCCATGAATATTCTTTCCTCTCACTTAAACAGTAGGCTACCATAGTGCGGTTGGGAATATGAACATGATTAGATTAATATCCAGTATTCGAGAATGGATAATAAGTCATAGGCGTGTGCATAAACCTTTAACCGTCCTGGTGGTGTAATGGTTAAGGTGGCAAAAATATGTGTGTGATAACCTGGGTTCGAATCCCGGTGGATCATATATACTTTAATTAATTTCATTGGGGGTGTGGTGGTGAGATTAATAAAAATAATATTATTAGTAGGTTTAGGGATATTTCTTCGAGAGGCCGGTCTATATGATCTGTGCCCCATGAATATTCTTTCCTCTCACTTAAACAGTAGGCTACCATAGTGCGGTTGGGAATATGAACATGATTAGATTAATATCCAGTATTCGAGAATGGATAATAAGTCATAGGCGTGTGCATAAACCTTTAACCGTCCTGGTGGTGTAATGGTTAAGGTGGCAAAAATATGTGTGTGATAACCCGGGTTCGAATCCCGGTGGATCATATATACTGTAATTAATTTCATTGGGGGTGTGGTGGTGAGATTAATAAAAATAATATTGTATGTAAAATGCTAGAAATGGTCATAAGAGACAGACTCGTAAATCACTTAGAGGAAAATAACATACTTAAAGAAACTCAACACGGCTTTCGTAAAAAACGTTCCTGTTTAACAAACCTCTTAGACTTCTTCCACAATATCCTCAACCTCTACGATGAGAGTAAAGCTGTAGATATTATATACCTTGATTTTCAAAAGGCCTTTGACAAAGTTCCCCACAAACGTTTACTGCTAAAACTAAAAGCGCATGGAATACAAGACGGTGTGTTGAAATGGATAGAAAATTGGCTCAGCGACAGAAAGCAAAGAGTAGTCATAAACGGTAAGGCATCTAAATGGACCAATGTAAGTAGCGGGGTACCCCTGGGATCGGTACTAGGACCAATTCTCTTTCTAATTTACATCAACGACATAGATGAGGGTCTCACCTGTACAATCTCAAAATTTGCTGACGATACAAAAATTGCAAATAGCGTACTCTCAAAAGAACAAGTTGACGATATGAAACACAATCTTGGGGAGGTGTGGTGGAGTGGTCATGCCACTGGATTAATAATCCAATGGACCCGGGTTCAAATCCCGATATGTCAATGGGAAGATATTATTGGGATTGAATTTGTGCTGTACCTAGTATCAGTGCATTACCACAAAGCCCACCGAAATGCCAAAAAAATACCCTCATTGTTCCCTGATTAAATAACACTGTATGAATATTCCCATATTCAAAATATGTTACAGGGGGACAATGCCTAGTGAGTTCACTGCTCAATAGGTGGCGTTCTGAGAGTGAGGGTCTGAGTCTGGAGGGTGAGACAGTGAAGCACTTGAGAGAAGCAACCGGCCGCTTCAGAGATGGAGCTGCTTCGAGCCATGATGGATGCTTCACATGTCTCACTCCCCAGACTGGAACAAGACCTCACGGGCTTCACCGTGTTGAGCGGTGGAATGTACAGGCTCTCAGCCTATGCCCGAGAGGGAGTAGTTGGAATATAAAAAAAAAAAAAAAAAATCTAGATAAATTGTCACATTGGGCCCAAATTTGGCAAATGAGTTTCAATGCGGATAAATGTAAAGTACTACATATCGGATACCTAAATGAGAAAGCAAACTATTCGATGAATGGCACTCAGCTTAAGAATGTAAACAGAGAAACCGATCTGGGAGTAACAATATCGAGTAACCTAAAACCGAGTCAACAATGTTCAGAAGTTGTTAAGAAGGCAAACAAAATAATTGGCTTTATAGGCAGGTCATTTGAGCATAAATCCAAAGACGTTATCCTAACCCTTTACAATTCCTTAGTCCGCCCTCTTCTGGAATACTGCGTTCAATGCTGGTGCCCTTATTACCAAAAAGACATAAACAAGCTAGAACGAGTTCAACGTAGAGTTACCAAAATGATACCTAGCCTAAAGAACAAACCATACGAAGAGCGTCTTAGAGAATTAAATCTATTTCCTTTAACCCAGCGCAGATTAAGAGGTGACTTAATTCAAGTGTTATTCAAAATCATCAAAGGCATCAACAATATGAACTGTAGTAAGTACTTCACTATCGACCAATCTAATTACACGCGGGGAAACAGTTGCAAAATTCTTGGTAAATCTTTTAACTCACACGAATCTAAGAATTTCTTCTTCAATCGAGTTGTCAACTTGTGGAATGGGCTTCCCCGAGACGTTATAGACTGCAGCACCGTTGATCATTTAAACTCCGCCTAGACAAATATCTCGCATCAAACCCGCGACTGACTGCGTTTGTAAATGAATAACTTTATTTTATCCTCCCCTCAGTTACTAACCCATTTGTCCCCTACTAACTTCCTAGTCCTGCCACGGACATTAGTTCCAGGGCAGTAGTTCCCTTTCCAATGTTCCCTTACCCACTCTAAACCACTGTTTGCACACTTGATCCTCAGTGTTTTGGAGGACAAGCAGCCTAGAAGGGTCACTAGATCTGTTGTTGCTTGATTTCCTTTGTACTCCTTTGTACACACGTAATTATGTAACGAAATGACCGTATTTTAGCGATTTTGCCCTTCGGTTGCACGATCATTGCAAGACAACCAGTGATCGTAGAAGGATGGTTTAGGTGTCATTGGAAAGCTCAATTAACGCCCTTTCAGGGATATATAATTGTATTACGCTCTGGCTTTTTTTTATGCATGAAAAAGAGCACGGAAACAAGGCCATTTATGGTAAAACCACCCGCTGGGCGGTACGTAGAAATTACAGCCTAGGCCGCTCGTAAGGTATTAAGGGTTGATTTTATAAGTCACATGTTATGATTTAGTTGCATATTATTTACCTTGTATATAAGAGAAATTGCTCTTCATTGAAGAGAAATTGCTCTCCATTCATGATCTACTATTTATATGTATTCTATACCTTGCCTGATAGTTCTAATAATTATCAAGGTAATGCTGCATCCTGAATTTCAGATATATATATCCTTGAATAAACTTGTGTATAATTGCTATGCGTGTTGTTACTGAGTTCTGTAGTACCTAGTTGAATACCTATTTGTGAGATTAAGAACGTGTTCGGTGTGACCCTGTTGAGCTTATTCACGGTCTTTAAGTCCAGATCTGGATTTTAGTAAAGACTATATCACGAGCTGTAAATATTATAGCCCGACATAACACTGCCGGCAGCGGTGTCTCAATACGGTATATCAACATGAGTGTTCTTATGGTAAAAAAAAAAAATCTGGTATTCAATTGGTGTATTTACATTATTCATCATGGCAGCCATTAGGTCTCTTGATATCCCGGCATTTAAGCCCGAGGATTATTACGATATCTACACTTACTTGGAAATAGTCAAACCGGTCCTGGACATTATGTTCGGAAACGAGGACGCGTCCAAAATACATACAATTGTGGTTAAATTGGGAAAATATGCAACTAAAGTGTCGGGATATGTGCACGACAATATGCCAGGGTTAACCTGGGCCCAATTTGAAGTTTATGTAAGAACAGCAATTAATCCAGTGTTGGGTCAAACAATTGCTGACAAGAAGTTTCATGAGGTCAAATACTCGGGAGACTTGGATGAAACTGTTGAAAACTTGCAACAGATCGCCTTGACTGCTTTCCCAGATGAAACTACCGCCCAAAGGAAGAAAACCATCTTCAAAGCCTTGGTGAGGATCTTGCCTGACCCAGTGGATGACCACTTCTCAATAGTGGAACCCACCAATTATGACGCGGATCTGCCTGTGATCCAAAGAATCATGGCATTACGCAAATCCAGGGAACAAACCACCAAAATTGCCGTGATCAGTAAAGTCACCACCCACCCCACTTCCAGTACAGCATCAAGCAGTAGTCCTGTAGCTCCTAGGGCAGCTGACAAAGCTGAGGAGTGGGCCAGAATCCGTCCTGCAGATTGGAAACCCTGCACCGGATCATGCATGCTGTGGTCTCTGAAGAGGTCATTTAACGAACTGACCAGGAAGAGGACCAGGACTCCAAATTGGTGGGCACAGATTCCCTGGATTGAGCCGAGTCAGATTGCAACCATTATTGATGACGGAACAGATGGGATCGAAGAAGGAGAAGCCGAAGGAGAACTAGAATCATCTTATCAGCCTGAACTCATCCAGCAAGAACCGCTGGATTTTTAGACTGCCCCCCCAAACAAATAGTCGTAACCATGGCGGGGGCTCATAACGGGATATCGGATGGAGGACCTCCGGTGTATCACAAAATCACGCTGAATGGGGTGAAAGTTCGACTCCTCATTGATACGGGAGCTTCCCGTTCTTGCTTATTCCTTCCTTTCTTCCGGAAACATAAACATGCTTTGGGAAAATACAGTCTTCCTCTATCATCCTCATTAGTGCCAAAAATCAGGTTATTCCCAACCTGGGTCAATCACTACCTTTATAATTATGTTAGTACCCCACATCCAAATCACGGAGTTCATCACTCTTTCGTGATTTATAATCCCAGTGAATCCAAGTATGATGGATACTTGGGTCCTGATCTTTTAGTCTCCTTAAGTGCCTCAATCAATTGCAGGTACAGGACACTGTTTTATGATCCACCGTCCAACCCTGAAAAAAGAAAAAAAAAGAAACACCACCTCCTCTAGGTAATTTAAAGCAGCTAAAATCCACAACTTTGCCAGTACCTCTCCCTATCACTGCTGCACCCCAAACTAAGATAAATGATATTCCCTGCCACAATCACGTAATCTTTCCAGCCATAGTTTCTACCTCCATTACAGTTCCCCCTCATCACGAAAAATGGATACCATTGGTTCCTACCATTCAAGGAAATGTCCTTGTGACCCCACATCTCCAAAGCCCTTTCAATGGGGTATGCCTAACCGCTCCTTGCCACATAAACTGAACTGTATCAAAATTGCTAATATTTCTGACAAACCTGTCACCTTGCCATTGGCGAGTTAGAAATGTATTCCGAAGAACTGTCTGTTCCCTCTGATTCTTCCCCTCCTTACAACAACCCCCTTCCTGACATACCTTCCACTCTCACTACCACTCAACAAACTGATCTCAGAAATCTCCTAATTTCATATAAAGATATTTTTGCCACCTCTAACCGAGATATGGGCAAAACTGAAATGTTGCATCACCCCATTCACACCGTGGGCCACCCCATCAAGCAACCAATTAGGAGGAAAAACCCGATACAACGGCAGGAAGAAGAAAAACAAGTCCAAGATATGCTTGCCACAGGAGTTGTCACAGCCTCTACCAGCCCATGGTCTTCTCCGGTGGTACTAGTCCGTAAAAAGGACGGATCCACAAGATTCTGCATAGACTATCGACAGCTAAATGACGTCACCATCAAGGACGCCACACCCCTTCCCCGGATTGATGACTCTCTCGACTCGCTGCTTAGTGCCAAATGGTTCACCACTTTGGACTTGCAAGCTGGATACTGGCAAGTACCCGTTTTGCCTGAGCATCAACAGAAAACTACATTTTCCACCAGCCAAGGAAGACAGTATTTACAGTATTACCATTCGGACTATGCAATGGACCAGCCACATTTTCCAGATTGATGGAGTCAGTCCTACAAGGTTTAACTTTGGAAACTTGCCTTGCATATCTGGATGATATCATTGTGTTTGGCAGAACATCTGCAACATCTAAAACAAGTCTTTCAGAGAATACGAGATGCCAGCCTCAAGCTTAAACCCTCCAAGTGCACTCTAGCCAAAAATAAAATAAATTTCACATTGTTTCAGAAGAAGGAATTGCACCCGACCCTTGCAAACTTGAGGCAATCAGTAAAATCACCCCTCCCACTAACGTAAAAGGTGTACGTGCCTTTTTGGGCCTAGCTTCATACTACCGACGTTTTGTGAAGAACTTTGCCACCATTGCCAAGCCCCTTCATGACCTCACAAAAAAAGAAGAACCCTTCCTATGGACTGATCTACGACTACAGGCTTTTAATTGATCTAAAAAGTAAATTAGTTGCCTCTCCAGTGGTCTCATTCCCAGACTACACTAAACCATTCCGCGTGTACACAGATGTGTCACAATTTGGAATTGGGGCCATTCTAGGTCAGACCAGAGACGGCAAAGAGCACATCATTGCCTGTGCGAGCCGCACCCTCAACCCGGCTGAAATAATTACCCAGTGACTAAGCGAGAATGTCTCGGCATGATTTGGGCGTTACAGTATTTTAAAGCCTACCTGGCGGGAATCAAGGTCACCGTCATCACCGACCACCACGCCCTTCAATGGTTGAGGAAATCAGACACAAAAAACGCTATGACTGTCAGATGGAGGGAATCACTGGAAGAATTTGATATGGATATCGTTTATCGACCAGGAAAATTGCATACAAATGCTGATGCACTCTCTCGTCTACCCATGTCATCTCCCAATTCTACATCTCAACAGGACGAACCAACCCATACCATTCTTGCAATCCATCATCAAGGCTCGTTGGACAACAGCCAGCAAGAACTTTTACAACAATATCAACAACAAGAAAATCCTGGAAAGCCTAGGAAAGTTTTCAATCAATTAACCAGGCGGAGTGACAATTTATTCACCTTGGAAGGTAAAATTGTGATCATTCCTCAAGCAGCATTATCCACTATGCAATCAATACATATGGATAATGACATCCACCTAGCCCAAAGGAAGCTCATCTCCACCTTTCAACAGGTATATTGGACACCATCACCTTGTCACTGCCAAGCGCATCACAGAGTCGTGCAAAGCATGTGCGTTGGGTAAGGATCGAACCCGCACAGCTGGTCCTTCTGGGAAGTTAGTTGCCTCCAAACCTTGGCAATTGCTTGCAGTAGACGTAATGGGGCCAATGGACAATAGTCATGGTTTCAGATACATTATTACTTTTGTGGACACATACTCCAAATATGTCATTGCCTGTCCAGCAAAATAACACTCAGCCATTGCAGTAGCTGAAGCTCTCATTCAACATGTCTTCCCCTATTTTGGCCTCCCTGAAGCAATCCATTCTGATAATGCCCCTGAATTCACGAGCCATATATGGTCTCAACTATCTCTAATGCGTGGATTTAAAATCAGCCACTCCTCACCTTACTGGCCTCAAGGTAATTCCATATGTGAGAGAAGTCACAGAACCATTGCCAATCAGATCAGAGCCCGGTTGCAACAAATGGACTCTAAAGATTGGTCCAGCCAAGTCAAGATTGTACAATGGGGAATCAAGACTTGCCCTCGAGAAGACGGCATATCCCCCCATGAACGAATATTTGGAGTAGCACCTTTACTCCTTCCCCTACGTCATCTACCTGCCCCGTATGAGCCCTCCTCCAATTTCGACTAGTCTCTAGTTCACCTAAAAAATCGCCTAAGACAAATACAGTACGTCCAAGACCTTCAACCTGACGAAACACCTAAAGCCAGCCCCCACTGTGATGGTGATCTAGTTATGGTTGCACACCTACCAGTTCCATCAAAGCTCAAACCCAGATTTAAAGGTCCATTTGAAATACTAGCTGTACCAAACTGTTACCAGGTTACCGTTAACTATTTTGGTGAGTCGCGCACATATCGTAACAGGCATGTACGTAGATTTCAGCCTATTAATGAGAATATAGTTATGCTTGCTGACCCCATTCAGAATTACATTTTGCCTGCAACTGATAACCACAATTTAGGATCCACAGAGCCTACCACACCTGAAGTTCCTCTACCTGTCACACCTTCACACCGACAAAGGCCCCCTCTTGATTTAAACCTTCTACCTCATAAACCCACACCTCTACCACCACCACACCAACCACCTATTGTTTACGCACCCATTCCTGCTATCCCTACACGCACTTTCTCTGCTCCTCCCACTTTTCCCTCCCGGGCATATCGCCCCCCTCCCTCTATTCCTGTTCAAGCTTCCCCTTCTATCAGTTTACCTACTTATTCAGAATCTTCTAACACTACAACTCCAGTAATTGCTAATATTCCTAACCTAGTCCCTTCACCTATCACTTCCTCTCCTCAACCTACCTCTTCACTTCCACATCCGTTACCTGTCCCTCTTGTCTCACACCTCTCTCATCCACAGGCTTATGCTTCTAAACTCAAGTCTCCAGCTCCTTCTGTCTCTCATCTGCCAACTAGACCTGTTGCTCGCCCTCTCCCTCTATTAAACAGAAGAAGTCCCCTACCTTCTAGTAGCACAGATTCTTCTCCTTTAATTCGCCCAACTCCCAACAGAGTAAATAGGCCACCTCTATCATCTAGCTCAACTTCCTCCCCCTTCCCATTATCAAGTGTCCCCAAACCCTCTCTAATACCTACTCGGTCTAACTCCACATGTACAAGATCTGGTCGTCGTGTGGTAATCCCCTCAACGATGGGCACCTACCTTCAACCCTACCTACATCCGGTGGGACCACCCTCAACCTACCTTGCCAGCTACACTCCGGACCACCCCTGTTAGTGCGAGGTCAACTCTACCTGGTACTACCACCCCAGCTCTCCTCACTACACCTTCACCGACGACCGCAAGCAGACTAGCTCCAACCACCTCTCCTATTACAGCGCCTCCTACAGCAACCCAGCCGGCCATGAAAATTAACAGTGTCACCCTTCCTCCAAAACGCTGTTCCTACGGCCATAAAATCTCCAAGTCAGCTAATTCACCTGGCTAAGCATGCTGACGAGGATTGGCAAATCAACATCGCCATGGACACCCACTCCAAGGCGGATGTCCCTACAACACTATGGCTCCTCACTCTCCAGAGTTTAACACCCGTCAGGAATTCACCCACCACCCGCTCATATATACTTAAATCGCGAGGTCGCAACTTTTTCTATGAAGACAGTAGTGAAATGACGGGTCTGAAGACAAGCCCTGCAGAGAACAGTTGCAGAATAGCCAGTCTGCAACTAAAAGACCCTAAGAAGACAGGAGAACGAAAGGAGAGAAGAAGAATAATACAAGAGCCACCCCTGTTTCCCCGTGCTCTAATCACCGCACAAATACAGGAGCGACCCCTGGTTCCCCGTGCTCCAAGACAACAGCCACCAGCCGCAAGTATGGGAAATTCTCGCAGCCAATCCACGCCCTGCTCTCCAACCCTCACAGCCAACCACAGAGCAGCATTTCCTCAGCTCCCGGATATGCAGTACAGTGAAGAAATGTTATGCAAATAAAACATCAACGGCCCAAAGTCTAGAGATATAAATGGATGTAGACAGGAGGACAAAATAAGACAAACCGAAAGATATCATAACCCTCTACGAAGAATAACTCATAGGCGAGCTATAATAACGTTTGTCTGGGAGTTTAGCTTATGGACGATTCCGTATAAATAAGATTGCTCCATTATTAGGCTAAGTAACTAGCACCTAAGTAATAAATAAACTACCTATTATATATGTACCAATGTAAACAGCTATTATGTATGTCTATGAGAAGTATTTACCTCACAACTTCATCACAACCAATATCCCCATATCCCTATGACTTTGAACCCCTGTAAACGAGAGTCCAGAATAAAGCCGAATATTACCTCTAAGAAATTGTAGAGGAGTATGCAAACCTCAACTGCGGTACTACCCTATACCTGAACAAGGAGCAGAGTAGCTAATCACAGTAGTGGCTTGTACTAGCCTGCCCCTACCCTGCCCGGAGAGTGTGCTTGCCTAAAGTGCCCCCCTGAAGCCCTGCTCGAGTGACGCCCTACACCCCTGAAGTCCTGCTCGAGTGACGCCCAACACCCCTGAAGTGCTGCTCAACGGACCTACGATCTACGTCGGCCAGACCCGTACTCTCTCTACCCTCCAATATTACCCTAAGTGTCCCTGTGTATCTTATTTTGTGTTATTGTTGTCGAGGTATAGGTTAAAATATGTGAATCGTGTTGTGATAATTTATTCTGAGATCTGTGTCCAAGATCCTTAATTGCGTACTGTGTTAATCCTTCTGAATCTTATATAAAGTCCTTGCTAGATCTGTGTCCAAGACCTAGCTCTCATATTTAATTCATCTCCTCTAGAACGTCCTACGCATACGTTATATAATTGTGTTAATTAATTCACGTCGCCACGCACTCACAGATTTTCCTAATATATGTATTCTGTTATGTATGTTGCAAGTTCGAAGTGTATTTCGTGTTATAATTCCCCTTCTTAATTCATCACTGATTACCTAGAACCTATGTTCATTTTCATAATTAATTTACCTCAGCCTCCTCGTTGAGAAGTGTTGTTATTCTATAAACATATTTACTTCCCGAGTTCACCAATTAATATTCCATTAATTAACCGCCATTGTAATTATTTTATGAATTAGTATTTACGTTCATTTGATTACTGATGTAAGTAATTCTGATTCTTCATGCCTAGGAATTCTAGCATTGCATAGTTTCTATTACTTAATTATTCATCATATAGACATCATCTTAGTGGACAGAGGTTTTGAGGCAAGTAAATTGTTCCATAAATTTAATCTTTTTAGGGTCAATTATTGTGACTGTATTCTAAAATTTGACATCAATAATTTTAGTCAAGCATTTTTAACTTGAAGTTTTTTGTATAACCTCTGCTTACTTTTTGTCTGTATTTATTGTTTATCTTTTTCTTTTTCTTCTTCTTTTTCTTTTTCTTTTTCTTTTTCTATTATTAATATTAATATTGATGATTTTTTAAATTTATTGTTCTTGTTAAAAGAGTACTCTTTGTTTAAATCTGTTGTTACTTCATATTTTGCAATTATTTGTCTTTATATTATATGTATTCATTGTCGATAGTATCAATTGCTTACTTTTGCGATTTCCTTAGTTTATTTGTGCTATAAATATAGGTTATTTGTAGGGTAGTTATTGATAGGGGTCACTTGAGGCATGCTATGCTTACAGGTACCTACCCGATAGCACTATCGTTAGCGAGTGCTGTACTGTATTTTATATATTATTTTGTAATAGTATAGATATCTTATCAATATTTGTATTTTGTACTATTGTTAATGTCTTGTCATGTTGCAAATTTGATTTTAAATAATATTTTGACATTTAACATGTAGTTTCTTTATTCATGCAGAGTTTAGTAAAATTTGCCAGAACGTCCCGGACTTCCCAAACTTGACTACTTCCTTTAACGTGACGATAGTGCGTTGTTATATGTGCGATTAGTTTGCTTGGGAAACAGATTAACTTGCTTATGTAGTAATGTACACCCTATGTGGTGGATTGTGTTCTTATATTTAATAATTTTCATTTTAGTAAGCGTTGTTTCCACATAGCGATTTTGATAATTTAATTTGACTTTATATTGTCCTTGTCCCAATTTTGGTTTGTTTAGTTTGCAAGTTTTACATTTTAATCATACCCGTATTACGGTGTATATTTCTTAAGACTGTTAACTCGTTCAGATATCTTAGTTATACTGTTTTGAGTATTTCCTTTGTACAACTTCGTCGTGTGCGTTACTTCCTTTTCATAATTAATGTTGTATTAATTATCACTTTATGCTATCAATTTATAAGTGTTTCCAGAGCACTCATTGTCTAAGTTTGTTTAGTCAATTAGAATCTGTTCTTAAATACAATTAGTAGATATTATTCTATAGTTGATTCATAATTGTTGCTAAATTTACATCTGAATTCCTCGACTCGTTTCGTTATTATTACATACGATCGTTTGAAGTGAATATAAGATTCCCATCTTAAATTACATAATTTGCGTTTCGCTGAGAATAAATTGTGCAAATAATTAATTAATATACTGCCACCAATTCCCTAAGAATATCATTCAAACTAAATTCATAGTTGCACAAACTCGAAACTAAATTTCCACCCCCACAGTACAAATATATGACCTGACCCCCCCTAGTTAATGAGAAGGTCACCTTAGTAAACGTGACTACCTGGCTAGCGCGCACCCACCTACCGTGTGACTCCACCCACCATACCTGTGTGCTTATTTACCCTCTCAACTCACCCAGATTCTCTTGTATTGAGATTGTGTTCTAGTATCTTTCATTGTTGATTAATTCACGGAAGACACTCGACTCGCATCAATATTATTATTAAGGGTTGATTCTATAAGTCACGTGTTATGATTTAGTTGCATATTATTCACCTTGTTTATAACCACAGTTGAAGAGAAATTGCTCTCCATTCATGATCTACTATTTATATGTATTCTATACCTTGCCTGATAGTTCTAATAATTTTCAAGGTAATGCTGCATCCTGAATTTCAGATATATATATCCTTGAATAAACTTGTGTATAATTGCTATGCGTGTTGTTACTGAGTTTTGTAGTACCTAGTTGAATACCTATTTGTGAGATTAAGAACGTGTTCGGTGTGACCCTGTTGAGCTTATTCACGGTCTATAAGTCCAGATCTGGATTTTCGTAATGACTATATCACAAGATGTAAATATTATAGCCCGACCTAACAAATGTTAATACAAGCATGATTATAAAATTGCAATATGAACAAAATGTTAGTGTCATACAATACATTTGCATGATAATATCTAGTTCCCCCATTTACTTTAATACAGAAATATCTTAGTTCATATACTGTTGGTAATGTGATTATTGGTCACGACTGTATCAGAGCTACTTGAGGGTAGTGAGTGTATTGGACAGGATGTTATATGCTGAGTTTTCGGTATGCTATCCATACTGTTTGCAGAATCATTTCCTCACATCACAGCACTAGCTTAGAATGCTTGTTTTGCATAATTAAGACTTGAGCTTAAACGGCCATGGAAGTGGAGAAGTTCCGGCGAGATTCGACCGCTGGTCTTACCGGCCGAGCATAGGGCACGGCTTCCACAAGGCTGAAACACAGATCACTCTACCACACACCCTACTCGCAGTCAGAAGTACCCCGCAATCACTGCTAGGGATCACTTCTCCTACTACAACCTAGTCCACACATTTTTGGACTTAGGCATCACTTCACCATTCACCATTACACCTATTGAAGAATCACCAATTGACGCTGATACTAATTACCTCGTTTCCTGCGAGTGTTAATAATTCGCACGAGTGTGTTCCCAAAGCCGCCGCGATGTCCCCTTGTCGGCTGGCATTTCACTCGTACCTCCCCTCACTCCCTCATCACTCGTACCTTGCACTCTCCCTCCCAGTACCGCCCGCGTACACACACTCGCACACCCGCGCATCCACTGGATTTATACCTAATCACGGAAATTTCTGTGTTTCGCCACCATAATTCTGCAGTCACAGTAAGTGCATACATTAGGATTGTAGTCTTGATTTACAAATATTCTTATAGAGAAGGATATTTTATTTGAGACTAATTCTAAAATCGTTACTATATATGCGGATAACTTACTTGAGAATTTTAACTGACTCGTTTTAATTCACTCGTTTTATTCTCAGAGTCTAGAGGATAAAATGTTTTACACTTCTCCCAATGCTCAGGCCTACATGAGTTAGGCATACAAATTGTTTTGTGATATAATTGAATTACGCCCATTCCCATTAATTAAGTTGTTTGTTGATAAGCTTTTTAATCTGGCAGACGCGCTCGATAGAAGTTAATTTTAGCATCTTATAATTTCCAACTAATGTTTGTAGAAGGAAAGCACAATGTATGGCAGACGTTGGCTCAGTCATTGGGTACCATCCTAATGCTAGTAAATCTGTACTAATAGTGAAAGAAGACCAGTATGAAGAAGCGGTGCAGACATTTGATGGGACAGGAGTGAATATTACAAAGGAGGGTCAACGCCATTTGGGAACAGTAATAGGCACAGAGGAATGCAGGAGAGTCTATGTGCGAAAAAAGGTAGCGGAGTGGGTAAAGGAAGTGAAAACCCTGGCAGACATTGCGAAATCTGAACCACATGCTGCATATACTGCCTTCACATATGGTGTTAAGCACAGATGGACCTTTCTTATGAGAACAGTGCCTGACATTGGACCAATGCTCCAACCGCTGGAAGAGGCAATCAGAGGAGCATTCATACCTGCTTTAACATAGGTGGAAGGCATCACGCAAGAGATAAGAGATATATTAGTTCTTCCGCCAAGGTTCGGAGGTATGGGGATCATAAACCCAGTGGAGGCGGCACCTCATGAGTACCAAAATTCCCTTAAACTTACTACGTCTCTTACAGAAAAAATAAGGGAGCAAAATGAAAATGATGAGGTGAGACGAAGATGAACAACGAAATGCAAGACAGGAAATTACAAAGAGCAGAGAAGAGAGACAGAAACATAGCCTAGAACAAATTAAGACCGAATGTAGTGAAGAACTGAAAATGAGAGTTGAGATGGCACAAGACACGGGGGCTTCAAATTGGCTCACTTCATTACCAATAAGGAAGGCTTCAGCTTAAATAAACAAGAATTCAATGATGCCATAGCCTTGAGGTATGGGTGGCCAGTTTCGAACCTGCCGCTGAAATGTGCATGTGGTGAAATAAACAACTCAGACCACTGTATGACCTGTAAGAAAGGAGGATTCATCTGTATCCGGCATGATGAAGTACGAGATATTACTGCACAAATGCTGGACGAGGTGTGCCATGATGTCAGAATCGAACCGGAACTTCTGCCTATGGACGGACAGCGCTTGGCCCACAATACTGCAAATACTTCAAATGAACCAAGAGTGGACGTAAGTGCTCGAGGTTTTTGGACGAGGGGACAACGGGCTTTTTTCGACATCAGAATCTTCAACCCAAGAGCTCAAACATATCGTGAGCGAGGACTCAAGGCAGCATACTTGAGAAACGAAAGTGAGAAGAAACGCGCTTATGAAGAAAGAATTTTGAACAAGGATCAAGGAAGCTTTACTCCTCTGGTCTTCTCATCGTCGGGAGGAATGGGACCTTCTGCAAGTGTCTTCTATGCCAGATTAGCTGAACAAATATCGGAAAAAAGCACCAGCATAGAAGCCAAGTCATAACTTGGATGAGATGCCGGCTCTCTTTCTCTCTTCTCAGGTCTGCACTCCTATGTCTCAGGGGTACAAGGTCCTCCCCGCTACAGAGGACAAGAGTGAGAGACTTGTACTTTGAAATGGTCGTGGCGGAGGGCCGAATTGGGGGAACAACTAGGTTGATTGTAGGGAGGTACTGGTACAATAAGATAAACTATAATGTAACTAGAATAAGATAGATTGTACACCACTTTGTAACTGTCACCTTAATACACAAAACAAAAATTATGGCAGATGCGCCTTATCTCTTAACCCAGTATATTCAACTTCAGCCAATGCGATTTGGAGTACTGTCGGCATTGCTGCGGAACAGAGATCCGACACGTTTTGCAGTAAAGTCATTCTTAGTACTGAGCCCGATGTTTCTGTTATTGTTCAAGCACTCGTCTGGCATCACGTATTAGTGAACTAGAAAATCTAGTGAAGGCACACTAACATGATAAATGTAGAAAAAGAGTAAACTATCTATCTATCTATTGCCTGACGCCGTGATCCCCAAAGGGGTGGCCACGAACGAACTGCCCCCATGCACCTCTGTCCCCAGTCAGTCGACGCCCCTCCCCTCAACCAGCAACGCCTTCGTTCATGTACTTTCTCACTCCATCCTTCCACCTCTCATTCGGTCTACGTCTCCCTCTCTGTCCCTCCACCTCGCTCTCGTACACCCTCTTAGTCATTCTCTCGCTTTCCATACGTTCCATATGGCCGAACCATCTCAAGTAAACTAGAATTGTTTAAATTTTCATTTTACACACTTGCACTAGAAAAATTTATTTTGCACTATTAGACTTAGAAAATAGTCTATATTTAGAAAACAATACATTTTGGCAACAAATTATTAGAAAACAAAGCTTTACATTTGAAAATAAAGTATTTTAGAAAATAATATACCTTGAAAATACACTAAGTTGAAAATTATAAATTACTTTAGAAAGTACATACTATAAACAATAATTGTTAATGTGAGAAGTTACTAATCAGAAAACCAGACTTTATTTAATTAGAACTTCTACGTTTTCAATGAGTAGTGTTGTATTATAAGTAGGACTATGCAAATGTTTATTATTTTGATTTTTTTATATAGAAAACTTCTTTTAATTTCACAATTTCATGTATGTATATATATATATATATATATATATATATATATATATACAATTTTCATCACTTCTCATTTTATTTTTACTTCGAAAAACAACAAAACCTCAGCCTTTATAATCTTTTAGATAGATTTAATCTTTATTTCACCTTTGATGATTTCCATTTGTAATCTTTAATTTTTAAGGCTCCATTTGCTACTGTTATTTTGCAGTGGGAGCAATTTTTTTTAGAGGGGGCGTGTCATACAATACATGTGTATGATAATATCTAGTTCCCCCATTTATTTTATATACAGAAATATCTTAGTTCATATACTGTAGGTAATGTGATTATTGGTCACGACTGTATCAGAGCTACTTGAGGGCAGTGGTGTAGTGGACAGGATGTTATATGCTGAGTTTTCGGTATGCTATCCATACTGTTTGCAGAATCATTTCCTCACATTACACCACTAGCTTAGAATGCTTGTTTTGCATAATTGAGACTTGAGCTTAAACGGCCATGGAAGTGGAGAAGTTCCGGCGAGATTCGACCGCTGGTCTTACCGGCCGAGCATAGGGCACGGCTTCCACAAGGCTGAAAAACAGATCACTCTACCACACACCCTACTCGCAGTCAGAAGTACCCCGCAATCACTGCTAGGGATCACTTCTCCTACTACAACCTAGTCCACACATTTTTGGACTTCGGCATCACTTCCCCCTTCACCATTACATCTATTGAAGAATCACCATTGACGCTGATACTAATTATTGTTCCTGTATAATTACTATAAGTTGCTGAATGTTCCTGCTGTTGCTGACTCTTCACCTACTTATTCAATACATACAAGGCTGATTGATTCTTATGTATAAATTCTGACTTCCCATTAGGTCACTAAATATAATTGGGTTGTGGCAAGCGATAACCGCTACCGTTATTACAAGTATAAGATTACTAGTGGCTACCATAAGAAAGCTACTAACTAAGAATAGTAATACAATATAATAGTACAGAATTGTTAGGTTTTCGGCATGCCATGTCTCTTAAGAATAGATCATAATAATATTAATAATAAAGTAGACGTGACGTTTTGCCCAAAATCAAAACGGCATAACCAACTCTGCGATGGGTTACCATCATCACTACTAATACCATCATCAATCACAATTACCATCATCACTACTACTGCCATCATCACTACAATTGCCACAATCATTACGACTAATGTCGTCATCACCATTACTATGATCATCATCACTACTACAATTACAATCATCACTACTACTCTCACCATCATCACTACTACTGTCACCATTGTCACTACCATCTTAATAACTACTATCATATCATTGATACTACAACTATCAACCATCATTACTACTATCATCACCGCCATCTTACAATCATCATTACTACTGTTATCATCACTACTACTATAACCATCATCATTACTACTGTCACAAGTATTACCATCATGTATCCTACTGTCACCATCATGACCATTACTATGATCTTCATCATCACAACTATTGTCATCATCACTATAACTTTCACCATCATCACTAATACTCACACCATCATCACTACTGTCATTAGTATCACTACAACTATCATAATTACTTGTCACCATCATCACTACTATTATGACCATCATCACTAATACTAGTACTGTCACCATCATATCTACTACTGTCACCAACATATATACTACTGTCATCATCATCATCACTACTGTCATCATCAGCAATACAACTACAACCATCATCACTACTATTATCACCATCATCACTAATACTAGTAGTCACCATCATATCTACTACTGTCACCAACATATATACTACTGTCATCATCATCATCACTACTGTCATCATCAGCAATACAACTACAACCATCATCACTACTATTATCACCATCATCACTATCACCATCATATCTACTACTGTCACCAACATATATACTACTGTCATCATCATCATCACTACTGTCATCATCAGCAATACAACTACAACCATCATCACTACTATTATCACCATCATCACTATCACCATCAATCCAAATATTACTACCATCACTTCTAATGCCAACTAAACTAACTTAACCTAGCAAATGCGTAGCGAGGAGTTTCGGGATAAACGGACGACGACGACAACAACAACAACGACGACAGACATTTTTTCCGGTGGTACCCACTATACGGGAGGGGGGGGGGGGGGGATACCAAACTCTGCTTACGCATAAAGTATACGTGCCGTTTTGCCAAAATCAAAACGGCATACCCAACTCTGCGATGGGTTACCATCATCACTACTAATACCATTATCAATCACAATCACCATCATCACACCTACTGCCATCATCACTACAACTGCCACAATCATCACAACTACTGTCATCATCACCATTACTATGATCATCATTACTACAATTACAATCATCACTACTACTCTCACCATCATCACTACTACTGTCACCATTGTCACTAACATCTTAATCACTACTATCATCATTGATACTACAACTATCAACCATCATTACTACTATCATCACCACCATCTTACAATCATCATTACTACTGTTAACATCATCACTACTACTATAACCATCATCATTACTACTGTCACAAGTATTCATCACCACTACTGCCATCATCACCATTACTATGATCTTCATCATCACAACTTTCACCATCATCACTACTACTCACCATCATCACTAATACTCACACTATCATCACTACCATCATCACTACTGTCATTATTATCACTACAACTATCATCATTACTTGTCACCATTATCACTACTATTATGACCATCATCACTACTATTATGACTATCATCACTACTATTATGACCATCAACACTACTACTAGTACTGTCACCATCATATCTACTACTGTCACCATCATATCTACTACTGCCATCATCTTCACTACTGTCATCATCATCAATACAACAACAACCATCATCACTACTATCACCATCAATCCCACTATTACTACCATCACTTCTAATGCCAACTTAACTAACTTAACCTATCAAATTCGTAGCGAGATGTTTTCGCCCCCAGAACGCCATCATTGCTGGGTGGTAGGGGGGATGGGGGGTGGGGGGGTGAAACCATATTTTGGACCTAAAATCATAACTATTGCATAAATTCAAAAAATCTGTTTTGACTGACGTTCGCATTCACGCAACAAATGTTTGTGTGAAATTTGGTGAAAATCCGTCCAACGGTCTAGGAGGAGTTTTGGGACAGACGGACAACAACGACGACAGTAATTTTTTTCCGGTGTTACCCACTATACGGGGGGGGGGGGGGGGGGGGGGGGCGATACCAAACTCTGTTTACGCAGAGTTGATAATGATTATTATTTTATGTTCTATTACCCGTGGTTATTAGCTGACACTTTGAGGTGCGTATAATTATTGGCTAAAACTTTCAAAATAAAGTAGACGTGCCGTTTTGCCCAAAATCAAAACGGCATACCCAACTCTGCGATGGGTTACCATCATCACTACTAATACCATCATCAATTACAATCACCATCATCACTATTACTGCCATCATCACTACAACTGCCACAATCATCACAACTACTGTCATCATCACCATTACTATGATCATCATCACTACTACAATTACAATCATCACTACTACTCTCACCATCATCACTACCATCTTAATCACTACTATCATCATTGATACTACACCTATCAACCATCATTACTACTATCATCACCACCATCTTACAATCATCATTACTACAGTTAATATTATCACTACTACTATAACCATCATCATTACTACTGTCACAAGTATTACCATTATGTATCCTACTATCACCATCATCACTACTACTGCCATCATCACCATTACTATGATCTTCATCATCACAACTATTGTCATCACTACAACTTTCACCATCATCACTACTACTCACCATCATCACTAATACTCACACCATCGACACTACCATCATCACTGCTGTCATCATTATCACTAAAACTATCATCATTACTTATCACCATCATCACTACTATTATGACCATCATCACTACTATTAGTATTGTCACCATCATATCTACTACTGTCACCATCATATCTACTACTGTCATCATCATTACTACTGTCATCATCAATACAAATACAACCATCATCACTACTATTATCACCATCATCACTACTATCACCATCAATCCCACTATTACTACCATCACTTCTAATGCCAACTAAACTAACTTAACCTAGCAAATGCGGAGCAAATTTTTTTCGCTCCCAGAACGAATCATCATTACTACAGTTAACATCATCACTACTACTATAACCATCATCATTACTAGTGTCACAAGTATTAGTGATGATGGTGAGTAGTGATGATGGTGAAAGTTGTAGTGATGATGACAATAGTTGTGATGATGAAGATCATAGTAATGGTGATGATGGCAGTAGTAGTGATGATGGTGATAGTAGGATACATAATGGTAATACTTGTGACAGTAGTAAATTATGATGATGGTTATAGTAGTAGTGATGATTTTAACTGTAGTAATGATGATTGTAAGATCATCACTACTACATCACCATCATCACTACTATTATGACTATCATCACTACTACTAGTATTGTCACCATCATATCTACTACTGTCACCATCATATCTACTACTGTCATCATCACTACTGTCATCATCATCAATACAAATACAACCATCATCACTACTATTATCACCATCATCACTACTATCACCATCAATCCCACTATTATCCGAACGCCACCATTGCTGGGAGGGGGGGGGGGGGGGGGGGGGGGGTAAAACCATATTTTGGACCTAAAATCATAACTATTACATAAATTCAAAAAATCTTTTTTGTCTGACATTCGCATTCACGCAACAAATGTTTATGTGAAATTTGGTGAAAATCCGTCCAACGGTCTAGGAGGAGTTTCGAGACAGACGGACAACAACGACGACGACGACAGAATTTTTTTTTCCGGTGGTACCCACTATACTGGGGGGCGATACCAAACTCTGCTTACGCAGAGTTGATCAATTTCTATTTCACGAAAGTACTTATCGATATAAGCGTATTCTAAAAGTTGAGATCAATAATGAGTAGTAACATGGGGAATGTGTCATTGAAATGCCATTATCGGAACGATGTTTGTTTAGTTTTAATCCTCAAATATTTAACCTATCTTTCCTAGAGATGCTCCACACCTCCCAATATATTTTCGAAAGGTGGTGTTTGGTAAAGGGTTTGCCTAATGTTACAAAATATATTAAACGACGATAATTCTAAGTACTTCCCACAGGGTTCTATCAGTTTCTTCCGTATACAGTTGTTGTATGAAAATGTAAGTATATATTTAAAAGTAATAACCACTAGACAAGGTTTGCAACATTTACTTTATTATTAAACTAAGTAGTAATTTTAGTTCAAGTGCAGTTACGAAGGTTTTCGTTTACTCAGTAAAGTGTTATTGATGATAAAATGAAAGATATTCAAAATACAGTTTATCAGTCTAACTAGTGTAATTGTAATTGAATAATATATCTGTAGTCTGCAAATAAGTGAAGCATAGTGCCAAGCGTTATCTATTGGCTTGTAAATATCCTTGGAAAACTTGCAACCTTGTCCTGAAGTTGAACTGAATAAAAAAAAATCAGCCAACATGCATACAATACTGATTATAAGAAACTTAGAGGTGATACAGAAACCACACTTTCACTTCACATTTTGGCTATCTCTGTCACAAGTTTAATTTGACTTTCAGTATTATGACGCTCTTTTATGTATTCTGGCTAACATCAGACAACTTTACTCTGCTCTGGCAGGCCCTCTAGAAGTTGAAGGAATGATATATATCTCAATTAACCTTCTGACTCCAATAATTCCATCATAAAGTGAATTAAATTTACTATTAATAGCTAGGATAAAGGGAAGGTACATGCCATCGTTTACCGAGATGGTTAATAAGGAGAACTCTTTACCTCCCATGCCTTTGTTGAGTGTTGATCGTGTTACTTAAATTAAGGATCACAAAACTACAGCCATATATCACAAAACTGCACAATGAACAGTTACACGTAAAGGTTTGTAGAATTATGTTTTACTTTATGCAATACAACCATCGTGATTGATCTATGCATGAAATTTGATTTACATGTTATTATAGATATCGTGTTATATTCAATGTAAACAAAGTTGTTTTAATGTTTCCATAAAAAATACTATACCTTTTTATCAAATATATAGGCCAAAACTCACAAACTACTTGAGTAATCAAGCTAATATTTCTACCATTTGGGAACAGTCAATAAGGGAAGAGGTGTGGAAATTCACATCCCATTTGTTCTAGCCCTTTTTGAGTTACATAGGTTAGGGCTCACGATTTCTCTCCTACCTATTTGGAACAGGGTATAGCATGCTAAAAATGTGAAGTGCCCTCGATTGTATGTGTATTTGTACACATATTGCGCATTTGATGGTTCTTCTTTATACGTTCACCATGGGTAGTCTAACAGTAAGGAATGTGTGTTTATATTAGTGTATTAGCGTGTGTGTGTGTGTGCTAGCGTTGTAACCTTTGGTAGAAATGAGTTTCAGCGTGGATGTGTATTAATTTGTATCTTAAGCTTGTGTCTACGTGTGCATGTTCACTTCTATTTGTTTTGTTTTGCGTGTTCTATTATAGTGACCAAATGTGTGATAGGGAATCAACAACAAAACAATATTACTTGCTGAAATAAGAGTGTGAGTGTAGTGTTAAAGAAAGATAAGATATTAGTTTTCTTCTTTTGTCTGTTGGTCAAACAGATTTGAGATATTGGTAGAGATGGAAGACGAACCAGAAGAGACCAGGCTCGTTGGGGATTCCATCCTACGAGGACAGGTCGAAGAGTTCTGCGACAGAGTCCCAAATCAACAAAAAAGATTTTGCATCCCAGGAGCTGGACTGGACGACATTGTGGAAGCCTTCGAAGATACCACAAAGGATGCAAATTAAAATACCCTTTTTGTCATCCATGCTGGTTCAAATGACGTCATGCGCACCAGATCCGAAGAGTTGATGGAGAAATATCGCAAGATGATCCAGCACTACAAAAACAAGTCAAGGAATATCATCTCAGGCATTCTCCCCAAGATCGACGCACCTGACAAATTCTACGACAAGGCCTACAGCACAAATAGCCGACTAAAATATTTGTGTCTGAGGGAAGAGTTGAATTCACCAACCTCTGGGACAACTTCTACAACCAGCCTACTCTGTTCCGCAAGGATGGCACTCATCTAAACCCTGTGGGTTCAGCACGCATGGGTCGTCTCCTACACGAAGCAGTCCGCAGCCATGGATCAAAAAACGCCATCCGAGAAGAAGCAGCAGTGACATAAATCATCCAACGCCAAGAAAAAAACAGAGGCAACCGAGGACCACCAGCAATAAGGACCGAAGACAGTGAGGACCTAGGACAGCCATGAACATAAATGTAGATCCGACAAGAACCAAAAATATTATTAAAGAGCGTTCCGTGAGTTCTAAAATAACAAATTTAAAGGTTTTCTATGCAAACGCTCGTAGCATACGCAATAAATTTTCAGATTTAGAGGAGCTAGTGTTTACAGAAAATTATGATGTGATTGGCATAACAGAATCTTGGCTCAATACAGAAGATAGAGACTTTTTAGCAGAGTATTCACTTCCCGGTTATGTAATGTTTGAGAAATGCCGAATAAATCGAAATGGAGGTGGCGTTTCACTTTATATCAAAGAAAGTCTTAACCCTACCCTCTTGTCAAAACCTCAAATTGTGAACGTCGACGCATTTTTTGTGCTAATAAAGAATAATAAAGGTACAAAAATAATACTTGCATTAATATACAGACCTCCAGCTCAATCAGTGCAAACTGACTGAGAAATTTACGAACAAATTGCAGATGTAAGTAACTCACAAGATACCGTAATTTTTGGCGACTTTAATTTACCTGTGACCAAGTGGGGCGATACTCTTACTTCACACTCCGGACATGACTTGTATACGAACTTGCAAGAGAGTTCGCTTTATCATTTGTTCGAACGCCGACCCGTGGTAATAACGTTCTTGACATTGTACTTGCAACAAAAGAAGAATTAATAGAGAATTTGAATGTTGGTGATGAATTCAGTAACAGCGACCATCGTACGATAACTTTCACTTTAAAGTTTACTAGTAACGAACCAAATAGTAGCATCGAAAAAGTCCCTAATTTCAAGAAAGCAAACTTCCATAAACTTAGAGCTATGTTTAAAGAAACTGACTGGAGGTTTTTAATTAACAATAACGACATAAATACATCTTGGAAGTTATTCGAAACCACTTACCTAAAAGCAGTGCAAGACTGCATACCATCGAAAATACGGCGTCCAGGCCATAATAATAAGCCCAAATGGTGGAATAAAGATATTTCAAACTGCCTGCTTGCAAAAAAATTTGCTAATGATAGATTAAAATCCTCACAAAATGATGAAGAACGGGTGAAATTTGTAGAGCTACTACGCAAAGCCAAAAAGTTAATTAAGCAAAGTAAAAAGACCTTAGAGTTACATATTGCGAATCAGAGTAAAACAAACCCGAAAGAATTCTATAGTTATATCAGAAAGAAAAAAGTAGTTACTTCAACTGTTGGACCGTTAGTCGATGAAAATGGAGAATACACCAAAGACGAAGTACAAATGAGTAATGCCCTCAATACCTTCTTTGCATCAGTTTTTACAACAGAAGACCTCAGTGATATCCCTACACCATCGCTGATTCAGATTGATAAATCAGATGTTCTAAGCAATATCACCATTTCAGAGAGAGAAGTAATGAATTGTTTAGATAAACTCAAGGTAAATAAAACGCCTGATTCTGATACAATCTCGCCTAGAGTTCTAAAGGAAGCTAAGGATGAGCTCTCCAAACCACTGACATTACTATTCAATAAATCCTTGCAGTCTGGAACTATGCCTGATCAGTGGAAGCTAGCCAACGTAACACCGATATTCAAAAAAGGCAGCAAATCCCTACCCAGTAACTATCGTCCAATTAGCTTAACGTCAGTTGTATGTAAAATGCTAGAAACGGTCATACAAGACAGACTCGTAAATCACTTAGAGGAAAATAACATACTTAAAGATACTCAACACGGCTTTCGTAAAAAACGTTCCTGTTTAACAAACCTCTTAGACTTCTTCCACGATATCCTCAACCTCTACGATGAGAGTAAAGCTGTAGATATTATATACCTTGATTTTCAAAAGGCCTTTGACAAAGTTCCCCACAAACGTTTACTGCTAAAACTAAAAGCACATGGAATACAAGACGGTGTGTTGAAATGGATAGAAAATTGGCTCAGCGACAGAAAGCAAAGAGTAGTCATAAACGGTAAGGCATCTAAATGGACCAATGTAAGTAGCGGGGTACCCCAGGGATCGGTACTAGGACCAATTTTCTTTCTAATTTACATCAACGACATAGATGAGGGTCTCACCTGTACAATCTCAAAATTTGCTGACAATACAAAAATTGCAAATAGCGTACTCTCAAAAGAACAAGTTGATGATATGCAACACAATCTAGATAAATTGTCATGTTGGGCCCAAATTTGGCAAATGAGTTTCAATGCGGATAAATGTAAAGTACTACATATCGGATACCTAAATGAGAAAGCAAACTATTCGATGAATGGCAATCAGCTTAAGAATGTAAACAGAGAAACCGATCTGGGAGTAACAATATCGAGTAACCTAAAACCGAGTCAACAATGTTCAGAAGTTGTTAAGAAGGCAACAAAATAATTGGCTTTATAGGCAGGTCATTTGAGCATAAATCCAAAGAAGTTATCCTAACCCTTTACAATTCCTTAGTCCGCCCTCTTCTGGAATACTGCGTTCAATCCTGGTGCCCTTATTACCAAAAAGATATAAACAAGCTAGAACGAGTTCAACGTAGAGTTACCAAAATGATACCTAGCCTAAAGAACAAACCATACGAAGAGCGTCTTAGAGAATTAAATCTATTTCCTTTAACCCAGCGCAGATTAACAGGTGACTTAATTCAAGTGTTCAAAATCATCAAAGGCATCGACAATATGAACTGTAGTAAGTACTTCACTATCGACCAATCTAATTACACGCGGGGAAACAGTTGCAAAATTATTGGTAAATCTTTTAACTCACACGAACCTAAGAATTTCTTCCTCAGTGTTTTGGAGGACAAGCAACCTAGATGGGTCACTAGATATGTTGTTGCTTGATTTCCTTTGTACTCCTTTGTTATCTTAGTGACACGCGTACAGGCTATTGATCAACTCTTTTAATATGTAATGTTTATATATATGTTGTTCTACTCCCGGACGCTATTATTGACCTTAGACAGGTCATACTGTATATTTGGCAGAAAGTTGAGTAAACTTATCTTCAACAACAGGGGTTAAAACCATGGTGTGAGAGTATATGAGTGTGTTTGTGCAGAATTATACAGTATATGCCATAACAAATTATTATTGTGAGTTAATCTTTATGTATTAAACAGTGTAAGGTGTGCAGTACGTTGATGCTTTTGTATTTGATGTATGTGATCGGATGTTATTGTGTGTGTGCGTGTGTATATATATTATAGGTTTGAGTCCCGGAGAGAAGAATGAAAACCTAATATTTAGTAGTGGCCCTGAAATCATTGACGATATGCTTATTAATATAATAGCCTCCTTTCAAGCGCCCGCGGGTAGCCAGTTTGAAACTCCCGCCGCGGGGAAAAAGGAGTACTACTTCATAAGTGTAACGCTACTTCTCTTATGGAATCGTCTTATGATTTGGGTACACACTACGAAAAAACTTCGTAAAAAAATAAAAGAGAAAAAATAAACTCAAATCTTGTTTTGTTATAGCTTTCCATCTCGTGTATTTCTTGCGCGTGGATTCTCGCCCAGACCATGGCAACCGAGGCACCATATTTCCTCCTTCACTGACATATTAAGACTAAACTCAAGACATCAAACGAATGGGAAGGGGATGGAAGTCAATCGTCAATGATTTTGGGGCCGCTACTAAATATTAGGTTTTCATTCTTCCCTCCGGGACTCAAACCTATAATTTATCATTGACGATATGCCTGGTATCTCAAGACTGGAGGGGGACATTCGTAATAATATCAAACCACTAACAATACCATAGGTAGAGACAAAAGAATCGCACAGCAAATTTGAGTTCTGTATTGCTTACATACAATACAGTATACAAAATATAAAAGAGAGAAAGCAGTGCGTTACCTCGAAGAAGATCTGCTTTATACATATGATAAGATTCTCACTTCGAGATTCATAAACTTGTTGTCAGGGAACATACTTCTATTCCTGATCAACCTCATAACTTAAAAACTATTTGTACATAAAATTTGTACGCTTTACTATATAGATGCAACTAATATAGGCATTTTTACATAGAAAATGTTTATATAGCTGTAGAAAACAGCTCGACTTTATAACGTGTCACAGCCCGTGGCCTTGTCATCTTATCCGGCGGAGGGCCGTTAACCGGCGGAGGGCCGTTAACCGGCGGAGGGGTTCTAGGGGTCCTATGTGCTTACTTGCATCCCCCCCCCCCTTCCCTTTTTCTACCCAGATGAACACTTAAACATCTTAGCACTTAGACTAACTAGCCCCTCTGTCGGCATTCTGTACTAAGTAACATTGGTTGCCGCCGGGCTACCCCACGGTGTCGCGTCAGGAAAGCAAGAGAGGGAAAATCATGAAAGATTGTGAGATGCCATCCAATGAACAATTTGTAGAGTTTGAGAGGCTTAGCTCAATGACCGATGGTCTGGGCTAAAGTCTGTTAAACCTGGAATTGATTGGTGAGAAAGGAAACCAGTCTCCCTCTCGTGACGCGATTCCGTATGCCATGACACTTAACATTTTTTAAAAAGACCTTCGTCTACGTATTGTGAAAAACCTGTTATCCTCCGGCAAATTACGGGGTGAGTGAGTGAAGTGAGAGACAGTGAATGTATGAGGATACATGTTTTTCATAATACGTGTTGCTAGCCCCAAATGCTCGAGCAACTGTGGCTTTCAACCATCCGAAACATCCCCTTTTATTTATGTACATCAAACATGTTAAAAACAAATAAAGTTAATTTTTATACCCTACCGTGGAAAGACTACGGATACACCATTCCTGCCCGGGCCTCACACAGTGGCATGGCCCAGTCGTACTGAGCTCATGACGCTGGTGGCATTGCCCCGGAGGATAGCCATCCCTAGTCTTTGCTTGAGCCAGAGGGTTTCCCGGGGTTCTCCTGAAACTTCTCTGATTTTACGGCCTATTTCATTCACCATATTAAGGGTGGTAGGGCCGAAGACTCCTGGAGTTTCGAATGCCAGAGGCTCGAACTGATGACTTCTGGCGATGGCTTTATATTTTTCTCGCTTTCTACTCTCTGCTATCCAAGCGGCTTCACCTGCTTCGTCGGCGTTTCTGGCGATGTTGGTTATGGAGAAAGTGTCAACACATGTGGCATCCCACACGAGGCACCGGCCATTCTTGTAAGGGAAAGTGGTCATCCCATCTGGCCGTTTGCCGTCTTCTCTGAGAAGTCCATTTGGTTCAAGGATTGATGCACGGTTAGCACTCTGCAGGGCCCATTTTATGACATAATTTAATGCAGAGTGTCTTGGCAGGCGGCCTGCGCTGTGATTACATGACAAGGCATGGTGACCTTGAGCATCCATCCCCCCACCACACTTGCAATTATGTGGGTGACAAACTGCCGCACCCACTCTGAGTGCGATGGCAACCCGGAGTGAGTTCCAAGAGGTGGGATAGGGACGGCATGTAACCACAAGCCACTCTCCAAACGGGCGGCTGCCTGGAGGCGTGCTTTTGCAACCTGGTCTGCATTGGTTAGGAGTTTTTCTTTTGTTTTCTTCGCCGAGAATTTTATCCCACGCTTTCTGCTTGCTCCTGGAGATACCCTGAGGCTCCTCCTCTGCTCCTGTACTTTCCTTCCAGGTGTTAATCGCTTCTGCTACGTCCCTATTAACCCGGCAAGTGCGGGAAGACTCTTAAGAGTTTCCCCGGGCGACTGCGGGAAGACTGTTAAGATCCTGGGCCTAAAAAAATCTGTTTAAAACACCCCAAAAAAACTTGAACCTTTTTTTTTTTTTTTTTTTTTTGCCCCTGGGCCATGCCAAATATCATTACTCCACATCCCCTCCTCCTTCAATTATCACCTATTTTCCCTGTTATTCCCTTATTCTGTGGTCTATTTTTGTGCTAACATTAGCGAGTTGCTATCAGGGCGTTGTCATCAGTGTTACCAAGCGTGGGAATTAGGGGAGAAGTCAGGAAGAGAATTGAGATGTACCTCCAGTATCTCTCAAAGCTTCGTGAGTGGAAGATTGGATCACACTCACTCACACACACTCTCGCTTTCATTTCGCGATTTTGACCAGCCAAACAGTTTCCACTTGTTTTATTGTTGTAACTGGTTAATATTTTCATATTAATGCTAAAATACGCACATATGAATAAGTATTAACGATATTTATGGTAAAATAACGATGTTAGTGATGGGAACAGCTCAAATACGTGCGCACAGGCGTGTGGTGTCTCATACACCCTATGCGCAGCCGAGAGGTTAAGTGTCATTCCGGGTTGAGAAGAAAGGATGGACATTACAAGGTCGTTGGTCGCGATAAGGGAAGAGATAAAGGCTGGGGAGGCAATATCCGAGGCTCTCGGTATGCCCAAGCCCCCGAGGCGGACAGGAAGAGTGGCTTGTGTCCAGGTCCGATCTTGAAATTCCACGTTGGTGATGCTGGTCACTGCTTCTCGGATTATGTTGTCTAATTCTTGGAGGCCACCATTGTTCGTGTAAGTCATCGATGTGCGCAAAAGGTATTGGAGTTTTGGGATGGAGAAACAATTCTTGAGAAGGGCCAGAGCTGAGTGGGCATCGATGTGTATCAGGCAACTCACAAGACGTTGAAGCTCCTCCTTTTTACCTTGAAGTGCTGGTGGGATTGCTGCCGGAGTTAGTGGGGAACCTAATAGGATTTGCTGGTGCTCCTGAAGGATCTTTACATCTGGCAATGCGCCTTGAAATTGGGCCTGAGTGTGTTCTCTTTCTTCAGGTGTGTGGTTTAGGAGGACAAGTTCACATTTGGTGTCATTTATCACTAGCCCAGCCTGTCTGAGGTACAAAGGAGTACAAAGGAGTACAAAGGAAATCAAGCAACAACATATCTAGTGACCCTTCTAGGTTGCTTGTCCTCCAAAACACTGAGGATCAGGTGTCCAAACAGTGGTTTAGAGTGGGTAAGGGAACATTGGAAAGGGAATTACTGCCCTGGAACTAATGTCCGTGGCAGGATTAGGAAGTTAGTAGGGGACAGATGGGTTAGTAACTGAGGGGGGGATAAAATAAAGTTATTCATTTACAAACGCAGTCAGTCGCGGGTTTGATGCGAGATATTAGTCTAGGCGGAGTTTAAATGAATCAACGGTGATGCAGTCTATAACGTTTCGGGGAAGCCCATTCCACAAGTTGACAACTCGATTGAAGAAGAAATTCTTAGATTCGTGTGAGTTAAAAGATTTACCAATAATTTTGCAACCGTTTCCCCGCGTGTGTAATTAGATTGGTCGATAGTGAAGTACTTACTACAGTTCATATTGTCGATGCCTTTGATGATTTTGAACACTTGAATTAAGTCACCTCTTAATCTGCGCTGGGTTAAAGGAAATAGATTTAATTCTCTAAGACGCTCTTCGTATGGTTTGTTCTTTAGGCTAGGTATCATTTTGGTAACTCTACGTTGAACTCGTTCTAGCTTGTTTATATCTTTTTGGTAATAAGGGCACCAGGATTGAACGCAGTATTCCAGAAGAGGGCGGACTAAGGAATTGTAAAGGGCTAGGATAACTTCTTTGGATTTATGCTCAAATGACCTGCCTATAAAGCCAATTATTTTGTTTGCCTTCTTAACAACTTCTGAACATTGTTGACTCAGTTTTAGGTTACTCGATATTGTTACTCTCAGATCGGTTTCTCTGTTTACTTACATTCTTAAGCTGAGTGCCATTCATCGAATAGTTTGCTTTCTCATTTAGGTATCCGATATGTAGTACTTTACATTTATCCGCATTGAAACTCATTTGCCAAATTTGGGCCCAACATGACAATTTATCTAGATTGTGTTGCATATCGTCAACTTGTTCTTTTGAGAGTACGCTATTTGCAATTTTTGTATCGTCAGCAAATTTTGAGATTGTACAGGTGAGACCCTCATCTATGTCGTTGATGTAAATTAGAAAGAGAATTGGTCCTAGTACCGATCCCTGGGGTAACCCGCTACTTACATTGGTCCATTTAGATGCCTTACCGTTTATGACTACTCTTTGCTTTCTGTCGCTGAGCCAATTTTCTATCCATTTCAACACACCGTCTTGTATTCCATGCGCTTTTAGTTTTAGCAGTAAACGTTTGTGGGGAACTTTGTCAAAGGCCTTTTGAAAATTAAGGTATATAATATCTACAGCTTTACTCTCATCGTAGAGGTTGAGGATATCGTGGAAGAAGTCTAAGAGGTTTGTTAAACAGGAACGTTTTTTACGAAAGCCGTGTTGAGTATCTTTAAGTATGTTATTTTCCTCTAAGTGATTTACGAGTCTGTCTCGTATGACCGTTTCTAGCATTTTACATACAACTGAGGTTAAGCTAATTGGACGATAGTTACTGGGTAGGGATTTGCTGCCTGTCAGTTATGCAGGTCAGTTCTGCAGGTCAGTTATGATGTTTCTTAGATCGGTTAGAACATTCTCTACAGACCCACCAAAGGTTGCATCGTCCAGGTACCACCCCTATTGAGAAAAGAGCAGGACCACCTGGATCTCCCTGCTGTAACCCGGTCGCTGATGGGATTACCGTCTCGCCGAAAATCAGGATTGAAGGTTTGGAATAAGCCTGCCAAAGTAGGGGGTACAGAGTGGGGATATCCTCTCGAGCTGCACGGAGGAAGACATCCCTGCGAATGCTGTTGAATGCGTTCCGCATGTCAATCTTTAGAAGCACTCGTTTTCCTTGGGCTTGGCTGAGGTAAGTGCGGGTTTGCGGTACAGCAGCTTCACACCCCCCTGGAGTTCCAAAACCTAGTTGAACTGGTCTTAAGTGTTGGCCTAGGCCATTCGAAAGTGGTTTCAAACCCACCTTTGTGGCAAGGCGGAAGGTGTTCCCTACTGCTATTGGGCGCTCACCGCCATCTTTTTTTGCCAGAGCACAGAGTGATGCGCCCAAAAATTGGGGTGTGGCACAGTCGGGTACTTTTCCTCTTAAAACCATGTTGATAAATTTGGTGAGGGTTTCCAAGAGTACCTCCCCAGCTGCTCCTGATCCCTGACCCAAGAGGCCTTTGAGGTGGGCGGGTCGGATACCATCTGGGCCTGCGGCTGAGCCTGCTGGGAATGAAGTCACTGCGGCAACCACCTGCTCCTTCGTGACAACTAAAGGTTGGAGTATCTGGTCATTTGGGGCTGGGGGGAGGTTTAGGTCCCCAGGTGTAGGTGGGTGCTTTCCTGGTAGGGCTTCAACAACTTCGGTGTCATGACCAGCTAAACCTTCTGAAGAGGACAACAGTCTGACGGCCCCTTTGATGTCGCTATCTGCCAGCTTCGCTGCAACCCTCTTACGTAGCTGTTCAGCCTCTTCCTCTTCCTTGTCCTGTTGCTTCTGGGCCCTGTTTGGTTGCTGTTTGGGGGGTTCCACCAGCCTGTTTGCCTCCATATACTGTGCTACTTGACATTTCACTCTGGTGGCTAGTGAAACCTTTGTCCGCATCAGGAGTGAAGAACTTCCTGTCTTTTGTAAGTGATTACTCTGTCCCTTTGTTTGTAACGAGGGTAGAAGACCGAGCTACCTAGGTCTACCTGAGTTAAACTTAACGTTGTAGCCTTTCACGCCGCCAGCTCCAACTACCCATTGGCCAATATAGTCGTATGAATATTTTAGCCCAAAGTCCAGGCGTGTTTCTTGTTTTACATTGTTCTATCGTGTAAGATCGAAAGTAGGTTAACCGTCGGGTAGGTCTGAGCTGGCAAGTTGGTCAGCATCGCTGGAAACATGGTTAAATGTATTCTTCCTCCTCCGCTAGCGGTATGAATTAACCGGTGCGAACTGAAAAAAATTGTGCGGTCTATGCCCGGTTTTAGCGCCAGCTGATCCCCGTCCGTCGGTGGTATTAATAAAATGCAAAGTATCAGGATTGTACATTAAGACTCCCCTGTGCTGACAGTATTATTCTAAAGATGATGGGTCTTGGCGCTATAGACTTCTTCTCTTATCGGATATCTTGCCTGTTGTAGATATATCCTAGCCGGCGTTTATATTACAGTAGATCTCCCTTGTGATGGTACTAACACCGGATCAAAAAACTCCATGAAGTATCCGCCCTGCCCTTTACCTCCGAGTGACACTATGGGAGAGGAATAACCATTGTTGGCTTGGTCGGCGGGACTAAAATCACCTGTGTCCCTTCATTCCTTGAGCTACTTGTTCATTAAGAACCTTGGGTCACTTCTTTTTGATGTAGGAAGTTACTCCATGCCGGCGTAAAAAACCGGCGGGTTAAGAGTTTGGAGTCTCGGACATGGGGAAATCCCCTTGTTACCTGTACCGCCTGTTCCTCCTTGTCAAAGGGAGGCATATGGCTGCATCCAATTTCATTCTGGTGTTCTGTCGTCTGACCGAACAAGCGCATTGATCGCCATCTAGCGACTGCGCTTACCTCCTAAAGTAGGATGGCTCAGGTGTTTTAGACCCTCGAGACCCTACAAACTATATTCCACCCCATAGTTTACTGTTTTCCAAAATTACATTTGTGAGGCTCAAACATCATTGTTTACTGCCGAGTAGAGAAAACTTACTCAAAAACAAGGAGGGGAGGTGTGGGAGACTTGTTTGCTACCAGAAGTGTCCTCATTTGCTGGGACCGCTGACCGGCATAAGTGGTCTAGGGGTTAGGTATCTACTTAGTTGGTAAAATGTTATTGTACCGCCGGCGGAGGAGAAAACATCTTACTATGTTTGCTTTGCCTAGGGTGATAGTACTTCATGTTTACTTAGGATGCCATCATTGTCATTCCTATCTTATGGTTCAAAGAGGTAAGACTTAGTTGTCCTCTACCCTCGTTACCCATTGTACATTTAACTGTTCTAATCTTACCAATCTTACCAACAGTAGATTCCGGGTGATAGAGCAAGACCGGTAAATTACCTTGTCTCTTCGCCGTGTGCGAAGGGTGGAGAATCATCTACATATATCCTAACCACTTGTAAGATTCTATCTCCTCCAAACTCTTAAGGGTGGTTCCCCCCCCCCCCTCCCCCTTCTCCCCAGCCCTGCTCTATCCTTGAACATTCTCTGATGGGTACAAGATTCACCTTACCGGAGTGATCTTGAGCCCTAGGGATTTAGCATAACCTCTAATGCTTAACATATAACGTACTGAAAATTTTAGGCATTGGTGGCCAAATAATTGGGCTGGGTGTATGTATTCTTAGGGATTAAACCACCTCTTATCAGGCAGTCGTCTATGCTTCACTACCTTGAATTTCCTTGAATATATACCTTTGGCCTTTCCATATACCAGACTCAACCTTTAAAATATTGATCTGTGGTGAAAGTTGGTACTGCACCAGTGATCATTCGGAAGAGGAATCGGAACTGTTTACCGGCTAGTATTTTACGCCTGAGGGTATTTGTTCTTTATAAAATTGTGTATATAAGACCATAGTTCCCGCCGGTAGGCTGGGTTAGGACGAACAGCAGAACAATTTCCTTGTAACTGCATGATCCCAAAATCCTTGAGTACTATTGGAACTAAGCGAGGTCGCTAGTCCGTTTTTTAATGTCTGTTTGTCCTAATCCACCTCCGCCGGGGTGTTACCCGGCGACTTACGTAGACACCCCAGGCATGACTAGGTATGTGCTATGGAGTCTAGTCTCGGATCCACTCGCCTTTACAAGGCCCCGGGAGAGAGAGAGAAGATAATTTTTAAAGGTACGGTATGGGAAGAGATAGACGACTGCCTGATAATTGATAATGGCCTGCGTCCATTCCTACCCCTTATTATGGTGACTAAAACCTCTTAGGGCTCACTGCCTTGGGGGTAAGTGAGTCCACAGGTGTTGAACATCCTGCCTAGTCTCCATGTTTATCACCGAAGTCGTCAACACTGAGGAAAGAAGTACTCGGTATACTATACTACCGGGTAACCCCTTCACCATTGCTAATCTCAGATTTTGTCTAGCTCTGACGGCAGCCAAAAATGCCGCTCGGATGTCCATGAGTGACCTAGTTGGTTGAGGGAGTAATAGTCTCTGGAATAGTACGATTGTCTCTCTCATCCTCTGATCTATTTGAGCATCTTCCGGCCGCGTGATGGATTGGGCAGTACGGCGAGTGAGGAGGAATGTTGAAAGTCTCCTGCACGCATCCTCGTGCAACATAAACTCCCTGTGGAGGTCAATTAACGGGGGGGGGTAATGAAAGGTTTCTGAAAATCCTGGTGTGATAATTGTGGGGACGCTAGGAATGCACAGATGGGGTAAGGTACCCCGCCGGGTTGCATGCTCATTAAATCGAAGTCAATTTGGTTGGGAGGGGGAATAGTTAGGGAAGGTTGAGTCGTTAATGCTACAGCAAACTGTTGCGCCCCGTTCTCCCAATCCACCCACGGACTATGACCTACCTCTCCCAGATCTAGTTCTTGTTCCTGACTGCCTGTTGGTATGTGCGCCGGAACTGTAACCAGTTCCGGTTCCTCTTTCGTACCGGAATCATTACCGTGTATGCCATAAGGCCGGTAGCAGTCAGGCTGAAGTAGTTCACCTGAGGGAAGAGGTAACAATTGGGCCGGTACATACACAAAATACTCATAATTCCATACATCTGGAATAGCCTTAATTGGTACTCTTAAAATTCTACCCTGTGTGTCTTTAGCCCGAAACTCCTTATTCTTACTCGTTTCAATGATCCACTCCCGAGGGACTGGGATCTCCCCCGCCATCGATCTGTGCTCATCACCTGATTTTGGTGAGTGGACTGGAAACCAGAAGCAATCCGACTCCTTCAATTGAGGAACAAGAGCTGTCATTTGTAGCTGTTTATCTAATGATGTCGGAAAAACAGATGATTTTAAGCCAGAATATGGGGTGGTAAGAGAAGCGGTTACTTTCTCGTCATTCGCCGGGAGACTTGGACCTGTCGATAAATTTTGGTTTACTTCAGCCGTGGGATACACTGGGTTGGATAGTAAGTGAGATGTAGGTTGTGTAAAAACCGCTGGAACACCTGGGGCTGTTTATACCCTTACCTTGGCTGGATTAAGTGGGACAATTGAAATCGCCCGGACGGTTTCTATCTGACTAGTGAGGTTAAAATGAGAGGAAATAGTCATTGTTGTTAAGGAGAGTGGGAGCACAGATTTAATCGGGGGAGCCCCCGTCGCCGTTACGGGAGTGTCTCGGGACCTCTTTGGTTTAAAACATTGATTCAATATATTATGTAATACTTCTTCTACTTGTTTTACTGTGACACCTTGAAGTCAATTTTAATAGATGTGTTCTGAATTTTCTCTCTCCTCTCCCTTTTCCTCGTAGCCCCCTTACAGTCTATCGCCGGGAAGTTACCTATTATCCCCGGTGAACTCAACACTGTTACCTCCTCATCTGGAGAGCTGCTTACGTGTTCCGCCGCCTTCCGACGTTCTTCCAACATGGGCCCCAGTTTACTGGGTACTAGAATATTCTGTCCCTTTGAACCTCGTTGAACGTCCCTTGTTCCTCTAAAAGGATTTGTAATTACAGGAGACCCTGGTTGCAGGGTCTCTTCGGCCACTACAATGTGGTGCTGCCCTAAGGCTGAGTTGTAGAAGGTTGTACGTTCCGCCTTCGGAGAAGGAATTAAAACTTCTGTGAGCCCTGAAGGTTCGATCTTAGTATGGGGGAAAGGGACTTTTGTAAGCAGTATTGGGGCATTCTGTTGGAATATTCTTACCTCAGACTTGTCAATCATCTCAGACTCAGTCCCCTCTGATTCTGTCCCGAGGAGACCGGGAAAAACCTCCTGCGCCTCCGAGGCAGAAACTGAGGGGAGCTGTAGGGAGCCAGGCTGGCTCTGTTGTGATTGCGGATCCCCTGGCTCTGCACTGGCATGAACTTCTGCCTTAACTAGAAGAGTAGCTAGCATCGCGGTGTGTTTCTGTCTCTTGGGGGACCGTGGATCCTGCACTGACTGTGTGCACTGCCGCCGGGGTGAGCTTGGTCCGGACCACTGCCGGGCAACCGGGGACGCCGAGCGCGCCCTTTTGGTATGGGGGGTATTTGCCTCATACGAATCTGAAACCTCATCCGAGTCCTGTATAGTTACTTGCTCGACTTCATATTGAATCATAGCTGTATTACTACCAGTTGACTGTATTATTGGAGAATCATCAGAACAAGAGAAAAGTAAGAGTAGTTGCAACAATTCTGCATCGTCATAATGTAAAGTGACGTTACCTACTCTTTTGGCATATGAGGTTAATTTTGCATTAATATCTATCAGAGCTACTAGGCATGATAGGTCTTCTTTACCCAACCACTCCGTGTACAGCTCCGAACAAACCGGACACTTCTGGGAGGTCCATAGGAACTGTGCTCTATCGATGCAAGTCACGCATCTTTCGCAGAGTTTATGTGCGGTTAACTGTAACTAACTGTAACTAACTGTACACGAGAGCACGTGGGTGTAGCACAAATTTTAAAGAGAGGCATAATGGTGACCGAGCTAACCCTCCCTCGCCGGGACGGTTCCTTCCTCTGCCTGCTGTGCTGGACTAGATGTGAAGATATCTGGAAATAAAAATTTCCAGGAATCAATGCTCATAAGTATAAACTGAGAGGTTTTACACATCCTATCACCCCAAGTCCGTCTGGAAATTAGTTATAGCTCTACCGCTATTCTAACTTACCGCCGGTCTTGTAATATTGAAGAACCGATAGGTATTTTCGAACCGAACTACTTACCTGTGACATGTGTCACCGACCCAAAAACATCCTCTGTCTGTTATCTATCTGAACTTTCCACTGAATAGTGTGATGGATAACGACCACTGGACTGTGCTGCCGGGCGTACGAAGTCCTGTTAGTGCATGGGACCATTGGGCGAGTTTACTTGGCGGGCCGAGATCCTTCCGTCAAAAATAGCGTTTCCGCCGGAAGAAGCGTGGGACAGCACACCACGCCAGGGACATATTTGGTTTTCCTAATGCCTGCGCGGCGAAAAGGGGCGTCAGTTCACAGAAAGATCGCCGGAAGGAAAAAACCAAACCAACAGAAGCGTAGACTAACTGTGAGTCATACGTCACTGAAAAAACATCCGCCCCCCCCACAAATCAGGACGTCTCCCGACTCCCTGTTGCATGCCTAAATCACTACATGCCAACACGGGAAACAGCATAGGCTAAATACATTTATATTCACCATCAAATATATGTCATACCCCTAGCCTCTACGGAGAGCCATACTGAGGCTGGCCACGAGGCTTGTAGTAAGCATATTTCTGTTGATTACCTACCTCTTGACGACACAGCAATCCACACAGCCGAAGGGGTGGGGGCCCATGAGACATGGGGCAACGCAGGCTCGTACCCTAGAAAGCCTCACACCACGTGTGACAACTCTTGGACAAGGGCGTCTGCTAAGAACAAATCAATGCAACTGCCTCATAGAGACGGCCTGCTGCATAATCCTGCGGATAAGGTAGCCTCCTAACTAGTGGCTAATAGCAAAACTAAGGCGCAGAACAAATAACAAGAAAAAACATGAGGTGCGGGACTGGAGACCTGATGGCGCCTGAACAATAGTCTATCTATCTATCTATATGCTCAGGCCCAATCCCCATTTTGGGGGTAGCCATTTTTTTTTTTTTTTTTTTTTTATAGTACCCTATTTTAACACTTACCTGCGGACATACCAATAGGGCAGCCTGTGCTAGCTAATCTAAACCTGTTCACATACAACTCAGATAAATACATATGAGCAAAGACTCACTAGAAGCCAGCGAACGAAGAATGTGGCCGGAGCACTGGCGCGCACCTCCGATTGGGAGTACCGCGGGGAAGGGAAGGAGGAAATATGGCGTCTCGGTTGCCACAGTCTGGGCGAGAATCCACGCGCAAGAAATCCACGAGATGGAAAGCTATAGCAAAACAAGTTTTGAGTTTATTTTTATATTTTATTTTTAACAAAGTTTTTTTCGTAGTGTGTACCCAAATCATAAGACCATAAGAGAAGTAGCGATAAACTTATGATGTAGTACTCCTTTTTCCCCGCGGCGGGAGTTTCAAACTGGCTACCCGCAGGCGCTTGAAAGGAGGCTATTATATTTATATGCATATCGTCAATTATGGAGAGGCCACTAATATATATATATATATATATATATATTTACTGCATATATATATGTACATATATATATATATATATATATATATATATATATTGACACCCAACCTTACTACCCTTGCACTCTAATACACCACATCAGGATCATCCCTATTCCCTGTACTCCTTCCCTCCTACACCTTGATAACTTACCACCGCCTTACCCAACTTACACACACACAAACACATGCATTATAGCAATATTTATATATACAAGTTTTGCTATTGCAAAGGTACGTGTATAGGTAATGTATGTATACACATGTATATGACTGTGTGTGCTTGTGTATTTTATGAATATAATATGTTTGTATACGTGAGCGTGAAGGTATACTGTATGTGCATGTGCGTATTTATTAATAAATATCGATACGCATATATGTGCGTTCAGACTTTAGGATAAGTATACTGTGACGCCTCCCGGCGTTAGCAGAATGGTTGCGTGGGGCATTGCAGCTCGCTAGCCCTCGCCAGGATGGGGGGATGGGCTACAGTTGTCCTAGAATGATCTGCTTTATTTCGTTAGTGTCGTGTTGCCACAGACAGTCTAGAAGTGATCTTTGTTTTGGTCTGTGACCGCGCCTTATATTTTATATTCGCTATAATATAAATGTTGCTTGTGTGGGAGGCGAGCGAGAGCGGATGAGGGAGTACACCTGGCAGCGGGGGGGTGGGCTGTGACGCGGCTCGCTTGAGCGCTGACGGCGTTGGCGGCCGGGTGGTCAACTAGTCCCTTCCCTTCGCGGCCTCATGGTTTTTTACCAAGCTCAGAGCTGGCCTGACACGCGTATCGTCTACATCCTTTGCAATTCTGTCCCCCATACTCGCCACTTTGCATACTATTTCTCTCTCTCGACTTCTCCTTTCTCATTCTCTAATCTTTATTAAACTCAACATCCCTTCTGGTTTCAGCATAGACGTTCACCGTCGGCCAGTCGTATTGTACGCGAAGCTCTCAGATATTTCTATGTATTAGGCTTTAATGAGGTTTGGAGAGACGGACTTTTCCGTATGTGTCCTCTCTCGGGAAGGTTGTAGACCGGTATATGTCTCCCTGGCAGGGTGTTGAGTGATTCTGCTTAGTTATTTAAAGCTAGACTAGGGGTAAGGTTACTGTGTCGTTGTCTCCGATGTGTGCAGTGTTAGCTAAGCCCTGCACGACATCGACAGGTACTGTGGGAGCCTAGGTTGTCTTCGGGTGGGTATACTTTGCGAGCACAGCACTGTGGTGTGAGAGGGCCATAGCCTATCCCTCACTACATAGTGCTGCCTCTTTGTGTTGACTTCTGAGGGATCGCCAGGATAGAACTAGGTACTAGAGACCTAGATTTATCAAGAGAGCATCCCCGTCATATAACGTAATCTTCATTATACCACCTTCGGACAACGTTAGGCTACGAGCCGCATGCTCGCCCATTGTTGCCCTGCCTTGATACCCCAGCTAGACTTTATTAACCGAGCAGACACTGGTTAGAGATAAGCCCCCATTATTATATGTATGCCACATTATTATTCACTGCACTTTTGAGCCGAGGTTGTTGTTGAGTTGCACAACCCGAGTAGGCTGTTGCGTTGTGTCACGAAGCATTTCTTTAGTTGTCGAGCATTACTACCTTTGCGCAGTCTTTATTATTCGCCTGCCTATTATTACTATATGTCCTAGCATTTATTGTGACCCGTATTCTGCATTATAATTGTTCAAGATTCTTTACAAACATCTTCCCAGCATCAGACTTATTTCAGAAGTTTCCAGTTGATGTTGCAGGACTAGCATTGCACTTTCTTTAATACAGGAGTGCCAGTTATTTGAGTATCTACCGTAACGTTAATTAATCACGTTAACTATCTTTTCTTTGTGTAACCTAATCGAGTAATCTTTTACTGTTTGAGAATAGGCTGTTTCATCGAGCGTCAGCCTAGTGTGTGTGCACCAGTTACCGAGTCATAGGATACCTCGTGGTCCAGGCACGACTCAGGGCGGTAATGGTGTTTTGTTTTCCAGTGTTTAAGGCAGGGGTTGGATCTAGTGTTACCGTTGTTGCATTTTGCCATTATCTAGTCCAATGTTGAAGAGCCCTGTGTCTTTGAGAACCTGGATCGTAACAATACACATTGACTACAGTAGATCTGGACTGGACACGAAAATGGAACTTTGCAGTAAGGGACCTAAAATCGGAAAATGAACCCCTAAATTCGAACCTCGAAACCGCGAACATTTTATATTTTCGCGGTTTCGAGGTTCGACCTTGGGGGTTCGTTCTCCGATTTTGGGTCCCTTACTGCAAAGTTCAATTTTCGTGTCCAGTCCAGATCTCCTGTAGTCTATGGTATACACTATAACATATTGTCTGAAATAATGTATTGATAGATAAGGGTTTGTGAGCTATTTATTCATGTATGTATTCCTATAAAAAAAAATGTTTCCAACCTTAAGCAGATAACTTATATTTCACTTAGATCATGGTTAAATAACGTAACTTGCACACGGTATCTTTGGTGTATTTGTTTGAATATACTGTATATTATACTCAAACACTGTAGCCTGAACTTACTATTTTCGTATAAATATTTATGTGTATATCATCCTTTTCTCATTTTCATCCACTAGATTGTAAATTGCATATTTTCAGCTCATAGGGCTGCCATTCTTTAACAACAAAAAATCACTTTGCATCTAATCAATGCATCTAATATAATAGTGCTGGATACTTATTGCATAATGCGCATGACCCTATCTTGCCTTTCATTTTATAGCTTTCTCTACCAAAGACTATTTACAGCTGTTGTAAAAGATTAATCCGTACAGAACACATCTGTGAAAGCGTTTCCTCTTTTACTTGAATCTTGTTCCAGTGTCTTGGGCTTCTTCTGTACTTATATTCTATCTTGAAATTCAGGCGAGAAATGCAATGCACTAAGCAAACTACTTCTGAGGTTTTAATATATACGCTTTTAAAATAATTGCAATGACGCAGTTTATCAACATTTCACATCAGATAAATTTATAAATAATAATTCGAACAACAACGTATCATTGACAAACAACCTAGAAGGGTCGCAAGATCTGTTGTTGATTGATTTCCTTTGTACTCCTTTGTACCTACCTATATGCATCAAGCATCTATATCAATATTACACCTACAGGTTTCGAGTATTGAATAATACAAAGGAGTACAAAGGAAATCAAGCAACAACAGGTCTAGTGACCCTTCTAGGTTGCTTGTCCTCCAAAACACTGAGGATCAAGTGTCCAAACAGTGGTTTAGAGTGGGTAAGGGAACATTGGAAAGGGAATTACTGCCCTGGAACTAATGTCCGTGGCAGGATTAGGAAGTTAGTAGAGGACAGAAGGGTTAGTAACTGAGGGGGGGACAAAATAAAGTTATTCATTTACAAACGCAGTCAGTCGCGGGTTTGATGAGAGATATTTGTCTAGTTGGAGTTTAAATGAATCAACGGTGCTGCAGTCTATAACGTTTCGGGGAAGCCCATTCCACAAGTTGACAACTCGATTGAAGAAGAAATTCTTAGATTCGTGCGAGTTAAAAGATTTACCAATAATTTTGCAACCGTTTCCCCCGCGTGTAATTAGACTGGTCAATAGTGAAGTACTTACTACAGTTCATATTGTCGATGCCTTTGATGATTTTGAACACTTGAATTAAGTCACCTCTTAATCTGCGCTGGGTTAAAGGAAATAGATTTAATTCTCTAAGACGCTCTTCGTATGGTTTGTTCTTTAGGCTAGGTATCATTTTGGTAACTCGACGTTGAATTCGTTCTAGCTTGTTTATATCTTTTTGGTAATAAGGGCACCAGGATTGAACGCAGTATTCCAGAAGAGGGCGGACTAAGGAATTGTAAAGGGTTAGGATAACTTCTTGGATTTATGCTCAAATGACCTGCCTATAAAGCCAATTATTTTGTTTGCCTTCTTAACAACTTCTGAACATTGTTGACTCGGTTTTAGGTTACTCGATATTGTTACTCCCAGATCGGTTTCTCTGTTTACATTCTTAAGCTGAGTGCCATTCATCGAATAGTTTGCTTTCTCATTTAGGTATCCGACATGTAGTACTTTACATTTATCCGCATTGAAACTCATTTGCCAAATTTGGGTCCAACATGACAATTTATCTAGATTGTGATGCATATCGTCAACTTGTTCTTTTGAGAGTACGCTATTTGCAATTTTTGTATCGTCAGCAAATTTTGAGATTGTACAGGTGAGACCCTCATCTATGTCGTTGATGTAAATTAGATAGAGAATTGGTCCTAGTACCGATCCCTGGGGTACCCCGCTACTTACATTGGTCCATTTAGATGCCTTACCGTTTATGACTACCCTTTGCTTTCTGTTGCTGAGCCAATTTTCTATCCATTTCAACACACCGTCTTGTATTCCATGCGCTTTTAGTTTTAGCAGTAAACGTTTGTGGGGAACTTTGTCAAAGGCCTTTTGAAAATCAAGGTATATAATATCTACAGCTTTACTCTCATCGTAGAGGTTGAGGATATCGTGGAAGAAGTCTAAGAGGTTTGTTAAACAGGAACGTTTTTTACGAAAGCCGTGTTGAGTATCTTTAAGTATGTTATTTTCCTCTAAGTGATTTACGAGTCTGTCTCGTATGACCGTTTCTAGCATTTTACATACAACTGAGGTTAAGCTAATTGGACGATAGTTACTGGGTAGGGATTTGCTGCCTTTTTTTAATATGGTGTTACGTTGGCTAGCTTCCACTGATCAGGCATAGTTCCAGACTGCAAGGATTTATTGAATAGTAATGTCAGTGGTTTGGAGAGCTCATCCTTAGCTTCCTTTAGAACTCTAGATGATAGTACTTGTGTTGTCTGGTAAGTACCGGTTGCAAAGAATTATCTTAATGGATCGAAGTTTATTAACTTTTTTTAAATAACGCGACTATTATATACGGCAGGTGCGAGATTTATGGTAGGAGGAAAATTGTGTGTGTGAGAGAGAGAGAGAAGAGAGTTTAGATATATAGATAAATAGATAGTGAAGGATAATGCCAGTGTGTACGTACGCATATTTTTTTATTTTATTTAGACAAGCAAGGTAGAAAGAGTGAGGAGAGGAATTAATAAAACAGCATTAGAGATACAGGAAACATCGGTGATTATTCAACTAATAAGCACACCCGACAAGGATGCACATGTTGATTTTTTCTTTTTATTATTATTTTCATTATTATTATTTTTTAATGATTAGAATTATTATTATTATTATTATTATTATTATTATTATTATTATTATTATTAATATTATTTTAATATTGTTTCATACCAAGTCTTCTCATGATGAGAACGTGTCGTCTGAAGTTGAGGGCACGATCATGCTCCAATATTTAGAGAAAGTTAGTGTCATCCTTCGTGCACTGAATTAAGGGACTATCAACGACAAAAGTTCGTTCTCCCAAACAGCCGCTGTGTGAATCCTATAGACAAATGTTTTGTGTTTCGGATTCACACACTGGCAGGTTGGGGGACCGAACTTTTGTCGTTGACTGTACATTTAACCACAATGTTTCGTACTTATTGTATGGAAGTAAAAGTAGTGTGATTGACTTGCAAGAATAATTTGCAATAACACATATTATTTAACTTATAAATAAGAAAATACACTTGTAATTGCATCATGCTAATTTTCATTCAATATACTAAAACTAGTATGTACTGTACGTACACTTTCATGTGGGCAACTGTTCTCGTCGACCGATGAAGGTGGTATACAGTAATTTTCTTGAACAATTCAAACAGACTGGCCAAATGTTTTGAAACATTCTGTTTAAACACTTGCCTGAGTCAGTGTTCCATCAATCAATGTTTAAACATTCTGTTTAAACACTTGCCTGAGTCAGTGTTCCATCAATAAATGTTTTGAAACATTCTGTTTAAACACTTGCCTGAGTCAGTGTTCCATCAATCAATGTTTTAAATTGTATCATATAGAAGTGTACCAGCTATTTGTGTCATCTAAGCTTCTTCAAAATATCTTCATAGCTTCGGAATATTTTGTGAATGCACACACATACATATACACACACTCACGCACACAGACACACGCACACGTACAGAACCCCTTCTCTCACACACACACGCTTAGCTTCTACTTATATAACATTCTCGTCAACTAGCGGCTTATTATGCATCACCAATATCATTCTATCACAGCAGGGTCTTTAAGATGCCACAAGATAAGGATATATCCTCGAACCCTCAGATTATTGTAGCGATATAGGGGTGTTCGCAGCATGGTCTATTGGTACTTCCGGTTAAGGTTGGGTGGCTGGGAGAACCGGTTATGGTGTGTGTCCCAGATAGATGGATGGAGAGAGAGCTACATAGAGCTACATAGATACACAGACCACACAGACCTCAAGGTCCTTACTAGGCAGTCTGGCCTTACAAACTATAATATGCATATATGCATATATACACATACACACATACACATACATACATATACATATATATATACATATATATACACATACATATACACATACATACATACACACATATATATACAGTATATATATACATACTGTACAGTGCACACACATACATATACATAATTTTTTTTTTTTTTTTTTTTTTTTTTTTTTTTTTTTTTTCCATTCATATCACCCCAGCCCTCTGCAGATAGAGGTCAAGCCTTCCCTTGAAGGCGTTTATTGTGTCGCTCTCCACCACTCTCGCTGGTAGTTTATTCCACTCTGTCGCCACACTGTAGGTGAAGAAACTCTTTGTGACATCTAGGTTTGCCTTTTTGGTTTTTAATTTCATTCCATTTCCGCGAGTTTGATTAGTATTGTTTAATGTGAATAGTGCATTTACATCGACTTTGTCGAAACCTTTTAGTATCTTAAAGCACTCAATAAGCAGAGAGAGAGAGAGAGAGAGAGAGAGAGAGAGAGAGAGAGAGAGAGAGAGAGAGAGAGAGAGAGAGAGAGAGAAATGGATTGGGAAGGGGTTGGATGGATTGATAGAGAGGGATAATGTGTCTGTTTTGAGATTATGGAACAGATTAACAATTAAATAAAAATAACCATTAGCAAATTAGTCCGGTATAGGAGTACAGTAGACACAGTAGATAACCCCATTACATACCTAGATACATAAAGAACATGCGACTGACAGACTTGTTAATGCACTTAAGAAGAGAAGCAGAGAGAGAGAGAGAGAGAGAGAATGTATGAACAGAGAGTAACCATGCACAATCTTACATTTGAAAACAAATATATAGCTACCAATCACAAACAACCATCTATCTAAATCCATTGTACAGTCTACGACAGAACTGCTGTCATGGCCTGAGGCAATGTATTAGTTCACTTATCTTTTAACACCTTACGAGCGGCCTAGGCGGTAACTTCTACTACCTGCCAAGCCGGGGGTTTTACCCTAAACGAGCTTATTTCCGTGCTCTTTTTCATGCATAAACAAGAGCCAGAGCGTAATACAATTATGTATCCCTGAAAGGGCGTTAATTCAGCTTTCCAATGACACCAGAACCATCCTCCTACGACCACGTGTTCTCTTGCAACGATCGTGCAAGACGAAGGAAAAATTCCTAAAATATGGTAATTTCTTGACATAATACCCTGTGTAGTGAGGGTGGATGTGTGTGGAGTAAACGTCAGTAGTCGCGCGGGACCCGTGCCGAGCGGTCATGAGCCGACCTACGCTCTTCCACCCGCTCGTCTCTCTCTCAGAGCCATTATTGGTCCAAAATTGCACACGGACTTAAGTCGGTCCCCGCCACATAGTCCTTTCTTCTCTAGCCCGACTTAAGTCCACCCCGCCAAACAAGGGTTAATAGATGGCCCTTCAATCGCTTCTAATAAAAGGGGGCGGGGTTAATATAAGAGGTTGGAAGGAGGAGGAGTCAAACGTGTGTGTGTGTGTGTGTGTGTGTTCTAGAACAGCACGCAGAATAAGTTTATTTTAACATAACACACAGGCTATATTATGAGATTAGCTCATGCCGGATCACAAATAAGTAACACACATCAGGTGTTGCGTTATTTATGGAATTTAATATACAGACAATCAAGTTTATATCCTTCGCACTTCCCATTCCCCCTCTCCCTTTCACCCCAACTCTCCTTCTTCACCCGCTTTCTCTCCCCTCCCCTCCCTTCCACCTCTCTCTCTCTCTCTCAAGGACGTAAATGATACCCTCTAAAATACGCAGATTAATAATAGGGGAGGGGGGGGATCCGTCGCCGCCCTAATATAAGTTGGATTTGTTTTAAATCAGCTCCAACGAGAATACAGGAGGTAGTTGATGCAGCTTGTGGGTGGAGATCATATTGATTAAATAAATATAAATTGTAAATGTTTACATTTAAGAACCCTTTATATATATTATATAATGTGTATGTGTTTCCAATGTTCACCGTAACATAATGATGGTGAAATAATACATATTCAATTAAATTCAAGGTAACATACACAGAGCTATAGTATACGTTTAATTATGTTTGGAGGATAATTTAAACAATTCGAAGTAAAAATAGAGAAGCCTAAACAATTTATATCAACTTTAAAACAACATAACCAGATTGCTTGGATTATCGTTAATTGTTCAATTCGATGACTTACTTTATAGTAAATCATTACAATGGGTAGCGCCGAACTGTTTACTGATAATGGGAAGCCACAGTAATTAAGCTAGTAATTAAGAATCCACTGAGAAAAATATAATGCAATAATCATAGCGTGTCATATTACATGTTAAGGTAGATTATGAATTGGTCAACCACAGTGCTGTGAATAGTGGTATGGAAGAAAACAGATTTACTCTAATATCAACAAAAACATTTATTACAAAACAACACGTTTCGGCTCATTAAAAGTGTTTTCTCTAACTGAGCCGATATTATCTTGTCTTTATGATATATATATATATATGGTTATAATTTGGTCCAAGCTAGATTACAATGTGATCCAACTTGTCTTGATGCGTGGATTGTAACATCCCGTTTCAATTACTTATATATTTATACGATTGTTCACACTAACCAGGACGCCAAGGTTGGCAACTTTGAGTGTTTTGCAACGGAGCATATCTATTTATTTTCTATAACACATTGTATAAGGTAAAAAATAGAATACGAGTTAATAATTGAGAATCAGTAGAGGTAAAAAGAACAGTATTATTAAAACACCAAAGCAATTTTTATGGACAGCTTTGAACACGATGATGAGGAAAATTATATACTCGGTTAGGAGAGAGAAGGGGGAGAGAAAACGAGAGAAGGGGGGAGATAGGGGAAGGCAGCAGAGAGAAGGGGAGGAGGGGGGAATGGGAAGTTCGAAGGATAGAAACTTGATTGTCTGTATATTAAATTCCATAAATAACGCAACACCTGATGTGTGTTACTTATTTGTGATCCAGCATGAGCTAATCTCATAATATAGCCTGTGTGTTATGTTAAAATAAACTTATTTTGCGTGCTGTTCTCGAACACACACACACACACACACACTTTTAAGTCTCCTGCCCACGTCCTACTCCCTTGGGAGTATGTAGGCGCTCTCGTTAGCTGCCAGGATCAGTCTGTTGATCCATTAGGATAAGATCTAGGTTAAGTCTGTGTATTTTCAGCCCCATTGGCTGCCGGCTTGAAATAAACCGATTATTATTATTATTATTATTATTACACACGTTTGACTCATCCTCCTTCCAACCTCTATATTAACCCCGCCCTCTTTTATTAGAAACGATTAAAGGGCCATCTATTAAAAGATAAGTGAACTAATACATTGCCTCAGGCCTTACAACAAGTTCTGTCGTAGACTGTACAGTCGCGCTAATATGTCATGTCCCAGCTGTCATTACGTTTGGCTCGCTCTGTGTTGTATTGATGTCTGCCAGATGTTGAATAGGGTGGGTAAGGGTAGGATCATGTTTGTATATCTCAATCGAAACGAATACATCAAGTTTAAGATATTGCTGATACCAAGTATTGATCAAAACATACTTGGTGCCGAAACATCACTTATTAACGCGACTGTACATCTTTATTCCAGATGGTGTGGTCACGAATGAGTCGAGGCGCCTCCTTGGAGGCAATTCGTTTGATTCTCAAGGTTGTTTTCGGGGGAGGGTTCTCTCTACTTTACTAAATACTTTTTTTTAGCATAGTAGTAGTAATCAACGTTTGAACGGGGTAAAATAATTAATGTTTTATCATTTCAATTGTAAATGTAAATAATTTGTTGCTCCTTGTCCCTCATATTGTCATAAGTGTTTATCTATTTTAGTATTGTATTAGCCATTCAGTTTTCCTTCTAATTTGCCGACGCATATTTAGTGTGTGTGTGTGTGTGTATTTGTACATGTGTTTGTGTTTGCTTCCTATAATCTGTGTCTGTGTCTGTATACAAATATGTAAAAATATGTTTTTATTTGCTTGACTGCTTAGTTCATGTATATGCATATATTTGCATACAAATGTGAGTTGCTGTATGATACATGTGTGTTAGTTGTTGTGTTCAAGTGAATGTGAGTTCGCTCTGACAATGTGTGTATTAGTTTTAACGTGTGCTTCGTTGCTTACCGTACTTGTGATCGGGAAATTTATGTAAACACTTGTGCACAAACTCTTATCTAAGTGAATGTGAATTCAAGTGAACATACATTTATATATTATATATATATGTATAATACCGATTAGCCTGAGTGATATTGTACGAACCCAAGGTAAAGTTCCAAACTACTCCTCTAACCACACACACCACACACACACACACACACACACACACAAACATATTTTTAATTTATTAAATTAAATGTATATGATTACATATCCAGAGATTGTATTGGTGAAATATATATATACAGTATATATAAATAAATAAATAAATCATATATATATATATATATATATATATATATATATATATATATATATATATATATATATATATATATATATATATATATATTTTCTTTAATACATACGAGGTTGAAAAAAATGGCAATTTCTGCGTTGGAAATTTTATTATTCAAAGTTTCCAGGTCTCTGATGAGTTTTCGCTGGGTGGCAGGAAGTAGATGAAGGAGATGAGCAAAATTCATGGTGGTACAGGGTTACATAAATGTACATGATGATACAGGATATACGACGCGTTTCACTGGACAACCAGCATTATCAAGTAAGGAAATGATATAAAAGGTAAACAGGAAGGGTATATATAGAGGGTGGAGGATCAGAGGAGGCGGAAAACAGGGGGCAAAAGTCTGCTATTGGTGGAAGCGTAAACTAGGAGAGAGAAGGGGTTAACCGCTTCACGCATGCGCACTGGATGCGGGATGGTGGTCAGTATGTGGGGTCGAAGCTGATTGGCTGCGTGTCGAGGGGCGTGGCCTAAGTTGTGTGGCGCCTGCAGAAGACGAAGCTGAAGGAGGTAGCGCGGGGGGCTGCGTCAAGGGCACCGGGGGGCGAGGAGGGGTGTTAGGTCCTGTAGGGTAGTGCCTTTTGGCAGAAGGAAGGATCTGAAGGTCCAGAGTTTGGTTGTTGATGTTGGGATGTAAGGCTTGGATATATAAAGCTTCGAGTATAGGTAATCTCCTTGGGTCGCTTTCTTTATCGAGTATGGTGGTGTGTTTCTCTAACTCGTTGCGTGTGAGGTGAGGGTGGTTAGGGGTGAGATAGTGGTCTTTGATGGCTCCAGCCTGAAGGTGAAGAGTTAACCGACGTGAAAGACGAGTCTGCGTCATACCAATATAGGAATGAGGTCCACAGTCCTCATAATTACAGGTATGTTGGTAAATGACGTGATCGTCGGTCATCGGGCTCTTTATCTTGGTGGAGGCTGGTTTGTTGCGGAGAACGAGGTTGGAGGTCTTGGGGGATTTGTAATAAATTATTAATTTGATTTTGTTTTCCGGGTTGGTTGGGTGGACATGCTTGGAGATTATTTCTTTTAAGACGGCCTCGTCATTTTTGTGTTCAGAGGACATGAAATTGCGGTAGAAGATCTTAATTTCATTGGGGGGGTCAATGTTGGGAGGGCTTTGGGTGTACCATTTTTCAAGATGGTGGTTGATGGTGCTGGAGATGTCGGAGTTGGAGTATCCGTTATTTACTAAAACTTGGGATAGTCTTTCTAGTTCCTGGTGGGTGTCGGCCCAGGTAGAGCAGTGCGTGAGGGCTCTCCTAACATAGGCGGAGATGGAGGATAGAAGATAACGGCGGGGGCATTCACTATCGCTTACTATCAGAATCTATCAAGACAGGTAAAAAAGGATATTAGGAAAGAAAAAAGAAATTATGAAATTAAGGTTGCCAATGACTCAAAAAATAATCCTAAAGCTTTTTACCAACTATATAAATCCAAGGTTAGAGATGTAATTGGTCCCCTTAAAACTTCGATAGGAGAAATGACAGATAATTATTTAGAAATGTGCAGTACATTAAATAGTCAATTTCTTTCCGTTTTCACTAATGAAAATTTGGCACAGTTTCCAAAAGTCCGTAAGGTATATAGCGATATTATAGAAAATAGGTTAAGTACAGTTACTATAAGTAGAAATGATGTGCTTAAGGAAATTGACAGACTGAAACCTCATAAATCGCCTGGTCCTGATGAGGTATATGCTAGAGTATTAAAAGAATGTAGGGATGAATTAAGTTACCCATTAACATTTCTATTTAACAAGTCATTAGAGACAGGTATAGTTCCAGAAGCTTGGAAGCTTGCAAACGTAGTTCCGATCTTCAAAAAAGGTGACAAATCAATAGCATCCAATTACCGTCCCATTAGTCTTACATCAATCATAGGAAAGCTACTAGAGTCAATTATTGCTAGTAAAATTAGAAACCACTTAGATACATTTAATTTAATAAATTCTTCTCAGCATGGATTCACTCAGGGACGTTCTTGCCTTACTAGTTTGCTTAGTTTTTTTCTCAGAGGTATATGAAGCAGTAGATAATGACAAGTCATATGATATAATATATTTAGATTTCAGTAAAGCTTTCGACAGAGTCCCCCATGAGAGATTGATGAGAAAGGTTGAGGCGCATGAAATAGGTGGGGCGTTGTTGGGATGGATTAGGTCATGGCTAATTGGTAGGAAGCAGAGAGTCAGCATAAATGGTACGAAGTCAGAATGGGGAGCAGTCAAAAGTGGTGTCCCCCAGGGATCTGTATTAGGTCCTCTTTTGTTTGTTATATACATAAATGACCTTGATATAGGTATAACTAGTAGGATAAGTACATTTTCAGACGATACCAAAATGGGGAGAACAATTGATTCAGATAGAGATATAGAGTGCCTCCAAAGGGATCTAGATACCTTACACGAATGGTCAGTAAATTGGCAGATGAAGTTTAACATTGATAAATGCAAGGTATTAAAGATAGGGAAGATGCAAAACAAATGTTAAATATAAACTAGCTAATATGGAATTAGAAAACTCGAATTGTGAGAAAGATCTAGGTGTGTTTGTTAGCAATTATTTGAAGCCTAGAAAACAGTGTATAAACGTTCGAAACAAGGCAAACAGGATTCTCGGGTTAATCTCTAGGAGTGTGAGTAACAGAACTGCTGATGTTATCTTAAAACTTTACTTGTCATTAGTGAGACCCCATATGGATTATGCTGTTCAATTTTGGTGTCCTTATTACAGAATGGACATAGATTCATTGGAGAGAGTACAACGTAGAATGACAAAAATGATCCATAATATTAGAAATCTTCCGTATAAAGAAAGGTTGAAGAAATTAGGCTTACATTCGTTAGAGAGACGCAGAGTTAGACGGGACATGATAGAGGTATTCAAGTGGGTTAGTGGGATTAATAAAGGGGAACATGAAAAATGTACTAAAGCTCAGTGATAGCGAAAGAACTCGTACAAATGGTTTCAAATTAGATAAATTTCGTTTCAAGAAAGATATAGGCAAATATTGGTTTGGTAACAGAGTTGTAGATAGGTGGAATAGGCTACCAAGTGCTATAGTGGGATCAAGAACGATAGGGAGCTTTAAGATACAATTAGATAGGCATATGGACGAGATGGGTTGGGTGTGAGGGTGATCTGTCAGGTGTGGCCCAGGTGTGGGGATCTGCAGATCCCCGTTTTTCTGACCTCTGACCGTTTCGGTGAGGTAAGTCCTAATGGTGTTTTTAAGCTGGGCTTATAATTAGGGTTGGGTGTGACAGGGATCTGCCTTGTGTGGGCCAATCGGCTTTCTGCAGACTCCCATTTTCTTATATTCTTATGTTCTTAACCCATAACTATCGGCGCGCAACATAAGTCGAGTAAAATAAATCTGGACTATCTGGCGGCGCTCGACATAGGTCGTGTGGCAATTTCAGCACGTAATGTTGCTGAGAGAGAGAGACAAGTGGTGGCAGGAGAGTAGCGAGCGTATGACTGCTCCAGACCACCGCGGCGAACCTACTGACATGAATCCCACCTCCTCCCTCCCTCTCTCACTCGCTACATACGGAATTGTATGGGGAAAGTGCCGAATTACATGCTTTTTGCACTCGCGTTGCGCGGTTGTTGCAAGAAAACTAGCCATCATAAAAGGATCGTTATGGTGTCATTGGAAAGCTCTATTTATGCCCTTTCAGGGATAGATACTTGTTTTACGCTCTGGGTCTTATTTAGGCATGAAAATGATCACGTAAACAGCCCTATTTTGGGTAAAAACACCCCGCTGGTGGCTACATATTATATACCGCCTAGGCCGCTCGTAAGGTGTTAATGCTTCCAAAACCCAAATTCTCCATCTTACTACCCGTCCGGAGTTCCCAGAGGACTATCCCTTATTCTTCAACAATACAAAAATCAATCCTTCATCTTCTCTCAATATTCTTGGTGTCTCTTTTCTTCTGCTCTTATTTGGAAGGACCATATTACCAGTCTTGCTAAGGCAGCCTCCCAGAAGCTGGGTGTGCTCAACTGCCTCAAGTTATTTTTTAGCCCTGCATAGCTGTTTGCTTTGTACAGGGGCACAGTGCGTCCTTGTATTGAGTATTGTTCACATGTGTGAGGAGGATACTCTCACACCACACTCCTAGACAAAGTAGAAAGGAAGGCCTTTCGTATCATTAATTTCCGTCCACTCACCAACTCTCTGCAATCTCTCTCTCTCTTTGCCGCAATGTTGCATCTCTCTCGCTATTCTATCGCTACTACAATAAGCAGTGCTCCTCAGAGCTCTTCCAGTGTATACCACCTCTTCTACGCAGAGTATGTGGTACCCGTCTTGCAACACAATCCCACCCCTACTCTGTGCAACTCTCCAACCCAAGAGTGAAATGTTACTCTGTCTTTCTTCTATTCAACAGCTGAGCTCTGGAACTCTCTCCCAGAATCAGTCTTTCCCTCTTCCTATGACTTAAATTGCTTCAAACTTCGTGTATCCCGCCATTTTAGCTCGAACGTCCCTTGATTTTGGCCCTGTCACTCTTTCAACTATGAGGGAGGCACTCACTACAGGCAGCTCAGACTTTTCTCTCCCTCACTCACATAGAATATATATATATATATATATATATACTGTATATATCTAAAAATATGTGTGAGATAACCCAGGTTCGAATCCCGGTGGATCACATATATTCTTTCATTTTAATTGGAGGTGTTTGGTGTTGTGGTGAAATTAATAAAATATAAGTTATCAGTAGGTTCAGGGATATTTCGTAGCGAGGCCGGTCTATAGGATCTGTGCCCCACGAACAGTAGGCTACCATAGCGCAGTTGGGAATATGAACATGATTAGATTAATATCCAGTATTCGACAATGGATAATAAGTCGTAGGTGTGTGCATAAACCTTAACCGTCTTGGTGGTGTAATGGTTAAGGTGTCTAAAAATTTGTGTGTGATAACCCAGGTTCGAATCCCGGGGATCACATAATTCTTTCATTAATTTCATTGGAGGTGTTTGGTGTTGTGGTGAAATTAATAAAATATAGATTATCAGTAGGTTCAGGGATATTTCGTAGCGAGACCGGTCTATGATCTCTGCCCCATGAAAATTCTTTCCTCTTACTTAATTAAACAGTAGGCTACCATAGCGCGGTTGGGAATATGAACATGATTAGATTAATATCCAGTATTCGAGAATGGATAACAAGTCGTAGGCGTGTGCATAAACCTTAACCGTATTGGTGGTGCAGTGCTCTCTGAGCTTCCATCATGGGAATATCTACGACTCTACAGCTCTCCCCACTCACCACCACTACCAACATGCCCCTAACAACTTCCACCACAGTTGCTGGGAAGGTGAAGTGGTATAATGTGAAAAGGAGATACGGCTTCATTACCAGAAATTACAATGGAGCCGACATTTTCGTCCACAATAGCAGAATTTCCTCTCCAAACCCACAACACACAGTGCCTTCTCTCGGCGACGGCGAGAGGGTACTTTTTAAGACCATAATGGGGAAAAAAGGAGAGGAAGCAGATCACATCACAGGATCAACTAGAGCTGTATTAAAGGGGTCCAGACACGCCTGGGCGAGAAAATAGGAGGAGGATAAAAAGAAAATTATAGACTACCTACCAGTGAGCTATGGCCAAACATCTTGTGATAGATAAGAAGTAATTCAGATCATAATCACATTATAATTAGTTAAAAAGACGTTGCCGGTACAGAAGGGGTTAATGTAGCAGGCCAAATATAATATATTGTAATGCCTCCACCCGTCCTAATATAAATTAAAATACATGCTTCATATTATGCAGATTTAACAATTTCAGAAAATAATCAGAACACATAAAAATATATTATTTAAATATGAATTTACGGCAACTGTGGCACCTGTCGCACTAGTTGTGTTTTATCCCCGTAGCCTTGGGCCTCATACTGACCATGATTGCAAGAACCGTCCCACTGGCCCCGAATTGAGCATATCATAAACCCGTTGACTATTTTATTCAGCTTAAGAAGAATTTCTAAAGGTGAAAGAGTATTTAATCTCCTTTAGGCTTCTTACTCTCACAAATACTTCCTGGAATTAGAACTTAGGTTAATATAGTACCGACATATAATATATTTAAGACATAATAATTATGCATAGAATAAAAATACAATATTTTACACTACTTGGTCAAACTGGTTGGCGGGCTGCATGCTAGAGGGAGGGGGGCCGCATGTTTGACATCCCTGGTATATGTTATAGATTCTTAATATCACCAACCCACCAATTAACTTACAAATAATCCTAATTCATGAAATCAATGAATACATGTGGTACTCCCAGGATTCGACCCTAGGATACTCACACCGAAATCACCGAAATCTATAAGATATCTCTCGATCTCTTTTATTAAAGATATATATTCCTACCTTAACGAAAGATTGAATGGTCAGGTTATAGAGAATATCAGCTGATTTAAGTATTTGGGTAGTATGATGAGTAAAAATAGGAGTATGGAGGATGAAGTACTGGAGAGGGTGCAACAGGTGAAGAAGGTTGTAGGAATGCTGAAAGCAGTGACAATAGGGTGGTCAGCCTGGAAGTAAAGAATTCATTACATGATAGTGTAGTAATCCGAAAATTGACCTATGGGAGTGAAGCATGGACGTTGTTAGAGAGGTACAAATCAAGAGTGAGGGAGGTGGAAATGAGTTACTTGAGAAGAGCATGACTGTGTAGTTACGTGGAAGGATAGATAGATGAATGAGGACGTACGAGAGTGGTGTGGTGTGCATCTGGATGTACTGGAAAGTGTGAAAGGAACACCCTTAGATGGTTTGGCCCTGGGGAACGTATGGGAAGCGATATAATTACTTAAGAGAATGTACAAGAGTGAGATGGAAGGAAAGACAGGGAGAGGAATACCAAGAGTGAGGTGGAAGGATGGAGTTGAGAGGTATATGAAGGAAAGAGGTTTTGGATGGGAGGAGGGGCATAGGCTGACAGGGGACATAGGTGCATAGGGCAATTAATTCGTGGCCACCCCTTCGTCCCTTCGTGGATCATGGCGTCTGGCAATAGATAGATGGAATAAAATATATATTAGCTGCCCTCCCATGCTCCCCACTCTCTTCTATATCTACGTCCTGCCTTTTTCACGTTCTACCTTATTACTGAATTGTATAATATATATATATATATATATATATATATATTATATATATATAGATATATATATATATATATATATGTATATATAATATATATATATATATATATATATATATATATATATATATATATATATATATATATATATATATATATATATATATATATATATATATATATATATATATATATATATATATATGTATACCGTATATCCACTTCATTAATATAGGTTACCAGCATTTAAATAAGTCTCCTCCAACATACCTGTTTGAACTTCTTTTGTAACTTAAAAGTAAAACAGTACATAATGTGACTGTGTACTCTGTCCTTGCCTTCGTTATCATTTTTTTTTTTTTTTTTTTTTTTTTTTGAGACAATGAACGGAGGAAGGAAAAACACAGATAAAACAAAAAAGGTCCATGTGCCTAAAGGCATCCTCCATTCATAAAATGTTTGTAACAACTGGATTTAAACTGTTGTAGATTGTAAGTTTGTGAAAAGCAATTCGAGGGAAGTGAATTCCAAAGAGTAGTAGTTCTGGGGATAAATTAATTTTGATAAGCAGAAGTTCTGCATTGTGGAGGAGAACGTGTACATTCATGGGTGCTTCCAGCTGCCCTAGTTCTACGGGGAAAGATGTGGAGAGGCGGCACAATTGAAGCAAGTTCCTCGGAACAATTGCTGTGAAAATATCTGTAGAATAATGCAAGCTATGCAACGTTTCTTCGTATGGATAATGTAGGAAGGTCCTGTGTGATTGCAGGGTTACTGATTAATCTAATAGCTTTATTTTGAATTTTGTCCAACTGCCTCAATGCAACCACTCCACTTCCACTCCACAGAGGTGAACAGTAATCCATCTGAGAACGCACATGACTTTTATATATTACGGCCAACTGCTCGTCAGTGAAGAATTCTCGAACTCTGTACAGGAGACCCAGTTTTTTAGAGGCATTCTTAGCAATGCTTCTAACATAATGTGTCCAGCTCAGGTTAGTAGTTAATGTTACACCGAGAATGTCAATGCTAGAGGAAGTGGGAATATTTACATCATTACAAAATATATGGGAGTCAGTGAGATTCTGTCGGTTAGAAAATTGAATGTACTTGGTTGTCTGTGCATTAAAGGAAACTAGATTTTTTTGTCCCCAGTCATTAATTCTAGAAAGGTCCTGGTTCAGAGAAATTGCAGTGTTTATTTTTGAATTTATAAGATCGGGTTGGGTGAAAGAATTGGTAAATGTGAAGGAACTGTGGAGTGTTGAGTCATCTGCGTAGGAATGTATTGGATTATGAGTGGTAGATATGAGATCATTGATATGAATGAGGAACAGAGTTGGGGTCAATACTGATCCCTGGGGAACACCAGCATTTATGGAGTGAAATTGAGAATAAAGGCCATCTACCATTACACGTATTTTTTCTGTTATGAAGATAAGAAGAAATTAGTGGAACTAATGATGCAAGGCCGTAGTGTGACATCTTCGACAATAAGGATTGATGCCAGACTCTATCAAATGCCTTTGATATATCCAGTGCTATTGTATGTGTTTCACCATGTTGGTCTGTAGCTTGGTTGATTTGATGGGTAAGAAGGCAAAGAATGTCTGCAGTTGATCGACATCGTCTAAAACCATATTGCCTATCACTGATTAATTTATTATTCTCAAGATGCTTAATTATGTGATTATGTAATATAATTTCAAAGACTTTACCAAGAGTGGAAGTTATAGCTATTGGTCTGTAGTTTGATGGATCTGAAGAGGCACCTTTTTTAGGAACTGGATGGATGTTTGCTTCTTTCCGGGATACTGGGAAGCATGAGGTATGAGTACACAGACGGAAAAATGTTGCCAATACAGGAGCGAGCACCAAGGAGCAATTCTTAAGTACTATTGGAGGAATTTCATCTGGACCAGGAGCTTTATCTACTGAGAGATTCTGCAAAATTGTTTTGACATGTCTGGTGTGGATCTTAAGTGAGGGAATTTCAGGCGAATTAAAATTAAGTACAGGGACATCTTGATTTATTTCATCTAAGGTTGAGTTGGTGGAGAAAATATCCGCAAGAAGGTTAGCTTTACCTCGTGTGTCACTTACAAGATTGCCAGTCGGAGATTTTAATGGTGGAATGGATGAAACAGTAGTGAAGTTGGATTTGAATGAGTTAAGAGTAGACCAACATATTTTGTTATCATTTGGATTATTTAGAAGTTTATTTGCATGCTTGTGAAGAAAGTTTGATTTAGTTAGATTTAATACAATTTTGGCATTATTTCTGATTTTTCTAAAGTAATTAAATTATATATGATACACTGCACCCCTATAAGGTTATTAACTATGAACCTAAGCAGTCTGTGGCCATTTAGATAACGTAGTGTCCTCTACTACCCGGCCAGAATATTTGGAGAGTTTGTTGGAAATGCTCCAACGCATCCAATATGCAGACTTGAGTTGAAACCTACAAGGGACTAAAGATGTAGCGTATTTAGGCCATATAGCCTCCTGACAAGGCATCAAGCCTTACCCACAGAAAATGAAAGCCATTGCCCAAATCCCGCTTCCCGTGAGTGTTCGGGAAATAAGAGCTTTTCTGGGGATGGCATCTTACTATCGCTGTTTGATCCCCAACTTCTCGAAGGCCGCTCAGCCTCGTAATACACGGTTAAAAAAGGAAGGAGATTTGATTGGAATCGGGCATGGACTGCTTTTGAAACCCTAAAGGAAAAACGTACTTCGGAACCCACAGTTTATCATCCTAATTTCTCACCTCCAATTCGGGATTGATAGCAGTTCTAATTCAGAAACAAGAAGGGTAAGAGGGCATCATAGCCTGTACTAGACGATCGCTGAGTAAAGGAGAGAAAACTATGCTGCCACTAATAAAACAATTTGGCTCTGGTGTGGGCCGTGCAACATTTCCGGTCGAATCTTATAAGCTCTAAGTTGGGAGGTATTACAGATCATCATAGTTTGCAATGGTCGCGTAAAATGAACACCGAAGATAGCCTCTTTGTACGGTGGAGAGAACTATTGGATGAGTTTACTTTTGGAAGTTAAACACTGTCCTGGCAAGTTGCATACTAACGCAGACGGACTATCTAGGTTACCCGTATCATCAGACGAACTAATTGAAGACGAGAAGGATCCTTGGCCTCTTTGGTTACCTAAAAGTTGGCCAGAAAAAATCACAGGAAAAGACAAGAAAAAAGGAGACTGATCTTATAGTATTTTTTCTGTAAATGGATGTAGTAAAAGCAATGTTCTTCTCAACAAGTACGTCTAACGGGATATATATTATCTCCTCTCTTATTGTTGTTATCAATTTTTTCGAAAAATAATATTGTACAGTACATGGATTAAATAAACAGCAATTTAATGGACTTCTTTCCTTAGCGGTCTGAGACACGATATTAATTTTCAATAACAATATTATATAGACAGACTGATGGACTTGCTATTGTTTTTTTTTTACTTTTCATGAAAGAAAGTGGATACACGATTGCCCCAATGTTTGTATACCCCTTTTACATCGTGGCTACATGGACGATACATTTGTTAATTTTTAATCTCCATCTAATTTTCCTCTTTGTCTTGATTATTTGAATTCTAAACATATCCTAACATGCAGTTCACTTGTAAAACTGAAGATAATAATATTGTACCCTTTTTAGACGTACTTATTGAGAAAAAGAAAAATGCTTTTACTTCATCCATTTACAGAAAACCTACTATCTCAGGACTTACTACTAAATTTACCTCTATTATCCCCCTCAAAATCAAAATAAATGTAATAATCACGTTAGTAATTAAAACATTATAAATACATTTCATTTTATCACTCATATTATAGTAATTATAGATCGCTTACTCCTGTAGAATTCTCGGGAACATATCCTACTCAAGTGTGTTGTTTTTGTGCGTCCCATACAGTTTATTCCCTTATCGTGGTATATCATGTACTTTCGTACAAAAGTACACCATGTTATATAAAAATTATACTCAATGACTTCCTCGGATTCTTGTAATCTTGTTCCAATCATGTTTCGATCGTAGTTTCTTAATTAATATAATTGATAATCACCTAGACGTTCATAATATGAGGCATTTTAGCATGTCTTTTTTTTTTAGGCTGAAGATGGCTTGTGTTTGAGCCAAACCACGTCCCACAAATGATAATGATGTTCCCATCGCTGGATGCCCCCGTGAAGAGAGCGTCACTTATTGCAATACCCTGTACCCGCAAAAATTCCGCAACCACAATACTAACTGCGTTAACGTCTGGGATAGCGTAAAATAGTCGTTGGTGGAGTCTAAGAAACCCACCACGTGGTCAGCTACCACGAGACTATCACCTGGTTCTTTCAAGGAGAACTAAGATTCCTATCCTATTGTGCATCAGTGGTAGTACAGTGGTGGCGTGCGAGTCTGGTAGACCTACTGAGGCTACTAACCAGGGTTTGAAACCGCGCTAGGCCACAGGGCAGGCCTAGGGATTTTCGGGAGGGTTAAATTCCCTTTGCACCCAGCATTTCACTTATATATATATATATATATATATATATATATATATATATATATAAATAATTGTATTTTCCTCTGTGTATGAAGAAGACAAAAGGCAATACTGCCTGCAACAAGTGTCCTCCCTAAAGCTGAAAGTTGAAGGAGTGATAGTTTCCCAATTTAAGGGACGTTAGAGTACAAATATCTGGACATATGGAGCTTGAAACAGTTGTACGTTATAGAATGAGGGAGATATATTTATAGTTTACTTATGGAGTAGAAGAAAATCTGAGAGAATCGGTTCACTCTTGAGTTAGAACGTTGAACAGAAAAGGGGTTGGAATGTGTTAAAAAGGCGGGTGACACCCACACTCCGTAAGGCAGGAGGTATACCCTGGGAGAGGTCGGATGAACAGTGATTATTATAATAGCAGTAGATAAGAAGGGCGGTATGGGTGGAATCTCCCTACACATACAAGCAGTACTCAATAAATGGGCAAACTGTGCCACTGTACATAGAGCAAACAGCTGTGTGGGGTTAAAGAATTCACGGAGACGTTGGTACACCTAACTTTTGGGAAGCTGTATTAGAAAGTGGGGTGATATTGTCATTCCAAGAAAGATCAGGAAAAAAAAAAAAAGAGACACTAATTAGAATATTGAGGGAAGATGAAGAATTTATTTGTGTGTTCTTGAAGAATAGAGGATAGTCGTGTTGAAGATTATGACAGGTAGATAGATTCAGAAAGTGGATTTTTGAAGCATTGAAAATAACAAGATTTTCTCTTTGCCAAACAGAAATAGTTGATAGATCAGAAGATAGGAGTGCTATGGCCTCATCATATGAGTTTTATGAGTGATTGCATGGTGGGATGTTGTAGTAATAAATCCACATATAGAGGGATAGAAGACAAAGGAGATAAATTTGGATATACGTTATTTATGCCAGACTCTATCAAAGGCTTTTTATATGTCTATCACAATAGAAAAAATCTCACCGAAGTCCCGAAAGGAGGGTGACCAAGAGTTAGTAAGTTAAGAAAAGGAGATCACCCCTGAAGGAAAACTAATATATATATATATATATACAGTATATATATATATATATATATATATATATATATATATATATATATATATATATATATATATATATATATATATATATATATATATATATATATATATATATATATATATATTAATCAGGGAACAATGAGGGCATATATTTGGCATTTCGCTGTGCTTTGGTATTGCACTGATACTAGGTACAGCACAAATTCCATTCCAATAATATATATATATATATATATATATATATATATATATATATATATATATATATATATATATATATATATATATATATATATATATATATATTTATATATATATATTATTGGGATGGAATTTGTGCTGTACCTAGCATCAGTGCAATACCAAAGCACAAATTCCATCCCAATAATATATATATATATATATATATTTTTTTTTGGGATGGAATTTGTGCTGTACCTAGTATCAGTGCAATACCAAAGCACACCGAAATGCCAAATAAATACCCTCATTGTTTCCTGATTAAATAGCATTGTATGAATATTCCCATATTCAAAAATATGCTACAGGGGGGTAATGCCTAGTGAGTTAATTGCTCAATAGGTGGCATTCTGAGAGTGAGGGTCCGAGCCTGGGGGATGAGACTGTGAAGCACAGAGGCGAGGCGGCTTCAGAGATGGAGATGCTTCGCATGTCTCACTCCCTAGACTGGAGCAAGACCTCATGGGCCTCACCGTGTTCAGCGGTGTAGTGTAAAGGCTATCAGCCTATGCCCGAGAGGGAGTAGTTGGACTATAGAAGAAAAAAACAAATATATATATATATATATATATATAATTATATACTGTATATATATATATATATATATATGAGTGTGTGAGTGTATGTGTGATAATGATAATGATAATAATAATAATAATATTAATGATAATAATAATGATAAGAATTACCCTGGAATAGAATATGCCTCACATGCCTCCTGCGTGTCTGTCGTGTCGTAAGAGGCGACTAAAGAGGTTGGGTCGGTGGGTTTGCGACCCCCCACCCGTGAAAAATACATACGCAACGAATAACGAATGAACAGCCTCGGATGTGGACGAACCTTATGTTGATGAACCCCGACCGACTATAGACAATCTTAGAATAGTGACATGGAATGTGAGAGGCGTGAATGATGACACAAAAGAGAAAGAGGTCAAGCTGGAGGTATGTGGAATGACTGAGACCAAATGGAGGGGTACATATGTGAGAGAGTGGGAGTGTGGAATGGGTGTGTGTGCTGGAGTGAGTGAGGGAACAGCGAGAGAAGGTGAGTGTTTGTAAGTAACAAATAGAAGGAGCGTGTAAGAGACTATGGGTCTGTGGGTTCAAGGATTGTGTGGGTGAGAATGAAAGTAGGAATACAGACGTGGGTGATTGTGTGGTGACAGAGGATACACCCGCAAGAGAGAAAGAGGAATTCTGGGTGAATGTGGAGGCGTGCCTGGATAAGTTTGGTAAGAACGATAGAATATTTCTGATTGGGTATATGAATGGGAAGGTGGGGAATAAGAAAGTTGATGGAGTGGTGGGAGAGTGGGGGGTATTGTCAGAGGTGAATGGGAAAGATAGTGCACTTGTGGAAGTATGTGTGGGGAGGAGGCTGTAGATAGCCAACACCTTCTTCCGGCACAAAATGATACACAAGTACACATGGAAAGTGGTGTGGAGGAAGAAGGAAAAGGTAAGACAGTGGTGGAACGAAAGGCACTGATTGATTATATATATGTAAATGACCGAATGAAGACATCTGTGTTGGATGCTAGGGTGTATCGGGGTATTGGAGGGGATCTGTCTGATCATTATGTAATAGTAGCTAAAATTTGGATACAAAAGAAGTGGGTGAGGAGAGCTGGAGGGAGACGAGAGGAAGGTGGAATGGCGAGGAGGGTGGAGAGGCTACATGAGGAGGAAATCAGGGAAGAGTACAGGAGAGCAGTAGAAAAACGACTAGGTAGGTTTGACCTGGAAGGTATGGAGGAAGTGGAGGATATGTGGAATGTGTTTAAGAAAGAGATCTGTGCAGCATGTGAGAAGGTGTGTGGAGTAAGAAGAAGAGGGAGGGGAGTGAAGGGTACAGCATGGTATACAGAAGAGGTAAAAATAGCTGCGGAAGACAAGAAGAAAGCGTATAGAGAGTGGTTGGGTAGTAGAGGAAATGAAGATTTGGAGAGACAGAAACGAGCGAGGTACGTGGAGAAACAGAGAGTGGTGAAGAGAGTAGTGAAGGAAAGTAAGAGAAGAGTAGATGAGGAATTTGGAAGGAATCTGAGTGTGAATTGGAGGGATTGTAAGAAACTCTTCTGGAAAGAAGTCAAGAAAGTTAGGGAAGGTAGTTAGGGAAACAGTAAAGGTGTGAAAGATAAGAATGGGAGAGTGCTAGCTGAGAGGCAAGAGAGAGTCGAAAAATGGAAGGAGTACTTCAACGAATTGCTAAATGTACGGAATGAAGCGCCAGCAAACATAGTTGGATGGGGTATGGGAGGGAGAAGTAGTGAAGGAGGAGGTGGGGATCAGGAGGTCAGAAGTGTGTGAAGCCATGAAAAGTGTTAAGTTGGGGGGAAATAGTGATCGAATGGGTGTGGAAAATGTGCAAGCTACCATGGGAGAAGGGGAGTGCACCTGATGACTGGAAGACAGGCATAATAGTCCCCCTATATAAGAGTAAAGGGGAAAGAGGAGTGTGAGGTAACCACCGAGGAATATGTCTTCTAAGCGTAGTAGGGAATGTGTACAGTAGGGTAGTGATTGAGAGAGTGATATCAAGAACGGAGAAATGGATCGGTGACGAGCAGGGCATTTGAGGAAAGGAAGAGGACGTGTAGATCAGATTTTTACCCTGAATTGTGTTGTGGAGAAATATCTGGAGAAGCAACAAAAGCTGTATGTTGCTTTTATGAACTTGGAGAAGGCCTATGGCAGAGTGGATAGAGAAGGTATGTGGAAAGTACTGAGAATATACAGAGTAGATGGCAAGTTGCTGAAAGCAGTGAAGAGCATGTATCAGGGTGCAAAGGCGTCAGTATGTGTGGAGAATGAGCAGAGCGAGTTCTTTGATCTGAATGTTGGGTTGAAACAGGGGTGTTTGAAGTCCCTGTGGTTGTTTACTGTATATAAGGATGGAGTCATGAAAGAAATACAAGGAAGAGCAGTGGATGTTGGTGTACCGCTGATAAGGGAGGGAAATGAGTGGAAGCTACCTGTACTGCTGTTTGATGGTGATACAGTTCTGATGAGCAATAATGAATGGGAGTTGCAGGGTCTGGTAAATATGTTTGGAACAGTGTGCGAAAAACGGAATCTGAAGGTAAATGCGGGCAAGAGCAAGAGCTAGGTGGTCTTCGAAAAGGGTGAAGCCACAGAGTGTGAGGTGAAGTTGAACGGTTAGGCTAAGGAGATTGTCAGCTCATTAAAGTATATGAGCAGTGTGTTGAGTAAAGATGGGAGTATGGATGAAGAAGTGCGGGAGAGGGTGCAACAGGGGAAGAGGGTTGTAGGAACGCTGATCAGTAACAAGAAATAGGGTGGTCAGTATGGAAGTGAAGAAGTCCTTGAATGACAGTATGGTACTCCCGACACTGACATTACGGAAGCGAAGAATGGACATTGGTGGAGAGACTCAGACCAAAAGTGAGAAATGAGTTACTTAAGAAGTGCGTGCGGAATTACATGGAGGGATAGACAGACGAATGAGGAAGTAAGAAGGAGGTGTGGTGTGGAGGTAGATGTGCTGGAAAGTGTGAAAAGGAACACCTTGAGATGGTTCGGCCATATGGAATGTATGGGAAGCAAGAGAACGACTAAGAGGGTGTACGAGAGCGAGGTGGAAGGACAGAGAGGGAGAAGTCAACCGAAAGAGAGGTGGAAGGATGGAGTGAGGAAGTATATGGATGGAGACGGTGCTGGTTGGGAGGAGGGGCGTCAACTGACTGGGGACAGAGGTGCATGGGGGCGATTCTTTCGTGGCCAGGCAATAGATAGATAGATAGATAATAATAATAATAATAATTAAAGTTGCAAGCAACGTTGTCCGGGGTTAGAGCGGTTTTGCAAGCAGGGTATTGTGTTGGATACAAAACCTGTGTCACAGATATCAAAAGATCATTTAACTTATCGGGCATGGAGAAACTACAGAAGGAACAGATTGTGCAAACAAACAAGAGCGAGAGAGGGAGAGATTGGCTGTATAAGGGATCTGCCTCTATTCGTTTAGTAACAGAGTTGTAGATACGTGGAATAGGCTACCGAGTGCTATAATGGGATCAAGAACAATAAAGCTTCAACTTGAAATTAGATAGATCGAGATGGGTTGGGTGTGAAAGGGATCTGCCATATGTAGGTCAATCGGTTCTCTGCAGACTCCCGTTTTCTTATTTTTTTATGTTCTCATTTGTGAGGGAGAAAGAGAGTATGGCAAGAGAGAATAGGATGTCGTAAACATAAGGAAGATAGCGATAAATATGAGAGAGAGAGAGAGAGAGCACGGGATGTGTTGGGTGTGAAAGGGATCTGACATGTGTGGGCCAATCGGCTCTCTGCAGACTCCGGTTTTCTTATGTTCTCATTTGTGTGAGAGAGAGAGAGAGACTAGGATGTCATAAATGTATGGAAGACAGAGATAAATGAGAGAGTTTTAATGAGATGGGTTGGGTGTAAAAAGGATCTGTCTTGAGTGGGCCATTTGGCTCTCTACAGACTCCTATTTTCTTATGTTCCTATTTCTTACAATTGTGTTTTGGTTGCAGGTATATATATGATAACATGGGTGTATAGTAAGTAGTGTAAATCACAGGTAACGTTTATGAGAGGGGTTGGGTGTGAAAGGGATCTGCCTTATGTGGGCCACTTGGCTCTCTGCAGACTCCCATTTTCATCTTGGTTGCATGTGTAAGAGATCTGCCTCATTTGTACCGGTGTGCAAACAAACAAGAGTGAGAGAGAAAGAGATTGGCTGTGTAAGGGATCTGCCTCTATTCGCTTGGTAAAAGAGTTGTAGATATGTGGAATAGGCTACCGAGTGCTATAGTGGGATCAATAACAATAGAGCTTCAACATAAAATTTGATAGGACGAGATAGGTTAGGTGTGAATGGGATCTGCCGTGTGTGGGCCAATCGGCTCTCTGCAAACTCCCATTTTTATCTTGGTAGCATGTGTAAGGGATCTGCCTCATTTGTACCAGTGTGCAAATAAGAGAGAGAGAGAGAGATTGGCTGTGTAAGGGATCTGCCTCTCTCGTAACAGAGTCATAGATATGTGAAATAGGTTACCTATTACTTTAGTGGGATCAAGAACAATAGAGAATTTTAAGATAAAATTAGCTTGTCATATGGACGAAATGGGTTGGATGTGAAAGGGATCTGCCTTTTGTGGGCCACTTGTCTCTCTGCAGATTCCCATGTTCATCTTAGTTGCATGTGTAAGAGATCTGCCTCATTTGTACCGGTGTGCAAACAAACGAGCGACAGAGAGAGAGACTGGGTGTGTAAGGGATCTGCCTCTATTCGTTTAGTTACAGAGTTGTAGATATGTGGAAATTGGCTCTCTCCTGACTCCCTTTTTCTTACGTTCCTATTTCTTACAATTATATCTTGGTTGCAGGTAGGCCTATATGATAACATTGGTGTATAGTAAGTAGTGTAAGTAACATATGTGTATGAGATGGGTTGGGTGTGAAAGGGATCTGCCTTGTGTGGCCCACTGGCTCTCTACAGGCTCCCATTTTCATCTTGGTTGCATGTGTAAGGGATCTGCCTAATTTGTATACTGGTGTGCAAATGAGAGAGAGAGAGAGAGATTGGCTGTGTATGGGATCTGCCTCTCGTAACAGAGTTGTAGATATGTGAAATAGGCTACCGAGTGCTATAATGGTATGAAGAACAATAGAAAGCTTCAAGATAAAATTAGATAGGGATATGGATGAGATGGGTTGGGTGTGAAAGGGTTCTGCCTTGTGTGGGCCACTTGTCTCTCTGCAGGCTCCCATTTTCATCTTGGTTGCATGTGTAATGGATCTGCCTCATTTGTACCGGTGTGCAAACAAACATGAGCGAGAGAGAGATTGGCTGTGTAAGGGATTTGCCTGTTTGTTTGGTAACAAGAGTTGTAGATATGTGGAATAGGCTACCGAGTTGGATCAAGAACAATAAATTGGTTGATTAGGGTTGGGTGGTTGATTTGGGTTGAGTGGTTGATTTGGGTTGAGTGGTTGATTTTGATTGAGTGGTTGATTTTGATTGAATGGTTGATTTTACTTGGGTTGATTGGTTTATTTGGGTTGAGTGGTTGATTTGGGTTGAGTGGTTGATCTGGGTTGAGTGGTAGATTTGTGTTGAAAATTTGATTTGGGTTGTGTGGTTGCATTTGGCTGAGAGGTTGATTGGTTGATTTGAGTTGAGTTGTTGAATTAGGTTGCGAAGTTGATTTTTGTTGATTGGTTGATTTGGGTTGAGTTGTTGATTTGGATTGATTGGTTGATTTGGGTAGAGTTGTTGATTGGGACTGGCCTTAAGGAGAGTGGTATTTTTGTTAGTGGCCGTTTATGAGTGTGGCTATTTTTGTTGTGGCCGTCATGAAGTGTTCCCTTTGTATTTCAACCTTGTACTACAAGCCCCAACACTACTTGGATTGTTGTTTTTGAAGGTATAATTGCCTATGTGTAGGCCTACATCCCCCACCACTCTAGTACAGTATATATATATGTTGTTGCTGAAACTATAATTATTGTTTACTTGATTATAATACAAGCCCCAACATACCATTGGATGTTGTTGCTGCAAGTGAAATGGCGAAAGTGAGATACAGTATCATACAATACTGGACGAGAGAGAGAGAGAGAGAGAGAGAGAGAGAGAGAGAGAGAGAGAGAGAGAGAAAGAGAGAGAGAAAAGTTTCGTTCTAATTCATTCATATCATACGTTATATTACTAAGCATACTGTAGACCAAATTTTGAATGATCATAAAACTTTAAAATATATATTCAGATAAAATATAGGCCTATAGGCTAATAGGCCTACAGTTCACACATATAATCTTATATAATTTGACAAATGGCGATCCCATCTGACACCCACACCCACCTCTGTAGACCATCACACACACACAGGCACACTAAAACAAGCACACACACGCCTATACAGCGACAATTACTTAGGCTCCATGTTGTCTGCGCATTCATGTCATTCAGAGATGCGCATATATTATATTTCAGCTCTCCGAGGGTAAACAAATACTTCCGAAGTAACCAGTGGTTATATATTATTATAAAGCATACATGGATACCGTTTTGAAGGGGTTTGTAATGAAATGTGTTAGATAATGTAGGTATATTCCAGTAGGGTGCTATGTGGCAGTATTTGGCAATCTAATAGATACGATCGTGACACCCTTGGAGGAAGGATACTAAAGGAGGGAGTGTCAGAGTGAAACAGTGAAGCCAACCTCCCGTGTTTCGACCTTCCAGTACTTTGGTAATTATTTGTTAAATATATGAGTTCTAGGGCTACATACAGATCGCAAAGAGATACTTATATAGCCTATTGATTATATGTTACCATATTATTGTAGCCTATCATTATTTTTGCTTATCTAGTGGTGATTGCACCTAAACACCTATATAAAAGTTACAAAATTTACATGACAATATGACCAGAGTTAGCGAGTCTTTTATCTGGCTTCACGTTCACATAGGATATGTTGTACCTCGATCCCTCCCCTAATATATACTCCCTGGTGACGACTCAGTGATTCAGTGTTGCTAATATAGCTACTTTAACGCTACTTCTAGAGGTACTTAAATTTAGCAGTCATTTTCGATAATAGCAACATAATTCCTAAGGATACTTACATACATATCACACATTGTAGAAATGTATTAAATTGTCAAACTTGCAAAACAAACAAACAGAAACCCTTCCAGAGGTTGTGGCATAATTCTAGCGACATTTTGCATGTATATAAATCGAGACGATCGATATTCTCGCAGCTTTTGAGAACGGATCTAGCGATACAGTCACTCTCTCTCTCTCTCTCTCTCTCTCTCTCTCTCTCTCTCTCTCTCTCTCTCTCTCTCTCTCTCTCTCAAGGGGATAAACTGCGCAGACTCGAACCCAGACTTCTTATATATTGTATATATTAGCCACACTTGTCCAAACTGGTTATATTAAGATATGACAGTGAGTTAAGTGTGGGATGGAGTATAACTGAAAGTCTAAATCTTAATTATTATGGGCATATAAGGTCTATGTCAGCATAAAGTTCGTAAAAACAGGGTTAAGGCAAGCAAAGGGAGGGAAGTGGGTGCTGTGTTGGGAGGTGGGCGACTTTGCAATGCTGCCAGTGTTACCGCTAGATGAAGCGCTGGTACTTACTTCAATCTAGCAGCCATGTTTTCATATCTAGAGACATTTACTAGGGATAATTTGAACATTTCAGACATTCTAGTCATATTACATTGTAAAATTTGCAAAACAAACAAACCAAAACTCTTTAGAAATTGCAGCATTATTCTAGCATTGTTTGACTATGTAGCAACATGCTAGCGACTTTTGAGAAAGGATCTAGCGGTATTTTGTGGTAACACTTACGGTTGAAGGAGGAGGGTTAAAATACGAGTCACACAGGCAATTGCCAAAACTTTAAAGGTCCATATCATTGTTATTAAAATAAGCATTTGGCAAAGGGAGGAATTGTTAAAAACCTTAGCCAATACTCTGCTATTCACCAAAAAATAATTTAATTATCATTATTATTTGGTAGGGTAGGTATGTTTAGGTAGGTTGGCTAAATAATTGGTGGAATTCGTAGGGACTCGAACTATTTTGAGAGAGTTAAATTTAAAAAAAATATATAGATCTGAATGATTCATCGACTATGTTATTAAGCAAAACTAGGGGATGCGTGGAAGCCTGTAGACTGAAGACTGTAAACGTTGTGTGGGTACCGAATACGGTTTTAAAGTCATTTAAGAATAGACAGTTTTCAATGCTGCGACCAAAGTATTCCACCCATTTATATTCTTTTGGTATCAAAACGTTTGGAATTGCGAGCCTCACCCAACTACGCAAAAATGGCTTTGATCATCGGCGTAGTTTTAAAGATGTGGAATTTTAAGTGGAATTCAAGTTTTTTTCAAGATTGCCGTAAAAAAAAAACACGTGAAAAAGCAAAACCTTTTCTATAACATTTGCAGAGCATTAGTAGTGGAGTCCATATACCAAAGCCCAATCATTTTCTTTAAGTGGGAGAGACGGTATTTAAGTTTTAAATTTTTCGGGAAAACGGTTGTCACGGACCTCTTTGGCCACCATGTCGGATGTTTAAAATATCAAAAGTTGCCTGCCCAATACAAAAACGCACCTCTTGTGAAAGTTTGATCCCGATCCAAAAAGCGGTTCTGGAGTTATTGCGTAAAAACCGGCGTGGAAAAATAATTTGGATGAATAAGTAGATTTAATGATTACAATAGGGGTTCCCCGTAGGGGTCGAACCCCTAATAATAATAATAATAATAATAATAATAATAATAATATTTATTTTAATGATAATAACAACAAAAATTATATTAATAATAATGATATGTACAGTTGGCCACATGAATTTATATCCAATCTGTGATTTTATGTAAGAAAGAGAAAATACTATGATTGAATTATGGGTATATTTTCGTATGTAGTATTGAATTAATCTGATCAATGTACTGTATATATATATACAGTATATATACAGTATACTATATATATATATATATATATATATATATATATATATATATATATATATATATATATATATATATATATATATATATATATATATATACAGTATATATATATATGAATTTTATTTATTTTCAATGTGTATGGAGGAGAAAAAAGGCAGGCTGCCTGTAACAAGTGTCTCCCACAAAGCCTAAAGGAATGACAGAGAGCCAAATTCAAGGGACATTGGAGTCAAAATGCCCTGGGGACTCCGAAGCTGGGCATGTCGTTGTCTTCATGTGTGTGTGAGTTTTTTGTTTGTGTATTGATAAGAAGAGAAGGTATTTTGGAGGACAGACTGGGGTTGCCCTTAATATTGGTGAGGCACGGAAAGGATCAGCAAGGGAGGCTAGGTGGTGAAGCAGGAGTTCCAGCTATCCCTGTTCGGCTGGTGCTTACAGCCTCCTCGTACCATATACCTGAATCCTTATTCCATCTTTCCCTCATCGTATGACTTGAATTGCTTCAAACTCCGTGCCTCCAGTCATGTTTTCAACTCTGGTGGAAGCACTCGTCACAGGCAGTTTTGCCTTCTGTCTCCCTCATCCATATAAAAAAAAAAAAAAAATATATATATATATATATATATAGGCCTATATATATATAGGCCTATATATATATACTGTATATATATAATTATATAGTACATCCGTGGGCGGCCTTGGGCACCGTATTTTCCATAGTAGGCATAGGAATAGAGATAACACTGTATATAATGTCATGCTTTATTTACTTACTAGATTTAAAAAAAAAAAAAAAAAAAAAAAAATTGGGATTGAGCCTGACCATATAGATAGATAGATAGATTTTCTTTTTCAACACATTTTTGGCTCACAACAGGAAGGCCATCATCAGGTAGTCAATCATGATCCTATAAAATGAAGACAAGTATAAAATTAACTAAACGTAAAAGGATCTATTTATTATATTTAAAGAAAGCTAAAAATAAGAATTCAGCTAGGTTAAGTACTCATAATCACTAAACCGAATATCTAATGACAAGATTAACAAAAATACAAAGCTTAATCAAAAACAGAAAACACTCACTAACAAACATGAGAAAGAATATATACTGTATATACGGTATATATATATATATATATATATATATATATATATATATATATATATATATATATATATATACAGTATATATACATATATATACCGGTATATATATATATAAATACTAAAATAATCAGTTATCCTTAGAGCTCTCCCAATGTATACCACCTCCTCTACGTAAAGCACGCAGTACCCGTCTTATAACACATTCCCACCCCTAGTCTGTGCAGCTCTCTAACCCAAGAGTGAAACGTTACTCTCAGACTTTCTTCTATTCAACAACTGAGCTCTTGAACGTCTCTCCCAGAATCAGGCTTTTCCTCTTCCTATGACTTAAATTGCTTCAAACTCCGTGTGTCCAGGCATTTTAGCTCGAACTTCCCTTGATTTTGGCCCTGTCACTCTTTCAACTCTGGGGGAGGCACTCACTACAGGCAGTTCTGCCTTTTGCCTCCCTCACTTACATAGAAAAAAAAAGTATATATATATATATATACTGTATATATAATAACAATAATAATATACAGCTCATTTACAGTTGTCATATAACTGCATAACGCCCAGCACTTCATATAGTTATATATATATATATATATATGTGGTGTGGTGGAGTGGTCTTGCCACTGGCCTGGTAATCCAAAGGTCCCGGGTTCAAATCCCGATGTATCAATGGGAAGATATTATTGGGATGGAATTTGTGCTGTACCTAGTATCAGTGCATAACCACAAGCCCACCGAAACGTCAATAAAATACCCTCATTGTTCCCTGATTAAATAGCACTGTACGAATATTCCCATATTCAAAATATGCTATAGGGGTGCAATGCCTGGTGAGTTATCTGCTCAACAGGTGGCGTTGTGTGTGTGTAAGTGTGAGAGTCCGAGTGTAGGTGGTGAGACAGTGAAGCACGGGAACGAGGTGGCTTCAGAGATGGGGTCGTTTCGGGCCATGAGTGAGCACCGTGCCTCATGTGAAGGCAAGATGGCAGGTGCTCGTTGTACTCTACGTGCTTCACATGTCTCACTCCCTAGACTGGAACAAGACCTCACGGGCTTCACTGTTCATTGTAAAGCGGTGAATGTTAAGGCTCTCAGCCTATGCCCGAGAGGAAGTAAGTTGGAATAAAGAAAGAAAAAAAAAAAAAAAAATATATATATATATATATATATATACTGTATATATAATAATAATAATAATATACAGCTCATTTACAGTTGTCATATAACTGCATAACGCCCCGCACTTCATATAGTTATTAGTGTTGATGTATATTCTCTTTATCTGCCTGCCTGTCTTTCTTGGCCGTATTCATAAACATGTTGAACAAGATTTGAAATTTTCATATTGAAGGAAATGTAGGATTATGAGTGGTGTAGGATTTCACTGTTATATAATATTTTACAATATGGCAGCATTAGAATGTACTCTCCTACACAGATTCTCAAACATTTCCACACACTCCGTTCTTCCTATTTCTCATCTGAACTTAATGTCATGCTTCGTGTCAGTATCTTCTATCCTATACTTACTGTACACATGCTTTAATTCACTATTCTATTTTGTTATAGATCATAATACAGTATACTTATCGTGATTCACTTGTCCACATACCGTTATACATTCCCTAAACATAGTGTTTCTAACACACACTCACTTGCTCACCGAACTCAAACTCACACACATACATATACCGACACATACAGCAACATACATACATACACCGACATACAGTACAGTACACACACACATCTTGATATAAACGCGCACATCGAGACACACACATCCATGCACACATAGGGCCTACCCATCGACACACACACAACCGACACACAACACTCACACATGCAGGCACATACCAAAATACGCACACACATTCACACACACCGACACATACTTAAAATAATTCACACACACAAACACCGACACACACATCACCCCCAGGACTCATTACATCAAGGAAACAGGAAGTACTCCACGTGAGACTAAGGACCTTGTGTGGAAAAAAATGACGAAGCGATGGGGTACTCCAACACACGCACGTACTATATACACGGTTATTATTATAACCACAATGATACCGTGGCTAATGTGTAATAATCTGCAAAAAAAAAAAAACGAGGAAACTTGGTCATTCACTGTCTCAATTTTCCTGGGGGTTATTGCTACAATCATGCAGTGTAAATTATAGCGGATTTGAACACAACCTTATAATATAAGCGAAACGGAGTCAGAACTTCACTCTATCAATTAATTAGACCACTAATAATCTTAAAACAACAAAACACTTTTTGTTTACATAAGAATTTGGTACTTGGTACTTGGTTGTTGTTGTAGAAGCTCCAATAAACCCTTTTTGGGAATCCCACTGCAACCAGGTATTCCCTGGTGCCACACCTCCTCATGGGGAGGTAGGGTGTGGTGAGATCCGTTTGTGAGACTTAAATGTTCACCTGATGTAACTTGAGACAGAGAATAACATAACCGTGGGAGCCATCTACAGTATAGTGACAATATGTGCAATTTAGTATATATTTAAAATTAACCATTTTAAAGATAAATATTTATATGTAATTTAAGCTATCCCTTTTTTCATCACCTGGGCAACATACACACACGAAATCTCTTTATGGCCCATTTCCCAACATGCCTCGTAAAACATGTACAGACGGTCTCACGTGGTTCATACATCCTCTAGGTTTCTTCTATCTCACCATTTTTTGTTCTCTCTGTCGGTCTGTCTCTCTCGCTCTCTTGCTATCTACATCTTTCATATGTCACAAAGCATTCATCAGTAAGTTTGATATAAATGTTAAATTAATGAAAAGTCAACGTCACACGATGCTCACGATTTTCCCATGTACAAATACAGTACATGGGCAAATGTTTCGCGACTGACATATATATATATATATATATATATATATATATATATATATATATATATATATATATATATATAGATTGTTTTTGCTTAAATTATATGTGTATGAAGGAGACAGATGGCAAGCTACCTGTAACGAGTGTCTCACCCAAAGACAAAACAGCGATAGAGTGCCAAATTCAAGGGACGTTGGAGTCAAAATGCCTTGACACACGAAGTTATATCAGTCTAAGTCATAGGATGAAGGAAAGAGTGATTGAGGGAGAGAGTTCCAGATTTCACTAGTTGAACTGTTGAATAGGTGAAAGAGCGGGACAAAATAGGATTGGGACTGTGCTGAAAGGCGAGTGACTCGCAACGTAGCTCCTACCTTGCGAGTGAACTCTGAGTGAACTCCGAAGAACACTGCTTGTTGTAATAGCGATAGAAGATTGAAAGAGATGCAACTTTACGGCATGTAGAAAGAAATTGTAGGGAACTAATAAGAGGAAGTGAGTTGATGAGGCGAAAGAAATGAATTTGACTCTACTCTTTCTAGAAATGCGGTATGGGTGGAACCTTCCCGCACATGCGAACAATACTTAATACATGGGCGCACTGTGCCCCTATACAGAGCAAGAAGATGTGCGGGGATAAAGAATCCACGGAGATGGTTGAGTAAACCTAGCTTCTGTTAAGCTGTTTTAGCAAGAGTGGTATTATGATCTTTCCAAGAAAGGTCAGATGAAAAAGATACACCAAGAATAATGAGAGAAGATGAAGTGTTGATTTGTGTATAGTTTAAGAATAATTGATAGTCTGGAAGATGATGGGCAGCTAGATGGAGAAATTGGGTCTTGGAGGCATTAAAAGTAAACACATTTGTTCTGCCCCAATCAGAAATATCTGATAGATCAACAGATAGGCATGCTATGGTTTTGTCATTTGACATTTGGAGTGGTTGCATGCTGGATTGTTGTGAAAAACTAGTTGAATAGTGTAAGATAGAGTCATCAGCATATGAGTGTATAGGTACAGTTGAGATCATTAACCCCTTCTTTACCGGCGGCGTCTTATTAACATAGTATAGATATATTTAGACGACTTTATGCAGCTTAAGAAGGATCTGAGGTAGTAAAAAAGGTTAATTGAGATAGTTCGAATCCTATAAATTGCTGGAGGCTCTTTATAAACTGAATAAAATAGTCTAATATTAGCCAGAGTAAAATAAAACAGACGTTATCGGTACAGAAGGGGTTAATCCTTACTATAACAGCGACGGACGGACGTACGTTGGCCGTCAGTAAAAAAGTCACTTTCCTGAACCAGCGATGGACGACATCTGTCCGTAATAAGCGGTTCTTGTAACTGCCAATATCGAGCGGTAGCTGCTAACATGACTTGTAGGCGCTGCTCTGATGCACTGGCAACACTTCTCAGCTTGGTTGCATACTTCCACAGGTTGGCTGGGTCAGTGCTTCTCCAACTTTTGAGGTGGAAGGGTGTTGTTCTCTTTTGCCTCTGAAGCCATTTTGGTCACACTGCCTGGCACTGAAGGATACATTTATGATAATACCCTCTGGTACAGTATGGGTTAATGAATATTAGAAAGAGGACTGGAGACAGGACAGAACCCTATATATATATATATATAAATAGATAGATAGATAGATAAATATATATATATCTGACTCCGCCTGTCTGTCTGCCTATTTCCCTCTCTTTATCTTTGTATGTCTGGCTCTGCCTAATTGCCTTTTAATACTGTTTTTATTAAGCAAAATATGATCCGGGATGTTTGTGACGGTCATGTATATTTCTCTGCTCATTATATCATTAAATACATCAATATATTACATTTGTTTCTTCTCCTACATATTTCCAAATTGTGTATGAAATGTTCGTATGTGACGAAAATGATTGGCACCGACATGAGATTGGATAGGTCATGTTTGTATACCAAATAAATGTTGTCTTAATATAACAACGTATTTTACTGATGCCAATATAAGTAGTCAGATACGCAACGACCTAGTCCCAAAGAACAAAGTCAAACCTTAATAGTACCGGTAATTGGATAAATATTATAATTGCCAGACGAGTATGTAATAGTACGCATTATTATGCCTATACATACACAATTCTAGAGGAATTATATATAACCTGTTATCTACACTGTGCACATTAAACGTACAATTGTAGCAAAAAGTGCACACATGATAAGCACACATTAGCGATGAAACACTATTTATGTGCATATTTTTTGTTACAATTAAGGGTTAGTTTTTTTTAGTTTAGATGCTCTTCAATAACTATGTATAATTATGCCCTCACCACCAGTATACTGTTTGCTGTCACTTAGAAACCTTTGTGAATCACTCCTGCCATGTGTATGCAATTATATTAAGTTACTTTGATTCATGATGCAGTTTGTTATGCATCAAATGTCAAGCAAGTTTTACTGTATCATTGATATACTGTATGCGAGACTACATTCATAAATCTGACATTCTAGGTTTATTAGCATACTATACTGTAGACATTAATGATTCACGATGCTTTCCATGAGTAATGGTGTATAATAGCTAACCTTGGGTATAATATTATTATGTTATTATTAATATATATATATACCTGTACAGTGTATATATATATATATATATATATATACCGGTATATATATATACTGTATATATATATATATATATATATATATAATATATATATATATATATATATATATATATATATATATATATATATATATATATATATATATATATATTATGACGGGTTGTAATATTTACAACTCGTGATAATTAACACGAGTTATAAACACAAAAATCCAGTTATGGACTTATAGACCTTAATATAGCCCGACAGGATCACACCGAACACAGTCTTACTAGCACAAAATAGGTATTCAATCAGGATCATGCAGAACTCAATGACAACACACATGGACATATAAATGGTATATTAATTCAGGTAACGTCTACCTTGAGGAGTCATAGATCGTCTCAACATAATCATTTCTATTTCCAACTCTCAAATATAGATTCGTAGTCGGGGATGATTTCTTATCTGAAGCAATAACAATAATAACACACAAAGAATAGAGTACATATATGCTGAGAATAAATCATAAACAAATGTGGTTAACAATCTCAGTTAAGCAAATGGCAACAACAGTGAAACATGAACATAGAAATAATCACCCATAAAGATAACAATTGAAATGAGTCGAGTGTCTTACGTGAATGAGAAACAAACAAAGAAACAAAATATAATCTCAAGATTAGAGACATGAGGGGAGTTGAGAACAAAATAAACATCCAGGTAAGTTAGGGGAGGCACACGGCTGGGGGTCGCACTAAAGGTAGTCGCGGTATTCTCAAGTGACCTTCCTACTTCAAGTCAAGTCAAATTGAGTAGTGACAGGGGGTTAGGGGGAAGTGGGGATAGGACAAGAATAGTTGGATGAAGTGAATTTTAGCAGGAGAAAAAGATGTCCAGGCTTAACTGGAGCTGCCTGAGGGTTTCCTGATTTAGCTGCTAAAGAGACTGGCCAGGGCAAGGTCGACAGGGGCGCGTTGGGGGTGACTCCTTGCTGGCTTGGGTATCATCTGCCATGCCATTCCGACATGTCTGTTCGGGTGGGGGGGTGGGGGGGGGGGGGTTGTGAGCCTCATGGATTTGATTTGTTTTCGTCATGTTTCCTACTTAAACAGTGGAGGTCAGGTCATCTACTGGACTGAGGTGTTGGAAATTAAATTCGAAGTTATTGCAACTAGAATCATAGTATCAATAATATTACTCTGAAATTGGGGACAATCTACGATTTAATTTAAAGCACACAAGATTAGGTTTGAAGAATAATTAATGTAATTTCTAATGAATATCTTATATTCACGTCAACGAACGTAGGTAAGAATTACGAATCGAGCCGAGGAATTCAGATATAAAGAGGGCGTATAACTATGAATGAACTATAGAGTAACTCTAATTAATTATACTAGAGAACAAATTATAATTAACTAAATGAAGTTAGTCAACAAATGCTCTGGAAACGCTTATGATTACTAGCGTAAAAGGATAATTAATAAAATATTAATTAACAAAACAACGAGGGCACATACGACGAAGTTATGCTAAAGAAATACTAATATCAGTATTCTTAAGAGGTCTGAATGAATTAACAGAGTCTTGCAATAAACATACACTAGAATAATAGGTGTATGGTAAGTGATGTGAAATTAAGTAACAGATTCTATGGAATGCTGGAATTCCTAAGCATGAGGAATCAGAATTACTTACATCAGTAATCAAATGAACGTCAATATGAATTCCTACAATAATTACAAAGGTGATTATGTAATCGAACGTAATCAAGGAAACTGGGGGAGCTAGGTTTTCACAGGGATAATTCTGGGTGGGTATGGAAATTAAGTATGTGTAGGTAAATTTGTTATAAAATTGGGCATAGGTTCTAGGTAAAATAAATTTGGAAGGGAATTCAAATCACGAAATACACTTCGACCTCAACTCACAAAATACATAACAGAATACATATATAGAAAGATCTGCGAGCGTGTGGCAAAATGAATAACTGAACACAACTATATAACGTATGTGTAAGACGTTCGATATGAAATGAATCATTATCACAGGTTTAAGACTTATACACAGGTTTAACACAGAGGGTATGTAAGTTTCAGAAGGATTAATACTGATACGCGATTAAGGATCTTGGGCACAGATCTCAGAGATAATTAACACAACACGGGTTGCATATCTTAATTTACCTTTGCAACAATAACACAACGAAAAGACACACAGAACCTTAGGGAATGTTTGGAGGGCTGGTGAAGAGAGTGCAGGGCTGGCCAACGTAGGTCGTAGGCCCTAGGAGCAACACTTCCGGGGGCAGGGCGTCCTCGGGCAGCACTTCCGGGAGCAAGGCGTCCTCGGGCAGCACTTCCGGGGGCAGGGTGTCCTCGGGCAGCACTTCCGGGGGCAGGGCGTCCTCGGGCAGCACTTCAGGTGGGCAGGGCGTGGCTCGAACAGGACGGCAGGGCACTTCAGGGCAGGACACTCTCCAGGGGCAGGTCAGGGGCAGGCTGGTGCAAGCTACACAGTTACTTAGCTACTCGGTTCCTGGGTAGGGGTTGAATAGTAGGGTCGTGTATTTTGCATACTTCCCTATAATTTTCTTGAGGTAATGTGCGGCTTTTTTCTTGACTCTCGTGGACAGGTCTTCAAGATCAGAGGGATATGGTGAAATTGTTGTGATGAAGTTGTGAGGTAATTACTTATCGTAGGTATACCTAGTGGTGGTTTACATGGATACATATGTGCTAGGTAGCTCATTAATTACTTAAGACCTAGTTACTTAGTCTAATAAGAGAGAAATGGGATGTGTACGGACTCGTCCATGAGCTACATTCTTATACAAACATTGATATAGCTCGCTTAATAGTTGTTCTTGGTCGAGGTTTATTGGATCTCCCGATCCTCCACAATGTGTCCTCTCGTTTATATCCATTCCTGTCGGTAGATTCCAGGCCGTTGATGTTTTATTTGCATAACCACTTCTTCCGTGTCTTCCATATCCGGGAGCTGAGAACATGTAGCTCTGTGCCGGCACAGGGCTGTGAGGGGGCGTGACCCGAGCAGGTGGCTAATGAGTTGGGGTGACCTCCCATACCTGTGGTTCGTCGTAAAAAACGGGGGAAGCAGGGGTCGCTTTTCTATTTGTCCCTTGGCCAGAGCATGGGGAAACAGGGGTGACTCCTGCATTTCTCTCGTCTTTATTATAGGGTCTTGGAGTTGCAGATGGCTATTCTGCAACTGTTTCTTGGATGGCTCGTTTTCAGACCCGTCATTTCAATATATATATATATATATATATATATATCTATCTCTATCTATTGCCTGACGCCATGATCCCCGAAGGGGTGGCCACGAACGAACCGCCCTCCTCCCACAAGCACCGCCTTCATCCATGTTTTTCCTAACTCCATCCTTCAACCTCTCTTTCCGTCTACCTCTCCCTCTCTGACCTTCCACCTCGCTCTCGTACACCTTCTTAGTAATTCTCTCGCTTCCCATACATTCCATGTGGCCGAACCATCTCAAGGTGTTCCTTTTCACACTTTCCAGCACATCTACCTCCACACCACACCTCCTTCTTACTTCCTCATTCGTCTGTGTATCTCTTTATGTAACTCCGCACGCACTTCTCAAGTCTCACTCACTCTTGGTCTGAGTCTCTTCTCAAACGTCCATGCTTCGCTTCCGTAAGTCAGTGTCGGGATTACCACACTGCCATGCAAGGACTTCTTCACTTCCATACTGACCACCCTATTTCTTGTTACTCCTTTCAGCGTTCCTACAACCCAGAACTGTATCATCAGCAAACAGCAGTACAGGCAGCTTCCACTCATTTCCCTCCCTTATCAGCGATACACCAACATCCACTGCTCTTCCTTGCATTTCTTTCATGACTCCAACCATATATACAGTAAACAACCACAGGGACATCACACACCCCTGTTTTAACCGAACATTCAGGTCAAAGAACTCGCTCTGCTCATTCTCCACGCATATTGCCGCTTTTGCAACCTCATACATGCTCTTCACTGCTTTCAGCAACTTGCCATCTACTCCATATATTCTAAGTACTTTCCACATACCTTCTCTATCCACTCTGTCATAGGCCTTCTCCAAATCCATAAAGGCAACATACACCTTTTGTTGCTTCTCCAGATATTTCTCCACAACACAATTCAGGGTAAAGATCTGATCTACACATCCTCTTCCCTTCCTAAAACCTCCCTGCTCGTCACCTATCCTTTTTTCCGTTCTCACTCTCACTCTCTCAATCACTACCCTACTGTACATCTTCCCTATTATGCTTAGAAGACATATTCCTCGGTGGTTACTCTTTCCCCTTTATCCTTATATAGGGGGACTATTATGCCTGTCTTCCAGTCATCAGGTGCACTCCCCTTCTCCCAGGCTAGTTTGCACATTTTCCATACCCTTTCGATCACTATCTCACCACCATACCTCAACATTTCCCAACACACTCCATCTATTCCTGGTGCTTTCCCCAATTTCACTCTTTTCATGGCTTCCCACACTTCTGACCTCCTGATCCCCACCTCCTTCTCCGCTAACTTCTCTTCTTCTCCCTCCCATACTCCATCCAGCTATGTTTGCTGGCGTTTCATTCCTTACATTTAGCAACTCGTTGAAGTACTCCCTCCATCTTTCGACTCTCTCTTGCTTCTCGGCTAGCATTCTCCCATTCTTATATTTCACACCCTTACTGTTTCCCTTGTTACCTTCCCTAACTTTCTTGACTTCGTTCCAGAACAGTTTCTTACACTCCCTCCATTTTACACTCAGATTCCTTCCAAATTCCTCATCTACTCTTCTTTTACTCTCCTCCACTACTCTCTTCACCACTCTCTTTCTCTCCACGTACCTCGCTCACTTCTAACTCTCCAAATCTTCATTCCCTCTACTACCCAACCACTCTCTATACGCTTTCTGCTTGTCTTCCACAGCTATTTCTACCTCTTCTGTCCACCATGCTGTACCCTTCACTACCCTCCCTCTTCTCCTTACTCCACACACCTCCTCACATGCTGCACAGATCTCTTCCTTAAACACCTTGCTCATCTTCTCCACTTCCTCCATATCTTCCAGGTCGAACCCACCTAGTCGTCTTTCTACTGCTCTCCTGTTCTCTTCCCTGATTTCCTCCTCCTGTAGCCTCTCCACCCTCCTCGCCATTCCACCTTCCTCTCGCCTCCCTCCAGCTCTCCTCACCCACTTTTTTGTATCCTAATTTTAGCTACTACTACATAATGATCAGACAGACCCCCTCCAATACCCCTATACACCCTAACATCCAGCACAGATTTCTTCATTAGTTCATCCACACATATATAATCAATCAGTGCCTATCATTCCATCACTGTCTTATCCTTATCCTTCATCTTCCACATCACTTTCCATGTGTACCTGTGTATTATTCTGTGTCGGAAGAAGGTGTTGGCTATCCACAGCCTCCTCCCCACACATACATCCAAAAGTGTACTGACCATTCCCATTCACCTCTGACGGTACCCCCCACCCTCCCACCACTCCATCAACTTTCATATCACCCAGTTTCCCAATCATATCCCCAATAATTATATATATTTATATATATATATATATATATATATATATATATATATATATATACAGTATATATGTGTGTGTATGTGTGTGTGAGTGAGCTTGTGCGTGTGTGTGAGCAAGAGCGTGTGTGTGAGCCAGAGCATGTGGGAATGTGTGTGTGCGCGCACTTTCATTCTATCTCGCCCATATTAAAAATTGGATAAATTTTGCATCAGAAAAGATATAGGCAAATACTGGTTTGGTAACAAGAGTTGTAGGTATGTGGAATAGGTTGTCGAGTGCTATAGTAGGATCAAGAACGATGTAGAGCTTCAAGATAAAATTTGATATTCACACGGACGAGATGGGTTGGGTGTGAAAGGGGTCTGCCTTGTGTGGGCCAATCGGCTATCTGCAGACTCTCGTTTAAGAATGGTTCACACATACAAGAGTCGGTGCCCGAGTCCAGCACGAGTGAACGATGGGTGACTTTCTTAATTGATCTTCGTGACCCTGGCAAGAACCAGCCCGAGTATGTCACTGTTTCCGATTCACCAAGAGTCAACAAGAGTAAGTACGTGTTCATCCAAGAGTCAGTACGAGTCACGGAGAGTCAACAATAGTCACAAAGAGTGTAACACGAACCCAACGCGTGTTGAGGAAATTTGAAAAATAACGGTCAAATTCCAGGGTACGAAAACAAAGAGTCGGTACAAGTTAACACGAGTCAACAAGAGTGTAACAAGAGTCAACAAGAGTTTAACAGGAGTCACGAAGAGTGCTCCCAAGAGTGGCCCCCATTGTGCAGGTGCCTGATTTACCCAAGAGTGTAACAAGAGTCAACACGAGTCACGAAGAATTATGCAGAGTTCAACAAAAGTCAACACGAGTCACGAAGAGTCAACAACAGTCAAAACCTGTCTACACTGTGTCCTTCGTACTCTTGATGGGGACAAGAAATTTTATGCAGGCATGAAATTTCTAGGCCATGTCACGAGTCCCCAAAATACACCCCGATACCAACACGACTCACGCGAGTGTAACACGAGTCACGAAGAGTAACGAAGAGTATGCCTGAGTCATGGCCGAATCTGAAAATGTCCTTACTCGTACTGGATTCGGGCACCGACTCTTGTATGTGTGAACCATGCTTTATATATTTTCTTACACACGCACACACACACACATTGTATTTCTCTACATACCTGATTTTTATTATTTACTGTATACTAACTATCCTTATTGCCTATATGCTGTACTGTATGTCTTAGGAGAGGTTCAGGGTGTATTGTATGTATAATAAATATAATACATCCGGTTTGTTTTACCTAGTTTGTTCTTGATCGAGTACTCAAAGTGAATGAACTGATTTAAATCACACTGACCCTATATTCCCTAGAACATGGTATAGAAGGAAACAAAATACAACGAGAGAGGCGGTATTGAAGGATGGTGAGCTGGGTCACAGCCTCCTATATATAGGAGGCTGCGGCTGGGTCGAGCACAAGGCTAGTGCGGGGAACAGCTGACAAGGTGTGGGGAAGAGAGAGTATTTTGGACACCTGTCCAGCAGACCTGTTGTATATAGAGCTTGGATGTGCTCAACCCTCTCCGTGGGTTCTTCATCCCCACACAGCTTCTTGCCCTGTACAGAGGAATAGCATGCCCAAAAGCATTTAGTTTAATTAGTTCATCTCCTCCTACTGATTCCCTACAATATCTCTCTACTCGCCACAGTGTTGCATATCTCTCCCTCTTCTACCGCTATTACAATAATCAATGTTCTATTTTAGTGTATACTTCCTCTTTTACGGAGAGTAGGGGCATCCGACTTCTGTCAACAAATTTCCACCTCTATTCTGTATAACTCTCTAACCCAAGAGTGAACCGATTTCCCTAGTCTTTCTTCTACTCAACAAGTAAGTTCTGGAACATTCTCCCTCAATCTTTCTTTCCCTCATTATATGACTTAAACTGATTCAAGATCCGTGTGTCCAGACATTTTGACTCTAACTTTGCTTGAATCTGGTTCTCGCTCAATTTCAACTGTGCGGGGGACACTAGTAACAGACAACTTTGCCTTTTGTCTCCTTCATACACATAGAAAAAAAAAATCTGAAAGCAATGAGAGGTTCATGAGTGAAGTATGTAATTTCCCCTATACCAAACTAATGCTACAAGAATTAGTGTAGTTTAACGAGTGCATTGATTAGCATTCCCAGTTTTTGTAGGTAAAGGCATGTTGAAAGTTTCTTCGTCAATTTACGAGAAGGGATCCACCATGGAAATGTTTATGAACATGAATGTTCACTCTAGGTAGTACAGAACATAAAGTGCGGCCTTAATATGCCTTAATTCAGCTATGCTGAAGTGAATGGAACCTCCTTAATATTTCCTTATATAGTTCAAGCATTTCGGGCTTTAAATTTACCTAATCGAGGGCTCATAAAGGGCCATTACTTGGGTCCTAGAGTAAATACTCAGACACATAAGTAGTTACCTAAGTTTCCGAAGCTATCCCGAACGGAGTTAATTCCTCTCCTTACTTAGTATATGCATTTCGTGGGGCTTAAGCAGTTAGTTGGTTCAGCAATAGCCATGACTTTAGTCCCTGAGTGTAAATGCCTGCAACTGGATAGACTCCTTAATATAATTAGTTTTGTGGATGCCTCCTGCAGTACTGGTGTATTGGAAAATTTGAAAGTATTGTTGCGGTGTGTTGGTAGGCTTATTATAAAGTAGTGGACTCTGATACAACACAACTTGTATCACAAAATTCGAAGCTCGTATAAGAGTGTTGTGGGACCAGCCGAGGTACCTGCACACTGTGTGGGTTAAAGAGTAGTTACGTAATATCCCAATCCCGATTATACCCCTATCCTAACAGTAAAATTATAATGCTGTATGTTCTACGGGGATCACTAACTGAAGGTGACAAGAGAAGTCTCGTAAAAATATTTTTCTGGATAGGTTGGTGATAGACAAGTGAGCAATTACATCTGTCTATCTCTCTCTCTCTCTCTCTCTTACATCCCCTTCCCCTCCTCTCCCCTCTCCTCATCTCCTGGTATATGTTGTAGTTATTTGTATGTCCATGTATGCTCGGCTAACTATGCAATGACTTCAATAACCATTGATGTAATAATAAATATGTATTATTATTGTTGCATTTCGATTTTTGTAGTCACATCAAGTATGCTAGTTCATGCAATCACTATATGTTATTAATTTCTGTTGGTAGGGTGTGCCATTCGTCGCTCTCTACAGGCGCCAACAAATACACTGCAGCATTATAGATTGAATGTCCAATAATTGGGAACCACCAGTTAACGTTTGAAGATTAATCAATGTACACACAAGGTAATAAAGTAACTAACGACATACTTTAAAACACAGCATCTTTGCCTTCCACTCACAGTAATATGCATAGAAATATCCTTGTGTACCTCATTCTGTTCTCGCTTTCCTTCTCCCCATCTTTTTCTATCTATCCCCCTCACCCCCCCCCCCTCCCTTGTCTCATCCTCCTACCCTTGTGACAAACTGCCCCCTCTTCCCTACCATATCAGAATTCTTACTTCCATAAATACTTCACCCCATCTCAAAGCAAAGCCTACTTCACACATTCAAGAATGCGAATGCGAACGTCTGCGATCGTGCATTCGCGTGGAGTCTTGGAAAAATGACGGCGAATGTAATTTTTTTGCGAATTTTCGAGAATAGATGTGAATAGTTACGAATAGTGCCAGAATGCAGTCGCAAACACTCAGTACATTCGTAGTGTGCTGCGAATGTACTGAGAATGTGTCAAAATTTGAATTTATATAGTAATTTTTATTGTAGGAATAGTAACGAATACCTACGAATGTTACAGAATGCACTAAGAGTAGTTACAAGTAGTTATGAGTAGTATTGAATGTTGAAGAGTATGTTCCCGAATGCGTTGAGAGTATGCCGTGAATGCAATCGGAATGCCTCCTATTGTTCACAAGGCATAAATACAAGGCCCCATGGTCTACCCAGCCACACCAGCATTAACCACCACACAATACAGGCCAGAACAGTGTGCAGCATGAACTACAGGTGCCTCAAGAAACCGTAAAGGCGGAATTGGAGAAATAATCAATAAATTAAAAAATCAACCAAAAAGTGAACCATCCCCCGTTAACATAACAAATACTGAAATTTGTGAAAATATATATATTTTATACCACGATTTTTCCCATTGTTGTTTTGTTTTATTGTGTTCATTTACATCAATATAATATGTGTTTGTAATTAATTATATATCTCGAGAAAACCTATTTTCCCCCTTATCGATCGATATTAAGACCCCCCCCCCCCCCCCTCCCCCCCAGATAGTGGGGAGGGCAATGAAGATCAGCGAAATTGCGGGGTAAAAGGCGTGAAAAGGCGATACCAGGACCCACACACAACAGGTCAACAGGCCAGCCCTGGCCGCGCGGGGGGGGGGGGGGGGGGAGTTTGCGTGACGTCACTGGAGCCTTGGGTCTGCCACGACCTTCCCTGACCTGACCACTTGACTCACTGATAAAGCCTAAGTTTATACCCAGCACCTGCTCAGTATTACCGTACTCACTTTCCATGTTGAGCAAATTGTTTTGTTCAAAAGAGGCAATGATAGTGGTGATCATAGTGATACCAGTAGTGATGATGGTGATAGAAGTAGTGATAATGGTGACAGTAGTAAGTATTATGGTAGGGACAGTAGTAGTGGTAATGGTTACAGTATTAGTAGTTGTAGGTGCATCAACTCTACAGTTTAACAGATAAGGAACAATAATTGTCATGTTTACAGCAATAGGCATAACATTACATGTGGCAGATTATTACATGTGTAGTGGTATTCTACTAAATACAGTAATGCAATATACTATAAATGACATCGAAAACAACAGCAGTGCAGTGATAGTACGGTACCAATCTTCACCACACTGCTACACATTCGCTGTCATTATCATCGCCGATACAGTAATATAACAAAATAACCATAGTAAATATCATCATGACAATAATAATAGTAATAATAATAATAATATTACACTATATATTATACAGTATATACAATACTAGGTTGTGTAGGAATTTATTATTAAGGAGATAAATATGCAAATATATAACAAGAATGTGTGTGTTTGCTGATGTCCCTCATCTCCTCAAACTAAGTAGAAATAATCTCCTAGATTCAGGAATTGTGATGAAGAATAGAGATATTATATCAGATGATTGCATTCGTGAAATGTCCATGATAACTAAATCTGAATATGGCTTAGCTTACAAACTTAGTGTAACTCCCCTAAATGTTTAAGGACAACAAACTATAGGGAGTAAAGTATGCAATAATATATTTAGGAGAAAGAGGTCATTTAATCAGCACAAACTGGAAAGAATCTGCAAGCTTCATATTAACAACAGATGCATGGTTTCATGTGGTGAATTCTTCTATATCAAGCGATAGGAAATCACTGTGCGTCTGGTCTGCATTTGGAAGAACAGCTAAGCAATTTGCGCAAAATGATCCACATTATGACCACAATAGATTTCAATTTCAGCTCACTACAGATTTCAGCAAAGAATAGTTTTGTCTTGCCTTTTCCTTATACGACTCTTTGAAATGCTTAAAGTTACTCATAACCTTGAATTTATCATGACAAGAAGGTTAAATCAGGACACTTTACACATTATTATATATACTGTATATTGTTTGTATTTATATATTTATTATAAATCAGGACACTTTACACATTATTATATATACTGTATATTGTTTGTATTTATATATTTATTATAAATCAGGACACTTTACACATTATTATATATACTGTATATTGTTTGTATTTATATATTTATTATAAATCAGGACACTTTACACATTATTATATATACTGTATATTGTTTGTATTTATATATTTATTATAAATCAGGACACTTTACACATTATTATATATACTGTATATTGTTTGTATTTATATATTTATTATAAATCAGGACACTTTACACATTATTATATATACTGTATATTGTTTGTATTTATATATTTATTATAAATCAGGACACTTTACACATTATTATATATACTGTATATTGTTTGTATTTATATATTTATTCATATATTATTTTTGGTTGTATAAGACATCCAGATGCTGTCAGTTTCAAACAAAGACTAAAGCAACTAATAGTGTATTGCTCAGCAATAAAAGCAACATCACTCAGGATCCCGAAAATTTATAATATTTCTTGGGTAAAACTGGTCATAGCAAAAACAAAACTAACTAACGACCGTGAGTTACGCCTAGAAAATTTTGCTTATCAGATCTGTTGTTCAATGATATGATATTTAGAAGTAGGTATTGAGTATGATTTTGTTTAGATATATGTGAAAATTAAAAAAATACTGTACCACCACTCTCGTAGAGGAACAGTCTTTAGATTTTGTTGCTGGCTATATGGTAAGGAGATTTTCCTTTTAAAGTATCACTTCTTAGACAACAAGATCAGAGGGCACATCGTAGACAGAAGTGGTTAACAGAGGTCAGCTGTATAATACCCACAAAGGATTTTGTTTGTCTTATTTGACCAATATACGAGAAATATGCAAAGTTGTCCATGGTGAATGGCTTCAAGATGAAGGGAAAAACTGTGAAAAGTTCTTGCATCTGAAATTAAACTCACTTGAGCGATTTTTCCTTTATTTGTTATCCATTTTTTTGCCAAAATATCAATCTTCTTTTAGGATAAGAACGTCATTTCATACAAGGAACAAAAGGTCAATACATGTAAACATGCAAAGGAAGAAGATGAAAATCACTTAATAACTTAATCAATTATTGCCAGGAAAATTATAAATCACTTAAAAAAATGCAAGTTAATTAAATCCTCTCAACATAGATTCACTCAGGGACGATCTTGCCTAACAAATTTACTCAGTTTTTTCTCCGAGGTATATGAAGCGGTAGATAACGACAAGTCATATGATATAGTTCACTTAAACTTCAGTAAGGCCTTTGATAGAGTTCCACGTGAAAGGCTGGTAAGGAAGATAAAAGGACATGTTAGACTATGCTGTCCAATTTTGGTGCCCTTATTACATAATGGATATCGACCCTTTAGAGGCAGTCCAAAGAAGAATGACGAAGATGATACATAATCTATTTGTTACTAATTTCACCACAACACCTCCAATTAAATTAATGAAAGCATATATGTGATCCACCAGGATTCGAACCCGGATTATCACACACAGATTTTTAGACACCTTAACCATTATACCACCAAGACGGTTAAAGGTTTATGCACACGCCTACGACTTATTATCCATTCTCAAATACTAGATATTAATCTAATCATGTTCATATTCCCACCGCACTATGGTAGCCTAATCTTTTAAGTGAGAGGAACGAATACTCATGGGGCACAGATCATTTAGAACATAATATTAGAAACTTATCGTGAGGAGAGATTGAAAGCCTTAGGCTTGCACTCACTAGAAAGACGAAGATGTAGGGGAGACGATGATAAAGGTATTTAAATGGATAAAAGGTATAAATAAGGGCGATATAGATGAGGTATTAAAGATAAAGAACGGCGACATAACCCGCTCAAATGGTTTCAAGTTAGATACGTTTAGATTTAGGAAAGCATAGGAAAGCACTGGTTTGGGAATAGAGTTGTTAACATGTGGAATGGACTCCCAGAGCAGTGTACCTATGTACCTAATGTACCTAAATATATAAAAGCACAGGACCAGACAAAATTCCTGCCAAATTTCTACGAGATGGAGCCATTGGTATAGCAGGCCCCCTAACCCACATCATCAACTTGTCAATTAACACCAACACTGTACCTGCTGAACTGAAGGAAGCTATTGTAACCCCTCTAGTCAAGAAAGGAAATAAACTAGAAGTTGGTAACTACAGACCAGTTAGCATATTATGTATTTTATCTAAAATCCTTGAAAGAGCGGTATACACCCAAATTGAACACTACCTCAAACAAAATTATCTATTCTATAAGTTTCAATCAGGTTTCAGATGCATGTACTCGACAGACTCCTGTCTCATCCACTTAACGGATCACATTCGTAAAGAAATGTCTAAAGGTAACTACACCGGTATGGTTCTTCTTGATCTACAAAAGGCGTTTGACACAGTAGACCATGATATCCTATGTAATAAACTACAAGCAATGGGCATAGGATCTGTGAACTGGTTTAAATCTTATCTTAGTGGTAGAACCCAAAGAGTCAAAATTGACGATAATATATCTGATCCTATGCCAATTAACTGTGGGGTCCCGCAGGGAAGCATCCTTGGTCCCTTACTCTTTCTCTGTTATGTGAACGACATGGAACTGAGCGTCTCATGTAAATTATTACTGTATGCAGACGACAGCGTGCTCCTGGTTTCAGGAAAAGACCCAATAAGTATTGCCGCTTCACTTTCCAAAGAACTAGAATCATGTAGTGAATGGCTAGTGGACAATAGACTATCTCTTCACCTGGGCAAGACGGAAGCCATCTTATGTGGAACAAAACGCAAACTGAAAGACATTGTGGGCTTCTCGGTCAACTGTAATGATATTCCTATAACAATAGTGTTACAAGTTAAATATCTCGGACTAAAACTGGACGCGAGTTTGTCAGGTGAAACAATTTTGGAATCTATCCTGAGTAAGTGTAGAGCACGTATAAAATACCTGTATAGACAGGTGGGATGCTTGCCCGCGGCGACCAAAAAGACCCTCTGCCAAGCGCTTGTTCAATGTTATTTTGACTATTCTGTGTCATCCTGGTACTCTGCATCATCTAAATCAGCACAGCACAAACTTCAGGTCACTCAAAATAAAATGGTTAGGTTCATGCTGAACCTAGGACCCAGATCACATGTTGGCCAGGAACAACTTCAGTCACTAGGTATGCTCAATGTCGCTGACAGGGCCAAACAAATCAGGCTCACTAATGCCTTCAAAATGTTCTATGACAGAGCTCCAGAGTACCTAAAGAATGATTTTGTTAAAGCAAATGAGAGGAGTGGACATAATACAAGAAACAGGATGTTTAATTTTAAGGTCCCGAGAATCCAAGGACAGGGTAAGCAAACATTCTTCTTCACCGCCATCAAAGACTGGAACGACCTACCCCAGTCAGTCCGTGAAAAGAGAACACTGTATTCCTTCAGACGTAGCCTGAAGGAACACCTGAACCGGACAGCTGCGAGAAGGGAGCACCAAGCTTATGTCTACTACTAAATGCAACATAAGAGATAGACAAACCAAACTGAAATGATTACTGATTACGGATTACTGATATTTACTATAGGATGTAAGGTATCTTAAAATAACCCCCTAGAAATACTTTCTCTAAAGTATCTATTTCTTTATCCTCCCCATTTTTCCCCAGCTAACCTAATCCCACAAGGACCCCAATGGAAATACGCCTAACGGCCTTATTGGGCTATCCTTAGTTGGAATTATGCAAGGCTGGTACATGTCATATTTGTAACAAACTATGTGGTACCAAATCTGTAAATTGGTAACTGAATAAATATTATTATTATTATTATTATTATTATTATTATTAGCTCAGGAACAGTTGAAAGCTTTAAGCTGAAGTTGGATTTGCATATGGATGATATGGGCTGGGTGTGAATGGGAGTAAGGTTTTAGGATACTGTAGAATTACATTGATAAACATGCAGTGCATCACTAAGTGGTCGTGCTTGCCTCTCTTTAAGGAATTCTACCATAGGGGACAACATGCTAATAATGACAACACAACCACATCTAGGGTTAAATTGTAATTAATTTTGGATTAATCATATTAGTTTATTGTATGTAGGCTACCATCATGGAATTACTCACAGCATGTAGTAATTTTGATTTTTATGTACCAAAGTAGGCTATATTATATTCCAAAACATTGATATTTCCCCTTCTTAATTGTTACAAAATAGTATAATCATAGATATTTAAGTCACAAAGTTACACACAATATTACTAGTTGCATTTATTTTGTCAAAGAAAATGTTAACATTTTGCTCAACATCTAACGAAAAGGAGCTATAGACATAGCGAAAGGAGTGGGAGAGTGTGAGTGGTTAGGGAGCCCTGGGTGAAGGCGAGCGTGACGTCACTGAGTACCCCACTCCCGTTTTCCTTTTGCTGGCCGGCTGACCTGTTGTATGTGGGTCCTGGGCGATACTAAGGTATTGACACGAAACCTAGCTCGAGTTTTCATTATTTTGAAACCCATAAAACCCGAAATTTGGAAAAACCGAGCCATGTTTTGGCAAACTTTGGCTCGGGTTTTCGGATTTTTCATTGTAGAAAACCCCAGTAACCTTATTTCGAATATTGGCTCGGGTTTTGCATTTCTTGTAATCCATAAAACCCGAAATTTGGAAAAGCCGATCCAACTCGTGGCAAAAGTTGGCTCGGGTTGCAAGTTTGAAAAGTAAAATAGCCAAGTAACCTAACCTAACCTAACCTAGAGCTAGGAAGTTGGATACAATACTAACCTTTATCTACCAGGCAGTAGGTGTTATAGTACCTTGCACGTGGGATACAAAACTAACCCTGATCCACCAGCTATTACATGGCACTAGTACCTGGCACGTGGGATACAATATTAATCCTTACCTACCAGGTAGTAAGTGTTCCTAGTACATAGCTTATTCCATACCTACCACCCAATCTATTGTCATTAACATAATCAAACAACCTAACCTAACCTAACCTAGATCTAATACGTGGGATACAAGACTCCCCCTCACCTAACACCTAGTATGTGTTCATAGTACACAGTACGTGGGATACAAGACTCCCCCTCACCTAACACCTAGTATGTGTTCATAGTACACAGTACGTGGGATACAAGACTCCCCCTCACCTAACACCTAGTATGTGTTCATAGTACACAGTACGTGGGATACAAGACTAACCCTCACCTAACACCAAGTATGTGTTCATAGTGGCGAGAATTCAAATGGGTGCCGTCTATAGAAGAATATTGACAACCTTGTTACCAAAAAGACATTTCAGTGCTGCAATGTTTTATTAGGTTTTGCCGAGGGTTAAAATAAATGTTCATATGATCTTTAGATCATTTAGATTCAATATTTTTCATAAAAGCTTAGAGGTAAATAACTGGGTATTATATATTTATATATACAGTATATATATATATATATATACATATATATATATATATATATATAGTATATGTCTGTGTGTGTGTGTATTTTTGCCAGTTGAGAATGTCCGAGACTGCTGCCGAATCTTTAAGAGTCACAAAGAGTGTGTTACGACTGTGTGTGAATAGCTACGAAGAATTACGAATCATTGAGAATGCTTGAGAGTAGTTATGAACAAACCGAGACTCGATGCGTTCGGGCTCATATTTTCAAACATGGATGGAAGAGTGGCTCCACGACCTGATTGTTTGCGAACCTTTGAGAGTGTTCGGAGAGTTTCTAAGAGTTTCTGAGTGTTTGAGAATGTGATTGCGATTGTGCCCGAACGTCTATTTGCCTCTATTCGCGCTGGCACTCTTGAATGTGTGAAGTAGGCTTAAGCCATCATCACACATACAAGAGTCGTGCCCGAGTCCAGCACGAGTGAACGATGGGTGACACTCTTCGTGACTCTGGCAAGAACCAGCCTGAGTAGGTCACTGTTCCCGATTCACCAAGAGTCAACAAGAGTCAGTACTTGTTCATCCAAGAGTCAGTACCAGTCACAGAGAGTCAGCAAGAGTCACGAAGAGTGTAACACGAACCTAACATGAGTTGAGGAAATTTGAAAAATAACGGTCAAATTCCAGGGTACGAAAACAAAGAGTCAACAAGAGTGTAACAAGAGTCAACAAGAGTGTAACAAGAGTCACGAAGAGTGCCGTCATCTGGGGTGTCATCGGACAATGTACCGGCATATACAGTATGTATGTATGTGTGTATGTATGTATATACTCATGCTGGGGGTGGCCGACTCGAGACAGACCGAACAGAAACAACATTTAAAGTTCCAAATTTATGGTTTCACCCCTTTCTGTCTCATCTAGTAGATGAAATTTACAAGGGGAGGAGGATTCCTAGCCTACCGTTCCCAAAAGGAAAAGTAGGACAGTAAAATAGACAGATAGAAAATAGTAAGTAAAAAGTATATAGTACAAATATATAGAAAAAATATATAAAGAAAAGAAATGGTGCTAAACATTTCATAAATTGTCGCACACATTATCGCTTGCTTAGACCGAATGACCTCTTCCCCTCTATCAATCTACTGTATTTATCTTCTGTATCTCATGATCTTCCTTATTAATGAACAGAATTATTTGTTGCTTCATGTTTTTTTAATCATTATTTAGTTTCTAATGCTATAGAATGGACAAAAATACAATCCTACCATTACATTAATAACTATTATGAAAAAAACAGCAAATAAAAGCATTCCCCTATCTTTTATGTAAGGCTGAATGTATGATTCCGACACCTTATATTATCATAGAGTATAGGCTTATTTCATAATTCGCACATTTTACGTTCACTTGGAGCTAACGACCTTCGATATTTATCTCCATTATCTAATTATCTCCCTTATTAATGCACAGAATGATATGTTGTTTGATGTCATTTTAATAATTGTTTAGTTTCTAATGCAGTGAAAATGAAAAAAAATAATGTCCTACCATTACATTAATAATTATTATGACAAAAATATATTATATAAATTTATATAATTTATCTTTCAAAAATTTAAGTCTCTGCTTCATAACAAGCTTATTTTTGCTCACGTTATCAATGGCTTTCACTTCTCACTAAAGAATCGGGAACATCATGTTTTACATTTTTTTTAATCGACTTGTGTCATTTTGCTCATTATGTGTTAGTGGTATAATTAGTTTATTTAGCCCATCAAATCAGAAATTATTCACAGATTCCATAGAGACCAAATAACAATTAATATAAAAGCTGATAAATAAGGGAGATAGCTAGATACAGATGGAAATTAATACAGTAGATAGAAATATAAGTAATAGAGAGAGAGAGAAAGCAGATGACAGGGAAAATTTTAATACAAAATGTACACAAATAACACTAGCGGTCTCTGTTTTCTAAAGGGTCACCGAAGTTACGATGTTTTCGATCTGTTTTCTAAAGGGTCTTTGCAATTTCGATGTTTTCATATGGTTAAATATGGTTTAATATTATATTTTGAAGAAGTTGGGTCACAAGCGAGTCACAAAGAGTTATGCAGAGTTCAACAAAAGTCAAGACAAGTCACAAAGAGTCAACAAGAATCAACACATGTTTACACGAATATACACGTATGTCCTTTGGACTCGTGACGGGACAAGAAATTTCATGCAGGTTTGAAATTTGTAGGCCACGTCACGTCACGAGTACCCAGGACACACCCTGATACCAACAGTACTCACACGAGTGTAACACAAGTCACAAAGAGTCACAAGAGCCACGAAGAGTATATTAGAGCCATTGCCGAATATGGAAATTTCATCACTCGCGTTGGACTCGGGCACCGACTCGTGTATGTGTGATGATGGCTTTAACACAGCCAACTTATCCATTTCTATTAATTTACCATTGCTGTATTATACCATTAGATGAAAGAAAGTATGTAATCAAAATTCCTCATTTGTTGGTTAATGTAAGATGTAAGTAAAGATGCAATCCAAATTCCTCATATTATGTTGGTTAATGTAACATGTCCGTTTCCATCATTTTGATATTGCTCTATACTACCATTGATGATAAAGGCATAACATCAAGATTCCTAACACGTTATTATTGTTTTGTATTTGTATAGTTTATAGACTATTCTACATATGTATGTTTATAACTGACATATGATTCCAATGTTATAGGTAGGTGTGTAACACTTGTGTTTCTTCCGTCCCCTCAGTAGCTCCTGTTCCACTGTAGTATTTGTTCTCTCTCTTACACTGTCATACTTACTGTAAAATCTCTGTAACTCTCTCTCCACTGTATATTATATGTATTTTATGATATGATGATCATGACATCAGTAATTATTTGTTCAATTATCACTGCGATTTTATCTACTAAGCTGACAACGTGTAATTATACACAATTTATTTTGAACATCTCGTGGAGCTTCTATTTATTATCAGCCATCATGAGCCTTGTATATACGTATATCAATCATATGGGAACACTATCAGCATATCTGAGTAATGCCAGCCTAATTTGTAAAAACAGTTTCAATTTAATGACAAACAGTGTTCTAGTCTAATGTAAACCAACAGGTCTAGTACCTGGGCCCTATCTCTCCCCCCCCCCCCCTCTCCTCTCCCTTATAGGAAATCACAGCACAATAAGGAAACTTTGAGCACATGGATTCATTCTCCTCTAAATAATAGCATAGTAAGTAGTCGGGAGGAGAGTAACTTGTTTGGCAACTGACCTATATGCTATATGATTAAAGATTGTAAGCCAAATTTGTTATATAGATATGTACTGATCGTATGATTAGTAAAACAGGCCCATGTTGCATCACTCTTCTTATGATTGCTCTGCAATATATCAGTCTCAAACACTTAACTTTTTAGGGTTTAAGATATGTTTATATACTATGAATATGTGTGTTTGTCCCCTGTGTATTCTCAGCTGACCTGGACCTTAATAACCATGGATGTAATTAAACATAAGAGTGCGTTCTTCGCATGGTTGTATTGTTTTTGCATCAGTAACGGGGTGTGGTGGAGTGGTCATGCCACTGGACTGGTAATCCAATGGTCCCGGGTTTGCAGCCCGATGTATCAATGGTAAGATATTATTGGGATGGAATTTGTGCTGTACCTAGTATCAGTGCATTACCACAAAGCTCACCGAAACGCAAAAAAAAAAAAAAAAAAAAAAAACTCATTGTTTCCTGATTAAATAGCACTGTATGAATATTCCCATATGCAAAATATGCTACAGGGGGGCAATCCCTAGTGAGTTCACTGCTCAATAGGTGGCGTTCTGAGAATGAGGGTCATAGTCTAGGCCCTAGGGGATGAGACAGTGAAGCACTGTGGCAAGGCAGGTCCAGAGCAAGGTCCATAGATCTAAGGACCTTGGTCCAGAGATGGGGGCTGCTTCGAGACGTGAGTTGGCAACCGGGCCCTGTGCATCTTGCGAAGGCAAGATAGCGGGTGGGGGGGCTGGTTGCATCTCAAAGTGTTTCACATGTCTCACTCCCTAGACTGGAACGAGACCTCACAGACTTCAGCGTTGAATGTACGGTTGAATGTACAGGCTCTCAGCCTATGCCCGAGAGGGAGTAGGCTAGTTGGAATATAGAAGAAAACAAGAACATTAATGTAACCAGACGACGATGCTGATGTTTCAGTGGAATAACGGCTCTCTTTGCGCTGTATGTAATCTCTCTCTCCCTCATATATATATATATATATATATATATATATATATATATATATATATATATATAATTACTCCTTCCATCCATCTATCCATAGCCTATGATAGTGCAGTTGGAATTGTGTACATGCTTAGATTGATATGCAGGATTCGAAACTGCATAATAAGTCGTAGGCTTGTCCACCATTCTTTAACTGTCTTCGTAGCGCAATGGATACATGCACTGAGTTTCGGTTTGAGCATCCTAGGTTCGAATCCCTGGACTGCCACATGTATTTGTTGATTTCATTAATTGAGTTTAGAATAAAGTCGGTTGGTGGAGGGAACATAATAATATATATATATATATATATATATATACTGTATATACTGTATATATATATATATATATATAGAGAGAGAGACAGATAATCACAAATACACATTATAAATATATATCTTGTACTCGCTAGGAAAATGAAAAACAGAGCTGCATGCTTTCGTCTGTATTGCAAGATATCTCCAGCTGATAGAGAAGAAAGGGTGGGAGTCAATTTATCTCTCCTAATCCGTGACAGTTACCAAGTTTTTCATTTTCCTAGCGAGCACAAGAAAAAGAAAACAAAATATATATACTGTATATATATATACACGTGATAGAACATAAAGACAGTGTTTCACACTGTCTTTATGTTCTATCACGTGGTTAGAGTCTGTTCTGTAATTTGTGTTCCCTTTAACAACACCTTAAGGTGTTAATTGCTGATAATACGTGTTTCAAAGTACATAAACAAGTCAAAGTTGCGGCTGCGAAATGGCTAACAGGTTGGATTCTAAGTACATACAGGGTGTCCCGCGAGTTTTGTCAAATACTTCCAGAGATGAAAGATTAAATAAAAACTTTTAAATACACATAGGCATTTTGGGGCATTATTTTGTAGTTATGGACCCTTAAAGTCGACATTTTGGTGTTTTTTGTAATTTCTAACCCTGTTTTTCTTCAATAAGATGAGGATAGGAAAACAAAACTATAAAGTGTATTATGAAGCATGATATCAATACTGCAAATTGACACCAAAAACTTCCCTACATCGTACTTCATATTCCCTTGACATGGAGTTGAATATTACAAGAAACCAACAAAACTTAATTTATTTTAAGCTCATCATCACGGACAGACGAAAGGAGCTACAGAGGATTTTGTGGTGTTTTCGTTAAGTATTGATATCATGCACCATCATAAAGCATTTAACGTTATCGCTATTAATTTTCATTACTCGGAAAATGGGTTTAAACTGACAGAAAACACCAAAAAATCCTCTGTAGCTCCTTTCTTCTTTCCGCGATGGTGAGTTTAAAATTAAGTTTTGTTGGTTTCTTGTAATATTCAGTTTGAAGTATTGATATCATGCTTCATAATACACTTTATTGGGTTTTTTTTCTATCCTAATCTTATTGAAGAAAAACAGGGTTAGATATTACAAAAAACACCAAAATGCCGACTTTAAAGTTCCATAACTACAAAACAATGTCCCAAAAAGCCTATAAGTATATAACAGTTTTTACTTAGAATTACTTAATCTTTCATCTCTGGAAGTATTTTACAAAACTCGCGGGACACCCTGTATATACAGCAGGCACGCTCCTCAGTGTATCTAGAAGAATGGCAAACAGTATATATAATATATAAAAATGATATAGATAAGTGGACGCCTTGATCTCAAAAGGGTGGTTACAGTTATATTATATAGCTTCTTTTGTGGAAGGTTTGCTAAACCAACCATCCATTGTTGTTGTATAGTGTGTGAAGTAATACAGCTAATAAAAGAATGCGTATATTCATGAATGCTGTTCTCATTTGTAATTATAAACATTTTGACATTATAGTTGATTAGATAATAACTCATATATCCTGTTTTACATTATATTAATTAAATATGAAGAAAATAATCAACATAGATTCTGTTACCATAATATAAATTATATATTTGTGTTCGTGAGTGACGAGAAAAAAAACAGGAATAATAAATACACTCGGATCAATACATGATAAAGCAGAGTTCTTACTTGCTGCTGTGGTGGATTTTCGATTTCCTTAGTAAGGAGTTCCAAGCAATGTTTTAAGTTACAGGAAGCTGAACAAATCAACGAGTTTGTTGACAATTAAGTAGTCATGATTTGTATGGGCTCTTCAGTCGAGTTATCTATATGTTTAACCTGTTCAGTATACAATAACGCATGTTTTCATTATATTTTGAGTCTTATTAAGCAATTCAATCAAGCTTAGTACGAGAAATTAGAAGTTAAAGGGATAATTATACATAATGCAGTTTGCCAATTTGATTGCAAGAGGGTCTTCCAGAAGTATGTAGGTAGAGATAAAGGTATTTAGGTCACGAGCTATCATCCGTGGTATCACACCCGATAAGTGGAAGGTCCAGTTTTTTTTTTTCGTATAATTGTATATATAACGAGTATCAAAAGCTACATTAAAGTGTTAAATAGCTTATATAACGAAAATGTGTTGTTAGAAATTTAAACGTTATGCATTTCCACATTCCTCACAAGGCCACACATAAAGTGACGATATTTTATAAGTCTTGTATTATTATATTTTGTTGTCTCCTCTCTCCTCTTAGCTTTCTATCTCTCTCTCTCTCTCTCTCTCTCTCTCTCTCTCTCTCTCTCTATCTCTCTCTCTCTCTCTCTCATGAAATTCTTCCTAATTTGAACAAGTTCACCTGGCGATCGTCACTGTATTAAGATAATTCATAATGGGAATTAAGGGGGGACACCGGATTTGTTTTATTTTTCTCTCCTTTTCTCTCTTTCCCTGGCAGGTATCCATTCGGCCCCATTCAGCCAACTGTTTTAAGACGTTTATCCCCATCAAGGTGTCGATTTCTTCCTGGCGAGCGATAGCGAGCCAGCATTGTATGGAGGAATCCGGCTTCGCCGGAGAAATTTTTCTATCGAAAAATGTACAAATTTAACTTGCTGTCAAAACAAAAATATATATATGCTGGCTCGCTACCGCTCGCCAGAAAATATTGACACCTGGATGGGGGTAAACGTCTTAAAACAGTAGGCTGAATGAGGCAGAATGGATACTAGCCAGAGAAAGAGAGAAAAAGAGAGAAAGATAAAACAAATCCGGTGTCCCCCCTTAAGTTAAATAAGGGATAGAGAGAGAGAGAGAGAGAGAGAGAGAAGGAAAGGATGGAGAGAGAGAGGGAGGTCACGAGCTATCACCCATGCTATCAAATTACACCTGATAAGTAGAAGGTCCAGTGGTGCCAATCTGTGGCCAGAGAAGTGACTTTATAAAATGGTTTGACTATAGTAAAGGATCACAGGCATCACAGGCAACATATTTGTTTTGATCAAAAAAATAATAATTAACAGGAAACAGAGATTTGTTTTAAATAGTGCATCCTCTGCCTGGTCAACAATTGCTAGTAGGGTCCCACAAGGATCTGCTCTTGAGCCAATTATATGCATAATATACATTAATGACATAGATGTAGGATTAGAGGACATTATATAAAAAATATTCCCATGAAATAAAGATAGGAAATGCTATTTTAACAAAACAAAATAAGATATCCTTGCAGAAATTTGAATAAAGTTACTGATTAGTCAACTAAGTGGTAAATGAAATCTTAAGTAATAAAAAAGGCCAGGTTTTGAAGGTTGGAAGTAAACATACAAATATGATTATAATATATATGATGGATCAAAAAGTTGAGGTAGCTAATAATCTCAAAGATCTAGGAGTTAGTTTCAAAGATCTAGGAGTTAGTTTCAAAGATCTAGGAGTTAGTTTCAAAGATCTAGGAGTTAGTTTCAAATTATCTCAAATGTTCACAGTAATGCAATGTAACTTCTAAGAAAGTGAATAGAATATTAGAGTGTATTAATATAAATTTAACTTACAAAGGAAAATCATGAAACTTGCCACAATATGGGATCTTAGTTAAGCTCACCTTGAATATGTATTGCAGTGATGCCCCCCCCCCCCCAATTAGTCAAAGACATTAGCAAGTTGAAATCTGTGCAGCAAAGAAAAAACAAGTTGATTTTATCGTAGAAACAAGTCTTACAAGGAAAGGCTGCATCAACTGTATCTGTTCTCACTCAAGAAGCGGCGACTAAGAGGTAAATTACTAGAATTTCTCAAAATAATCAAAGGATTTAACAACATAGACATGGAACATATATTTACTTTATCCCACTTCTCCTTACTACAGGAAATAATCTCAAGTTAAGAGTCAGAGAGTAAATGTAGACAATACCAACCACTATTTTACGAATGACGTTATAGATAACTGGAACAGGCTTCATCAATCAGTCGTTGAATGTGTTTGTTACCTTTGACTCATTGAAGTATAGATTTGATCAGCATTTCGTAGCTATAGGAGTATATAAATTAATTAATAGATATACTGTATATGTATATGGTGGCTGTTTGCATGCTTAGATTATAATGTTCATACTATTATTTCTCTCTTTTCTATAACATTTACTGTCATGCAAGAGTATTCTAACTAATTTCGAGTACAGGTTCTGCCGGAGGGATGGAGGGTCGGGAGCGAGCATTTTTCTTGGCTGTCCTTGTTTCCACTATCTTAGTATATGGGAATGAATCCTTTACCCGTACTTTATAAGGAAGGATCACTTCGTTTGGACAACATGGCCTGTGTGGTCTGTGTATCAATGTAACTATATGTAACTAGAGAAGGATGTAATGTTAAGAAATATTTTGTATAGTTGGATTACTTTAGCTTAGATTACGGTTATAGTATGCTTAGGTTAGGCTAGGCTATGCTACAGTTAAGGTAAGGTTAAATTAGATGAAGGTCAGGATAACCTGTTATATAACGATTGAACAAGTTTGTTATCACAGATGCAAAAAGACCGCTGTAGCTTTCTGTATCATCCTGTAGCGACGAGTTAAATGTGAGTATTTTGGGACCACTGAGCACTCAAAAAAAAAAAAAAAGGAAAGTGTTGCAAGCGATCTGTTTCAGTACCTTGGTTTGAGCCATACTCTATCTGTGGGTGAAACTCTCCCTCATCAGATGCTACTCAAGACAAACAAAAATGCTGAAAATTATATATACGTTTGTGGCTACAAGTCCTTGTATTTACGTTAGGTAAAGTAAGGTAACATTAACTTAGTTTATATATGACTTAGGCCTGGTTAGGTTAGGGCAAAGAAGGCCACTCGGCCATGGCCGAGTGGTTACGGTGCCCAGCTCTCCCAAATATACCTGGGGTGAGTTGGTTCGAATCCTGGTCAGGATACCTCTCTCCAAACCTGTTTGTCATTATCATTAGATAAAGGATAAGGTACAGTTTGGTGAAAGGCTACTGATATGGGTACTCTAAGCCGATAATAGGTTAATGATATGGTTAGGATAGAATGATTATATGTTAATGATATGGTTAGGTTAGACTGATAATAGGCTAATGATAGTGATACGTTAGACTAGATTGATATTAGCTTAATGATTGGTTTACGTTAAGTTAGATTAGACTGGTCATAAGTTAATTATTGAGTTTGGTTTGGTTTGGTTTGAGTGATAATAAGTTAATGATGGGGTTAGGATAATTTAGACTGATAATAGGCTAATGACAAGAGATTGGTTAGGTCTATCTATCTATCTATTGCCTGACGCCGTGATCCCCGAAGGGGTGGCCACGAACGAAACGCCCCCATGCACCTCTGTGCCCAGTCAGTCGACGCCCCTTCTCCCAACCAGCACCGCTGGTTCTTCACTCCATCCTTCCACCTCTCTTTCAGTTTACCTCTCCCTCTCTGTCCTTCCACCTAGCTCTACGTACACCCTCTTAGTCATTCTCTCGCTTCCCATACATTCCATATGGCAGAACCATCTCAAATTGTTCCTTTTCACACTTTCCAGCACATCTACCTCCACACCACACCTCCTTCTTACTTCCTCATTCGTCTGTCTATCCCTCCATGGAACTCCGCACGCACTTCTCAAGTAACTCATTTCCACCCCTCTCACTCTTGGTCCGAGTCTCTCCACCAACATTCATGCTTCGCTTCCGTAAGTCAGTGTCGGGATTACCACACTGTCATGCAAGGACTTCTTCACTTTCATACTGACCACCCTATTTCTTGTTACTGCTTTCAGCGTTCCTAAAACCCTCTACCCCGTTGCACCCTCTCCTGCACTTCTTCATCCATAAATGAGCTGACAATCTCCATAGCCTGACTGTTCAACTCACATTCACAGTCTGTGGCTTCACCCCTTTCGAAGACCATAACCTTGCTCTTCCCCGCATTTACCTTCAGATTCCATTTTTCGCCACTGTTCCAAACATATTTACCAGACCCTGCAACTCCCATTCATTATCGCTCATCAAAACTGTATCATCAGCAAACAGCAGTTCAGGTAGCTTCCACTCATTTCCCTCCCTTATCAGCGATACACCAACATCCACTGCTCTTCCTTGTATTTCTTGCATGACTCCATCCATATATACAGTAAACAACCATGGGGACATCACACACCCCTGTTTCAACCCAACATTTGGATACAAAAACTCGCTCTGCTCATTCTCCACACGTACTGCTGCCTTTGCACCCTCATACATGCTCTTTACTGCTTTCGGCAACATGCCATCTACTCCGTATATTCTAAGTACTTTCCACATACCTTCTCTATCCACTTTGTCATAGGCTTTCTCCTAGTCCATAAAGGCCACATACAGCTTTTGTTGCTTCTCCATATATTTCTCCACAACACATTTCAGGGTAAAAATCTGATCTACACATCCTTTTCCCTTCCTAAAACCACCCTGCTTGTCACCTATCCATTTCTCCGTTCTCGCTCTCACTCTCTCAATCACTACCCTACTGTACACCTTCCCTACTACACTTAGAAGACATATTCCTCGGTTGTTACCACACAATCCTCGTTCCCCTTTACCCTTATATAGGTGGACTATTATGCCTGTCTTGCAGTCATCAGGTGCACTCCTCTTCTCCCATGCTAGTTTGCACATTTTCCATACCCATTCGATCACTATCCAGTAGTATCCACCACCATACCTCAACATTTCCTCACACACTCCATCTATTCCTGGTGCTTTCCCCAACTTCACTCTTTTCATGGCTTCACACACTTCTGACTTCCTGATCCCCACCTCCTCCTCCAGTACTTCTCTTCTTCTCCCTTTCATACCTAATCCAACTATGTTTGCTGGCGCTTCATTCCTTACATTTAGCAATTCTTTGAAGTACTCCCACCATCTTTCGACTCTCTCCTGCTTCTCGGCTATCACTCGCCCATTCTTATCTTTCACACCCTTACTGTTTCCCTTGTTACTTTCCCTAACTTTCTTGGCTTCTTTCCAGAACAGTTTCTTACACTCCCTCCATTTTCCACTCAGATTCCTTCCAAATTCCTCATCTACTCTTCTCTTACTTTCCTTCACTACTGTCTTCACCAAACTCTTTTTCTCCACGTACCTCGCTCGTTTCTGTCTCTCCAAATCTTCATTCCCTTTACTATCCAACCAATCTCTATACGCTTTTTTCTTGTCTTCCACAGCTATTATTATCTCTCCTGTACACCATGCTGTACCCTTCACTCCCCTCCCTCTTCTCCTTACTCCACACACCTCCTCACATGCTGCACAGATCTCTTCCTTAAACACCTTGCTCATCTCCTCCACTTCCTCCATACCTTCCAGGTCAAACCTACCTAATCGTCTTTCTACTGCTCTCCTGTACTCTTCCCTTATTTCCTCCTCCTGTAGCCTCTCCACCCTCCTCGCCATTCCACCTTCCTCTCGCCTCCCTCCAGCTCTCCTCACCCACTTTTTTTGTATCCTAATTTTAGCTACTACTACATAATGATCAGACAGACCCCCTCCAATACCCCTATACACCCTAGCATCCAGCACAGATGTCTTCATTCGTTCATCCACTCCTATGTAATAAATCAGTGCCTTTCGTTCCACCACTGTGTGTAGTTAGGTTAGAGTGATAATAAGCTAATGATAGGGTTAGGAAATGTTAGACTGATACTAGGCTAATGACAGGGTTAGGTTAAGTTACATTGATAATAGGATGATGATTGGGTTTGGTTAAGTTATACTGGTAATAGGTTAATGATAGGTTTAATTAGGTCAGATTGATAATAGGCTAATCAATCAATCAATATATTTTAGGTATTAATATATAATGCAGGATACATCTGAATTACATAATCAATAAAAGACAAACAATACAGTTTACAAAATATATGTTTAGTTCATTAAACATTATACATGTAAAAAATATAATTAAGGAAAAATGCACGCAATGTGAAAAACTATTAACTAATACGCACAACAAGTCAATAAAATCATTAGTATTATAACCAACATATAATGAAATATTACAAAAGAAAAATTATCTATTGGTAGAGTTAAGTTAGGTTAGACTAAGAATATACTAATGATAGGCTCTGGATAAGTTAGGTTGATAATAATAGGCTAACGAAAGGGTTAAGTTAGTCTAGACTAGGTTAGGTTAGACTGATAATAGGCTAATGATGGGGTTAAGTTAGGTTAGACTGACAATACATAAATTATTGGGGTAAGCTATTTTAGACTAATAATTGGCTAATGATAGGATTAGAATGAGTTAGCCCTCCGGATCCGGGGGCCCTCATATGAGGCCAATCGCTGTGTCTGGGGGTATTTCTGAAAAATGGATATCTTCATCAATCGAAATCTACTTATTGAGACCACCTAGAACAGTCAACTTAATTGTATAGTGTACAACTAACCTTCGTCTGTAGACTGGCGTTGAGTTGACATCGCTATGACAAGTGGTTGCCGAGATATGATGATGGGAATGGAGGTATTTTTCGGCGTATTTTTGCCTGCGTCCGATGCGACCCTGGCTAGCACGCACTAAGTCATTCGTCCTTCTGTGGCTTTGGTACCGCTAGACGATATTATGTTTTTATGGAAATAATGTCATATTTATTGTGTCTTTCATAACTTTTACAACCATTATTGAGCTATGTGAAACTTTTTATAACATATTTTCGACACTTTCACTGTTATTGTATATTATTGTGTCACTTTCATTGTTATTACTTTTCTTGTTATGAATTATTGTCACTCTCACTGTTATTATTGAGTTATTATTACTTGTTATACATTTGCGTCACTTTCACTTACTAGGTTAGGCTAGGCTAGGCAAGTGTACGGTACCGTACGGTAGCGTAATTTACACTTGTAATTATTTCAATAAAAGTTAGTTGTTATTACATTTTGTTGTGTCTCTTTCACTTGCACATATTATTATATTGTTTTTAGTGTCACTTTCACTTATAATTAGAGGTTTCACTTATAAATAATTATTGAATAAAGTTACTAATATATATTTTTTGTGTGTTCTTTCACTTGCACATAATGTTATATTATTTTTAGTGTCACTTTCACTTATTATTAGAGGTTTCACTTATAATAATTATAGAATACAGTGTCTCTTTCACTTGCACATAGTGTTTTATTGTTTTAATGTCACTTTCACTAGCGTTCTCAGGGTCAGTGCCACTTAGAAGTTTGCCAGGATGTGGAAATCATCGTGGCAAGGCGTGATGCACAGTGCTACCTGACATTCCTTGCACTGATACAAGGTTTTGGTGGTTTTCTGGGGTCTTCGGGTGGTGTGGCTACAGACATGGCACCGTTTCTGGCTCTTGCGACCAGCGGTTACTGGAAGGGCGACGATCCTGTGCTTCCTGTGGTGTTCGGAAGCGTATGTGCGGTCCATAGCGCCAACTCCTGGCATATGTTGAGCTCGTTGGGAATCCTCAGGTAGGGCATATTCCCCAATGAGTTCCAAAATTATCTGTTTCTGGAATCTCCGAAGGTTTGTGTACTTCCTGGGCTTTGTGGGGTTCATGAGCTTGTACAGGTTGTATGCATTCAGCACAGACACATCCATCATGTGCAGGAAGAACTTCTTATACCACCTGCAGGATATCCGCAGACAGTCGATGAAGCCGACCTGCATGTCGACTTGTCAACCAGACGCATGTTTATGTTATAGTCCATAACTGCGTCTGACTTCATGATGGGCTCCCTGGTCCTATGGTTGACTTTGCCAGAGTCAACGAGGTTGCCCTTGTGGATGGTGGTGATCATGTTGACTTTCCTTTGGTCGTGCCAATGGATTGCCAGCATCGGACCATGTTTCTTGAGGAAGATGTTCTTCTTCTTGGTTTTTGGGGGAATTCCGGCATGTTCTTCCTCGTCCCCCGTACTGTGCCCACAGTCTGGGTTTGCTGTCTGTTCAGGTACTGGGTGAGGATGGGGGATGTGTAATAGTTGTCCGTGTAGAGTATGTGGTTTTTGTTGAAGTAGCGATCCATTATCGCCTTCACCACTGCTCCACCGAACCCTGTTTCTGGAGCCGCAAGCACCTCACCCTTCTTCCCACTGTAGACAATGAAGTCCAGCACATAACCCATCTTGCAGTCACTGAGGACGAAGAGCTTGATGTCGAATTGATGTCTCTTGGATGGTATGTACTGCCGGAAGTGAAGGTTCCCCCGGAACAGCACAAGAGACTCGTCGATCACGACCTTTTGAAAAGGCTTCAAGAATGTGGAAAACTTGGCCTTCATCATGTCGTAGAATCCCCTTATCTTCCACAGGCAGTCTGGTTGGTGTACATTGGTGTTGGTAACGAAGTGAAGGTTACCAAGTATGGCGAAGTAGCGGTCTCGGAACATAAATTTGCCAAAAGCAGGTGTGGCAATTATGTCGCCTGTGATCCAGTAGTCTCCCAGCCGATGTTTCTTTACATGTGCCATGAGCATGGTCAGTGCTATGAACACATACAATTGGGCAATGGTGACAGGTATCCATGCCTTCACATGGGAACTTTGGGTCTTGCCACTGAGGTGTTCAGTGAGGGCCTGCTGCTTATTAGTCTCATCGACAACATATGACATGACCTCATTGTCGAAAAAGGCTTTGAAAAGCTCGACAGGTGTTGAGTTGGGTCCCCAGGGAAAGATGGATCGACCCCTGCGGCATGTTGGGCGTTGTCGAATGTGGCATCTTGTGGCTGAGAGGTGGCCCCATCCTCCCACATCCAGACATCAGCATGCCTGGCATGGGCACGGGCACGGGCAAGGCCACGCTCAGCAGCAGCAGGGGCATCGGCACCAGCAAGGGCGGCCTGGCCACGGCTGCGGCCACGCCCACGGCCGCAGCCACGCCCACACCCACGCCCATGCCCACGCTGACCAGCAGGGCCCCTGGCACGGCCACGTCTACGTCCAAGGGCACAGCCACCCCGAGCACGGGGATGTCCACGGCCACGTCGGGGTGCTGGGTCGTCCACAAACTCTGCTTCGTGTACAACAGGGTCGTCTGGCAAGTCAAAATTATCATCACCAGAATCTCCTTCGCCATCGTCGTCGTTGTATTTTGAAGGGCCGCCATATTCGCCAGTGTCTTCAGGGCCATAGGTGGGATCCTGGTCGTCAGTTGTTGGTGATACATCAGGCGGCGACTGGTGGCATGGGCGGCTAATGGGTGGTGAAGGTGAGCTAGTTAGCTCTGAAGTTTGTAGGCGGCGAGAGCGTTTTTGGGGCAGGTTAGGGCCTGAGATGCTGGTTTGTGCACCCCCCTGGCCATGAACAAGACCCTTCTGGAGGTGCGCTGACCACTTGCACCACTTGCTGATGGCTGTGGGTCATGCGGGGACAATACCGCACCACTAGCACCACTTGTTGATGGCTGTGGGTCATGCGGGGAAAATGCCGCACCAGCTGTCGGTGACGAAGGCCCGGGAGACAAAGGAATAGGCCTACCCACGCTCGACTCTTCACTCTCATCCTCACTATCAGCATCATCACCTCTTTCCCTTTCGGCCGCCTCCCGTGCCTCCTTCCTTGCACTATCTAGCACAGCCCTCCTATAAAATTAACTGTCTAGTTTTGCCGGGGAAGGTGTGCCTACAGCCGACGCCGGGGTCGCGAGCGTCAGAGTCGTGTCACGAGATGCTGGTAGAACACTTCCCATGTCACTCACACTTTCGCCACCTTCATGATGTTCACCGCATCCATCATTGTCATTATCATCATCATCGTCATCATCAGTACTATAAAAGCCATGAAATTCTTCGCCATCTTCCACTTCATCAACATCTTCACTAACCACTTCTTCATCGTCAAATTCACTCTCAATCTCACTAAGTTCATCACTATGATCACTTAACTCTGCAAGTTTCCGTGCAACACCACCGGGACTTAGCACTGTTTTTTGGGTCACTTTTTTTTGGTTGGTTAAGCCTTGCCTTTCTTAGGCATACGGGCCACGGCGGCGGGCAAAGATTCGGACACAGCGATAATTTTCGGATTAGCTCCAGCCATCTTGGATGCTAAATAAGAACTGATGCAGCCTGGTAGTTTGTGCTTGGTGGCGCTGCGGTCGCCCATGCACAAACCAAAATCCGCCCGCGCAATTTAAACCATTTGATTTTGATTTTGCCTCATATGAGGCCTCCCTGATTCCTAACCAAATTTTGTTTTGCCTCATATGAGGCCTCCCGGATTGCATGGGTTAAGTTGATAATTGTCTAATGATAAGGTTAGGTTAGGTTAGAATGTAAATAAGTCAATGACATGGTCAGGTTAGGGATAATGATTTATATCTATATATATGGGCGAACATATTTTTAGACGAAGTGACTAATGGTAAAGAGGAATACAACAATGTCTCAATAGTTCAACAGTTTATATAATTATGTAACCTAAAGGTGTCAACCTTTACAACAATATCTGAGAAGAAAAATATCTAAGCCGAATAAATATTCCTCCTAATTATATCGTTGAGTTATAGTAAATGAAGTAAAATAATATTGAAAAAACCTTAGCTCACGCTTTAAAAAAAAGTGGAGTTGCTGTTCACTGGCACATGAAAAAAATAAAAATAGGCGATGAGGGGTTGCAAGACTCGATTTCACCACCTTTATACTTGGCTCGATATATTTCAATACACCACCCCATGTGCATGCATTGCATATCTGGTTACTTATATTGATGATTAGATTGTTAGATCGAAGAAACTGCAAAGAAAAAGATTGCAACGAAATATATACGCGTAGTAAGTCTGCAATTATTGGTTTGTGGTGCAATTCGAAAACTTTCGTCCGGCTTATGGAACACATTTGTGATCTTGAACCAGCTGTATCAAGGGATTACGACATTATTTCTGATATGCCATCAACATAATTGTGAACGAGTTGGAAGTACTTTTATAATACGATATTTGTATTCCTTCTTACACATATCAATAATTATATATATGTATACTGTATATATATATATACTGTATATTATATATATATATATATATATATATATATATATATATATATATATATATATATATATATATATATATATATATATATATATATATACAGGTATATACCGGTATATATATATATATATATATATATATATATGTATATATAAATATATATACATATATTTATATATATATTTTTTCCTAGATTGCTTCCATATCTCAAGGCTGCTGAAACAGATGTTATTGTAAGTATGCTTGATATATTACACCTACATTATTATATGTAATTTGCATTCTAGATAAATTTGCATTTTAAACGATTTAGGGTACAACTTCTCACATACAGTTTCAAAATATATATTTTGATGGTGTTCAAAGTGGATATATATATATACCTGTATATATACAGTATATACAGTATATATATATATACAGTATATATATATATATATATATATATATATATATATATATATATATATATATAGGGTATATATATATATATATATATATATATATATATATATATCGTTATGAGGTGGAGAGACACACTGCATAGGTTAATACAATTCAAAATTGGTGTCGCCAAACACACACACACAATCAAAAATAAAGAAAACTAATATGTAAAATTACAAAACATTATTTTAATGATTAATATAGCTAAACCAATTATTATGTTCTATCCAACAACCAACTCTACTCCTAAAATCGATTAATTAAATATTACAAACACATGTGGCAGTCCGTGGATTCGAACCCAGGACGCTCACACCGAAAATCAACACCTTATGCATTGCGCCACGAAGACAGTTAAAGAATGGTGGACACTGCCTACGATTTATTATGCAACTTCGAATCCTGCATATCAATCTAAGCATGTACACACATCCCAACTGCAACTCACGTAGGCTATGCATATGTGAATGGAAAGAGCAATTAATGGGGCCTTAACCACTAGGGAAGTCCTCTCGATAAATTACTCCTGAACAGCTAAACCAATTACAGGAAACTTCAGGTCACATACGAATACGTAAAAACCTACTTAGGGCAAGAAGATATACTGGTATACCGAATTATACAGAACATAACATTTATAAAAAAAATATACAAGCTACGTTGCTAATACGATGTAAAGAATAATAGCTAAAATAACATACAAACTAAGATATTTTTTACTAGCACAGAAATTAGTATGATAAAGCAATTAAATGCACAAAATTTAAATAAAAACAGTTGTATTAAGTTATACAGATATCTAAAAATAAAATTATCGTACAAGATTATTAATAAAAGTCAAATAATATCTATCTATCTATTGCCTGACGCCGTGATCCCCGAAGGGGTGGACACGAACGAACCGCCCCCATGCACCTCTGTCCCCAGTCAGTCAATGCCCATCCTCCCAACCAGCACCACCTTCATCCATATACTTCCTCACTCCATCCTTTCACCTCTCTTTCGGTCTACCTCTCCCTCTCTGTCCTTCCACCTCGCTCTCGTACACCTTCTTAGTCATTCTCTCGCTTCCCATACGTTCCATATGGCCAAACCATCTGAAGGTGTTCTGTTTCACACTTTCCAGCACATCTACCTCCACACCACACCTATTTCTTACATCCTCATTTGTCTGTCTATCCCTCCATGTAACTCCGCACACACTTCTCAAGTAACTCATTTCCACCCCTCTGATTCTTGTCCGAGTCTCTTCTCAAACGTCCATGCTTCGCTTCCGTAAGTCAGTGTCGGGATTACCACACTGTCATGCAAGGACTTCACTTCCATACTGACCACCCTATTTCTTGTTACTGCTTTCAGCATTCCTACAACCCTCTTCCCCTGTTGCACCCTCTCCCGCACTTCTTCATCCATAGTCCCATCTTTACTCAACACAATGCCTAGATACTTAAATGAGCTGACAACCTCCATAGCCTGACAGTTCAACTTCACCTCACACTCTGTGGCTTCACCCCTTTCGAAGACCATAACCTTGCTCTTCCCGCATTTACCTTCAGATTCTGTTTTTCGCACACTGTTCCAAGCACATTTACCAGACCCTGCAACTCCCATTCATTATCGCTCATCAGAACTGTATCATCAGCAAACAGGAGTACAGGCAGCTTCCACTCATTTCCCTCCATTATCAGCGATACACCAACATCCACTGCTCTTCCTTGTATTTCTTGCATGACTCCATCCATATATACAGTAAACAACCATGGGGACATCACACACCCCTGTTTCAACCCGACATTTAGGTCAAAGAACTCGCTCTGCTCATTCTCCACACATACTGCCGCCTTTGCACCCTCATACACGCTCTTCACTGCTTTCAGCAACTTGCCATCTACTCCGTATATTCTACTGTAAGTACTTTCCACATACCTTCTCTATCCACTCTGTCATAGGCCTTCTCCAAGTCCATAAAGCAACATACACCTTTTGTTGTTTCTCCAGATATTTTTCCACAATACAATTCAGGGTAAAAATATGATCTACACATCCTCTTCCCTTCCTAAAACCTTCCTGCTCGTCACCTATCAATTTCTCCGTTCTCACTCTCACTCTCTCAATCACTACCCTACGGTACACCTTCCCTACTACGCTTAGAAGACATATTCCTCGGTGGTTACCACACACTCCTCTTTCCCATTTACCCTTATATAGGGGGACTATTATGCCTGTCTTCCAGTCATCAGGTGCACTCCCCTTCTGCCATGATAGTTTGCACATTTTTCATACCCATTCGATCACTATCTCACCATACCTCAACATTTCCCCACACATTCCATCTGTTCCTGGTGCTTTCCCCAACTTCACTCTTTTCATGGCTTCCCACACTTCTGACCTCCTGATCCCCACCTCCTCCTCCACTACTTCTCTTCTTCTCTCTCCCATACCCCATCCAACTATGTTTGCTGGCGCTTCATTCCTTACATAATAAGAAGTAGTTATTTTCTAAGGACTAACTCAAGCAAGGTAATTTAAGTCTATTATAACTTACTAAGAATGAAATAAATGTTTTTTTCAATGGCAAATATCGATAATTACAATTAAATGGTAATTAATTCACAAAACTTAATAACAACTGGTTACAATTGATCACAACTGTTTATGACTGAAATTTATAAAATCGTACACCTATCACAAAGAATAGTTACACACAATCTTATATATATATATATATATATATATATATATATATATATATATATATATATATATATATATATATATATATATATACATTCACATGTGTGGGGAGGATCCTCTAACACTGCACTCCTAGACAAAGTAGAAAGGAAGGCCTTTCGTATCAATAACTCCCGTCCACTCACCAACTCTTTGCAATCTCTCTCTCTCCGCCGCAATGTTTGCATCTCTCTCGCTATTTTATCGCTACTATAATAATCAGTGTTCCTCAGAGCTCTCCCAGTGTATACCACCTCCTCTACGTAGGGCACGTGATACCCGTCTTGCAACACATTCCCATCCCTACTCTGTGCAACTCTCCATCCCAAGAGTGGAACGTTACTCTCAGACTTTTTTTTTATTCAACAGCTGAGCTCTGGAACTCTCTCCCAGAATCAGTCTCTCCCTCTTCCTATGACTAAAATTGCTTCAAACTCCGTGTGTCCAGGCATTTTGGCTCGAACGTCCCTTGATTTTGGCCCTGTCACTCTTTCAACTCTGGGGGAGGCACCCGCTGCAGGCAGTTCTTTCTTTTGCCTTCCTCTCTCACATAGAAAAAATAAAATAAAATAATAATAATATATATATATATGTATATATATATATATATAGATAGATATACAGTATATATATATATATATATATATATAATTATATATACTGTATATATACATATACATATACAGTTCTTAGTTGTTTTAGTTTTAATTGTTTCCTGTTTGTTTCGTTTAATTTCAAATTCATTAGGAGTATTTCACATTGTACGCCCAGTCAGAATATATCATTTTCAGATGTTCTTTTGTTATGTGTCTTTGGGGTTGTCGGTGTTAGAGTTAAATGATAAAATAATGGTCTTCAGTTGTACTCGAGGTGGGCTTGGGTTTTGATCTAGGTGGGTATAGGGATTGGTCTTTATTATTTAGTTTTATCCTTCATATCGCATTAGTTTTCCTTTTATTCGTGCGGTACTGTAGTTTGTTAACGAATTAATTTCATCTAGGTATTTTATACCCTTATTTACTTTGTATTTAAACTATTTTACGGATCCTTTTTTTTACGGAATGTAATGTATGGTAATTTCATTTTATAGGATCGTGTACTGACCTGATGATGGACGCAGAGTCCGAAATAGTGCAATAAATATGAAGATGGGGTCTTCCCTGTTTTGGCTACCCTTTTCCTTTTGAAAATACGTTATCCTGGAGGACAACTCACTGATATTATCATTAACAGTATATATATATATATATATATACTGTGTATACAGTATATATATATATTTTATTTTATTTTTTATCTATGTGATTGAGGGAGGCAAAAGGCATAACTGCCTATAGCGAGTGCCTCCCCAATAGTTAAAAGAGTGACAGGGCCAAAATCAAGGGACGTTCGAGCCAAAATGCCTGGACACACGGAGTTTGAAGCAATTTAAGTCATAGGAAGAGGGAAAGACTGATTCTGGGAGAGAGTTCCAGAGCTCAGCTGTTGAGTAGAAGAAAGTTTGAGAGTAACGTTTCACTCTTGGGTTGGAGAGTTGCACAGAGTAGGGGTGGGATTGAGTTGCAAGACGGGTACCACGTGCCCTACGTAAAGGAGGTGGTATGCACTGGGATAGCTCTGAGGAACACTGATTATTATAGTAGCGATAGAATAGCGAGAGAGATGCAACATTGCGGCGGAGAGAGAGAGATTGCAGAGAGTTGGTGAGTGGACGGGAGTTAATGATACGAAAGGCCTTCCTTTCAACTTTGTTTAGGAGAGCGGTGTGAGAGGAACCTCCCCACACATGTGAACAATACTCAATACAAGGGCGCACTATGCCCCTGTACAGAGCAAGAAGCTGTGCAGGGGAAAAGAACCCCGTAAGGCGGTTGAGCACACCCAGCTTCTGGGTGGCTGCCTTAGCAAGACTGGTAATATGGTCCTTCCAAATGAGAGCAGAAGAAAAAGAGACACCAAAAATATTGAGAGAAGATGAAGGGTTGATTTTTGTATTGTTGAAGAATAAGGGATAGTCCGCTGGGAGATCCTGACGGGTAGATAGATGGAGAAATTGGGTTTTGGAAGCATTAAAGTTAACAAGGTTTTCTCTGCCCCAATTGGAAATAGTATTTAGATCAGAATTTAAGAGTTCTATGGCTTCATTACGTTTGTCGTTGAGGGATTGCTGGCTGGGGCGTTCTGAAAAACTAATGGAGTAGTGTAAGGTTGAGTCGTCTGCGTATGAATGGATGGGAATTAAGGTACAGTTAAGGAGATCATTTATAAAAATTAGAAAGAGAATAGGAGATAGGACAGAGCCCTGAGGAACACCGGAGTTTATAGGGTGAGGAAGTGAACAATGGCCGTCCACAACCGCGGCTATGGAACGGCCGGAAAGGACATTAGAGACAAAGGCACAGATGGAGGGATAAAAACCGAAGGAGGGTAGTTTAGAAATTAAAGATTTATGCCAGACTCTATCGAAGGCTTTCGATATGTCTAGTGCAATAGAATAAGTCTCACCGAAGTCCCGAAAGGAGGATGACCAAGAGTTAGTAAGATATGAAAGAAGATCACCAGTAGAGCGACCCTTAAGGAAGCCATACTGGCGATCTGAGAGCAGATTATGAGAAGAGAAATGCTTAAGAAATTTGGAAGCAAGAATAGTTTCAAAAACTTTAGAAAGACAAGAGATAAGAGCAATTGGACGATAGTTGGAGGGTTGAGAGCGGTCACCCTTCTTTGGGACAGGTTGAATGTGAGCAAACTTCCAGCATGAAGGGAAGACGTTAGAGGATAGACAGAGACGAAAGAGTTTGCCTAGGCAGGGAGTCAACACGGAAGCACAGTTTTTGAGAACAACAGGAGGAACACCGTCCGGACCGTATATATATATATATATATATATATATATATATATATATATATATATATATATATATATATATATATATATATATATATATATGTATATATATATATATATATTATATATATATATATATATATATATATATATATATATATATATATACTGTATATATATATATATATATATATATATATATATATACAATTATATACAGTATATATATGCTTTATCTTGTCTTTATCTTATATCTTGCTTTATCAAATTGTTACCAGCAAATGTGTACGGTAGCGAAATATATTATGATAGCGGGTTAATTTTGATATATGTGGTTTTAGATAAATATATATTTAACCGTATCAATCTTTGTTATACAAGCTTTATTAAGTAGTACATCTTCATGTTAGCAATTATTGAGGATTTTGGGTCTGGCTTTGATAGGACGATTATATATATTTAGCTTATGGATAACCTGGTGGAGTTAGATAGTAAGTTGAGATACTTTACAGTATTCTGACTTTGGTTACTCCTAAGCATGTTAAAATAACTTAGTGATACCTATTCTAACCATTCTAACATTATTAACGCACCATCGTACAGAATAAAACGCTTACATTTATAGAATTCATACATTTGTACTGTGTTTAAATATTTTTGCCTTGGATTGTTAAATATATTTCCTAACCCTTCACTACAATAATGCGTTTCTTCCTTTCATTCTGACTAACTTTGAAAAATTTAGCTTGGAATATGAATGACATCGATCGATTAACACTGACTCCCGCAGACCCTTTCTAAACTTAAAATCGCTTAAAATGGCCAGATTGAAATTAAAGAAATGGTCATGTTATACTGAACAGTCAAATATTACAGGTCACAACTTTAGTCACAAGGAAGAGCAGTGGATGTTGGTCGGTGCACCGCTGATAAGGGAAGGGAACGAGTGGAAGTTGCCTGTAGCCTACTGCTGTTTGCCGACGATACAGTTTTGATGAGTGATAGTGAATGGGAGTTGCAGGGTCTGGTAAATATGTTTGGAACAGTGTGTGAACAAACGGAATCTCAAGGTAAATGCGGGAAAGAGTAAGGTTATGGTATTTGCAAGGGGTGCAGCCATAGAGTGTGAGGTGAGGTTGAACGGTCAGGCTATGGAGAATGTAAGCTCATTTAAGTATTTTAGCAGTGTGTTGAGTAAAAATGGGAGTATGGATGAAGAAGTGAGGGAGAGGGTGCAACAGGGAAAGAGGATTGTAGGAACGTTGAGCACAGTAACAAGAAATACAGTGGTAAAGAAGTCCTTGCATGACAGTGTGATAATACTGACATACCTTATGGGAGCCAAGCATGGACGTTGTTAGAGAGACACAAACCAAGAGTGAGAGGGGTGGAAAGGAGTTACTTGAGAAGCACATTTAGTTACATGGAGGGATAGACAGACGAATGAGGAAGTACGAGAGCGGTGTGGAAGGACGGAGAGGGAGATGCATGTAAACTGAGAGAGAGGTGGAAGGATGAAGGTAAGAAGTATATGCGTGAAAGCGGTGCTGGATGGGAGGAGGGGCGTTGACTGACTGGGGACAGAGGTGTATGGGGGCGTTTCGTTAGTGTCCACCCCATAGAGGATCACGGCGTCCGGCAATAGATAGAAAGATAGAATGTTGTCATTGTAATTCAGTTATATCAACTGTCATTGTCGCAATTGATATTACTAGTTATTTACTGTCTTAATTATGGTAATCTAAAGGTCACACAAAGCTAATAATGCGTAATATTGACATGGGATTTGGATAGTGGCAATATACTGTCTTCTACTATTAATGTTACCGATGAATTGCAATATTGTGACACCTCTCTCACTTATATTCTGGATATAAATATATTTGTCGTAGAGTTAGAGCCTCAGGGTGTCAGAGAACTATCAACATTTAACTTCTGCCTCTCATGGCTCCTTCTTAGATGAATATCTTCGTCTAATGATTGTCGCAACTAAAGGAAGAACGGGTTAGATGATGAAGATAATCAGACGTTGAGAGAATCACAACAGAACGATACCATAGTAGTTTCATACCTGCTTCTGGCTGCATAACTTGTCCAAACTAAGAATAATCGAGGCAGTCGCAAGTTTTGTTATTTTGTAAATCTAACTCTCCCTCCTGATACATTTGTTATAGCTTGTGGATTCAATCATTGGGCAAGACAAAGACTGTGTATCTTACACTAGATGGGGTGCGGTTGGTTCAAAGCTGTTTTAGCTTTCTAAACTAAATGCACTGCTTTTGTCTTACTACCTCATTCTTTCACTCGCATTTCACCTTGTGAGCTGGCCACTAAGTATACTCTCATTGTATATTTTGTTTATATATAAATATTCTAAACAATAATACTATCTAGGGAAAAATAGGGGTCTTTAATAGCGTATTAATAGGCTTTGTGGTTAAGTACTAACACAAAGTACAGCAGAATTTGTTATCGAAATATGATTTCCATTAGACACATCGGGATATGTGACTTCATTAATATTTCGAGTATCCAAAACCTCTATTGTACTGCATACTGTAAATATATGGACTTTATATATATATATATATATATATATATATATATATATATATATATAATAGGTAAGGAAAGTGTCCATAACAATTAACCCTTGTTGGTATATTGGAAGTGGGTGAGGAGAGCTGGAGGGAGGCGAGAGGAGGGTGGAATGGTGAGGAGGGTGGAGAGGTTGCAGGAGGAGGAAGTCAGGGAGGAGTACAGGAGAGCAGTGGAAAGATGACTAGGTGGGTTCGACCTGGAAGTTATGGAGGAAGTGGAGGAGATGAGCAAGGTGTTTAAGGATGAGATCTGTGCAGCATGTGAGGAGGTGTGTGGAGTGAGGAGAAGAGGGAGGGGAGTGAAAGGTACAGCATGGTGGACAGAAGAGGTAAGAATAACTGTGGAAGAAAAGAAGAAAGCATATAGAGAGTGGTTGGGTAGTAGAGGGAATGAAGATTCCGAGAGACAGAAACGAGCGAGGTACGTGGAGAGTAAGAGGGTGGTGAAGATAGTAGTGAAGGAAAGTAAGATAAGAGTAGATGAGGAATTTGGAAGGAATCTGAGTGTAAAATGGAGGGAGAGTAAGAAACTGTTCTGGAAAGAAGTCAAGAAAGTTAGGGAAGGTAGCAAGGGAAACAGTAAGGGTGTGAAAGATAAGAATGGGAGAATGCTAGCCGAGAAGCAAGAGAGAGTCGAAAGATGGAGGGAGTACCTCAGTGAGTTGCTAAATGTAAGGAATGAAGAGCCAGCAAACATAGCTGGATATGGTATGGGAGGGAGAAGAAGAGAAGTAGTGGAGGAGGAGGTGGGGATCAGGAAGTCAAAAGTGTGGGAAGCCATGAAAAGAGTGAAGTTGGGGAAAGCACCAGGAACAGATGGAGTGTGTGGGGAAATGTTGAGGTATGGTGGTGAGATAGTGATAGAATGGGTATGGAAAATGTGCAAACTAGCATGGGAGAAGGGGAATGCACCCGATGACTGGAAGACTGGCATAATAGTCCCCCTATATAAGGGCAAAGGGGAAAGAGGAGTGTGTGGTAACCACCGAGGAATATGTCTTCTAAGCGTAGTAGGGAAGGTATACAGTAGGGTAGTGATTGAGAGAGTGAGAGTGAGAACGGAGAAATGGATAGGCGACGAGCAGGGAGGTTTTAGGAAGGGAAGTGGATGTGTAGATCAGATTTTTACCCTGAATTGTGTTGTGGAGAAGTATCTGGAGAAGAAACAAAAGGTGTATGTTGCCTTTATGGACTTGGAGAAGGCCTATGACAGAGTGGATAGAGAAGGTTTGTGGATAGTACTTAGAATATACGGAGTAGAGGGCAAGTTGCTGAAAGCAGTGAAGAGCATGTATGAGGGTGCAAAGGCGGCAGTATGTGTGGAGAGTGAGCAGAGCGAGTTCTTTGACCTGAATGTTGGTTTGAAACAGGGGTGTGTGATGTCCCCGTGGTTGTTTACTGTATATATGGATGGAGTCATGAAAGAAATACTATCAAGAGCAGTGGATGTTGGTGTATCATTGAAAAGGGAGGGAATTGAGTGGAAGCTACCTATACTGCTGTTTGCGGATGATACAGTTCTGATGAGTGATAATGAATGGGAGTTGCAGGGTCTGGTAAATGAGTTTGGAACAGTGTGCAAAAAACGGAATTTGAAGGTAAATGTGGGGAAGAGCAAGGTTATGGTCTTCGAAAGGGGTGAAGTCACAGAGTGTGAGGTGAAGCTGAACGGTCAGGCTATGGAGATCGTCAACTCTTTTAAGTATCTGGGCAGTGTGTTGAGTAAAGATGGGACTATGAATGAAGAAGTGCGGGAGAGGGTACAACAGGGGAAGAGGGTTGTAGGAACGCTAAAAGCAGTAACAAGAAATAGGGTGGTCAGTATGGAAGTGAAGAAGTCCTTGCATGACAGTGTAGTAATCCCGACACTGACTTACGGAAGCGAAGCATGGACGTTGGTTGAGAGACTCAGACCAAGAGTGAGAGCAGTGGAAATGAATTACTTAAGGAGTGCGTGCGGAGTTACATGGAGGGATAGACAGACTAATGAGGAAGTAAGAAGGAGGTGTGGTGTGGAGGTAGATGTGCTGGAAAATGTGAAAAGGAACAACTTGAGATGGTTCGGCCATATGGAACGTATGGAAAGCGAGAGAATGACTAAGAGGGTGTACGAGAGCGAGGTGGAGGGACAGAGAGGGAGAAGTAGACCGAATGAGAGGTGGAAGGATGGAATGAGAAAGTACATGAACGAAGGCGGTGCTGGTTGGGGGGAGGGGCGTCGACTGACTGGGGACAGAGGTGCATGTGGGCGGTTCGTTCGTGGCCACCCCTTCGTGGATCACGGCGTCAGGCAATAGATTGATAGATGGTATAAAGATAGAAAGGGATATCAAATAATCAAATTTTTAGTGTACATGGTCAACTTAACCCTTTCCATATTAGCCTTTTATAGGGAAAGTGACCAAATTCGATCATGCGACGGATAAAATAAATTTAGACCTATGAGCTCGCAAATTTGCACTATCTCGAGAACACTCCCACCCACAAAGGGTTAATTTGGCTCTCTTTGGACGGCTCGGTAGTGTAGTGGAGAGCGTCTTGGTCTCCCACCTGGGAGACCCTAGTTCAATCTCCCACTCAGGCATGAAGGTTTTTCGCATACAATTGTAGCATGTACCATTTCCCTTTGAACAAGTAAATGGGTATAGTCTACTATACAGTATGGCAGTATATCGAGCGTTGTTAAATCTCAGAGCAAGGGCTAGAGAGAAATGACACTTGAAAAAACCCTGAAGATTAATATTATTATTAATATTATTTGTATTATTATTATTATTATTATTTGTATTATTCAGCTTGGAAAGGATCTGTTGGATTTAATGTGTGTGGTGTTTTTGTTTTAGTCTGTACCCCTCCGATTGCTTGAAGCCCATCCTAAGCTGAATATACTAACATAGCATTAGCCATTAAAGTGGAATAATTCCAATCTAAATTCTACTTATGTTTTAATAATTGCATAAGAATATTTTATGTATTATTACTATGGTTATTTACTATTGTATGTTCATGTTCTATACATTATGTATTTGTTTGGTTGTCAATTTTTTATAGGTCAGAACGGATACATAATGTGAAATAATCGTTTAATATTCATAATATCTGTTAATATCATCAATTAACAATTGTACACTATCTGTCACTCATATTTCATTAGTCGTGTTTTAAGTTTGTTATGCATGTAAATTATTGCCTTTACAAAATTTATCTCCTTAATTATCTGTACCACATGTTGTAATGTTTATCTGTACCACATGTTGTAATGTTTATCTGTACCACATGTTGTAATGTTTATCTGTACCACATGTTGTAATGTTTATCTGTACCACATGTTGTAATGTTTATCTGTACCACATGTTGTAATGTTTATCTGTACCACATGTTGTAATGTTTATCTGTACCACATGTTGTAATGTTTATCTGTACCACATGTTGTAATGTTTATCTGTACCACATGTTGTAATGTCTTTATCCCCGATGGGGTCACCACAAATGAATCGCCTCCATAGTCCGAGGCAATTATTTCGATTCTCTAGCTTGAATATTTTTCACGGAGACTTGCTAGTCCAACCCTCATTTTGATGTATATAATGTGTGAGGTGCATATGTACAGTAATGTTCTCCTATTGTTGTAAGGGCTATTAATGTGAATGTAGTCTGAAACCAGTTTAATCAGCACCTCCATTTACAGGGGGTAGATTGTAGGCACCAATCGATCAGGGCTAGACCCAGGTGAGGTTATAGGCATGTGATAAAGAGTCGCTGGAACTCCTGTTTCATTTGCTTGGCCTCTCTTACTGATTTTCTTTGTGCCTCATTTACACTGAGAGCAATCCAGCTAGCTCTCACAAACACCTCCTCCTCCTATCCACTTCACTACACTAAACATGTACATCTCACTTCATTCCTCCACACCAAAAATTTAAAAAAACAAAATTATGAATTCTAGCCCAGCCTCGGAGTCCCCAGGGAGTACAAAGTACAAAGGGAGTACAAAGGAAATCAAGCAACAACAGGTCTAGTGACCCTTCTAGGCTGCATGTCCTCCAAAACACTGAGGATCAAGTGTCCAAACAGTGGTTTAGAGTGGGTAAGGGAACATTGGAAAGGGAACTACTGCCCTGGAACTAATGTCTGTGGCAGGACTAGGAAGTTAGTAGGGGACATATGGGTTAGTAACTGAGGGGAGGATAAAATAAAGTTATTCATTTACAAACGCAGTCAGTCGCGGGTTTGATGCGAGATATTTGTCTAGGCGGAGTTTAAATGAATCAACGGTGCTGCAGTCTATAACGTCTCGGGGAAGCCCATTCCACAAGTTGACAACTCGATTGAAGAAGAATTTTTTAGATTCGTGTGAGTTAAAAGATTTACCAATAATTTTGCAACCGTTTCCCCGCGTGTAATTAGATTGGTCGATAGTGAAGTACTTACTACAGTTCATATTGTCGATGCCTTTGATGATTTTGAACACTTGAATTAAGTCACCTCTTAATCTGCGCTGGGTTAAAGGAAATAGATTTAATTCTCTAAGACGCTCTTCGTATGGTTTGTTTCTTTAGGCTAGGTATAATTTTGGTAACTCTACGTTGAACTCGTTCTAGCTTGTTATGTCTTTTTGGTAATAAGGGCACCAGCATTGAACGCAGTATTCCAGAAGAGGGCGGACTAAGGAATTGTAAAGGGTTAGGATAACGTCTTTGGATTTATGCTCAAATGACCTGCCTATAAAGCCAATTATTTTGTTTGCCTTCTTAACAACTTCTGAACATTGTTGACTCGGTTTTAGGTTACTCGATATTGTTACTCCCAGATCGGTTTCTCTGTTTTCATTCTTAAGCTGAGTGCCATTCATCGAATAGTTTGCTTTCTCATTTAGGTATCCGATATGTAGTACTTTACATTTATCCGCATTGAAACTCATTTGCCAAATTTGGGCCCAATGTGACAATTTATCTAGATTGTGTTGCATATCGTCAACTTGATCTTTTGAGAGTATGCTATTTACAATTTTTGTATCGTCAGCAAATTTTGAGATTGTACAGGTGAGACCCTCATCTATGTCGTTGATGTAAATTAGAAAGAGAATTGGTCCTAGTACCGATCTCTGGGGGACCGACCATCCCCTGACGATTCCAGAAAATTACCTGGACCTCGGCCTGTTACTCTTTCTATTAATTTTTGCAACATTCGCGGACTTTCCTCTAAATTTCACTCTGTTGAGCACCACCTCTCCTCCTACAAACCTGATCTTCTCTTCCTCATCGAAACTCAGGTGTCTGTAGCAACATCCAGCAGCCCCTTCTCTGTATCCTCCTACTTTCTCTATCCTAGTTTCAAAGCCAAAGGTGGATGTTGTGCATATGTGCACAACAAACTCACTTGCTCTCGTGTTCCCGATTTTGACTCCTCTGAATTCTCAACTTTATGGCTCAAACTTTCCTGTCATTCTCTTACTAAATATTTCTGTGCTGTCTATCTTTCCCCTAACTCTACCAACTTTCCCAAATTCTTTGACTATCTAAACTCTACAGTGGAACACATTCTATCCATTTCTCCTTTCTCAGAAATCTCCATCTTAGGAGATTTCAACGTTCACCACCGCCAATGGCTCTCCTCTCACACTACTGATCCACCTGGTGAACAAGCCTACGTCTTTTCTATCCTAAATGACCTAGAGCAGTTAGTTCAGCAACCCACCCGTATCCCGGATCGCATCGGAGATTGGCCCAACATTCTTGACTTGTTTCTAACTTCTAACCCTTCTTCTTATACTGTCGATCTTTTCTCTCCTTTGGGCTCCTCCGACCATAAACTTATTTCTGTCACCTATCCTATCTCTCCAGTACGGCCACCCCCTGATCCTCCTAGCCGGCGGCGCTTGTGGCACTTTGGCGCTGCCGACTGGAAAGCTCTCCGGCAGTACTTCTTTGATTTCCCATGGAATGATTTCTGCTTCCGTGGCTGGGGACCCTCGGAGAGTGCTGAACGCATTACCGAGGTAATCCTATCGGGCATGGAAGCATACATTCCATTCTCTTTCTCTCAGACTCATGCTAAAAAATCTTGGTTTACTCACGCCTGTTCTACTGCTGTCCGCAATAAGGAGGAAGCATTCAAACGGTACCGACACCTTAAAACTCAAGACTCTCATTCTTCCTATGTTTCTGCCCGGAATCAAGCCAAATCTGTTCTTCGACTTGCCAAACACTCTTTCATCAATAATAAATGCAATGAACTATCCAACTCTAGCTCTTCCCAAGCTTTCTGGCATCTAGCCAAAAAACTAACCAACAATTTCTCTTCCTCATCTTTCCCTCCCCTTTCTCACTCTGATGGCACAACCATCACTTCTTCCTCTGACAAAGCTAAACTCTTCACTCAAACTTTTGCTAGAAACTCTACCTTGGATGATTCCGGTGCTATTCCTCCCTCTTCTCTCTTACTTATGCCTAATATCTTAATCTCTTCTAAAGATGTACTTTCTACCCTCTCTGGGCTTAACACTAATAAGGCGTACGGTCCGGACGGTGTTCCTCCTGTTGTTCTCAAAACCTGTGCTTCCGTGCTGACTCCCTGCCTAGGCAAACTCTTTCGTCTCTGTCTATCCTCTAACGTCTTCCCTTCATGCTGGAAGTTTGCTCACATTCAACCTGTCCCAAAGAAGGGTGACCGCTCACAACCCTCCAACTATCGTCCAATTGCTCTCATCTCTTGTCTTTCTAAAGTTTTTGAAACTATTCTTGCTTCCAAATTTCTTAAGCATTTCTCTTCTCATAATCTGCTCTCAGATCGCCAGTATGGCTTCCTTAACCTCTGAAGTGCGCATGGGGGTAATTAGACACCTCTCCCTGTGCGCATGTATTTGAGGTGTTTCCGTCACTAAAATATTCATTGTACCATTAATAGCAATAATACTTATCCATATGCGCCTATTATGGGTTGATTATAAAGGTATTAACCTGAAACAACAATAAAACGAGTGAAAACAGCGTTTGGATGGTCAAAATCGAAGATATAGCCCGCGAGTTGTATAATGTATGGGTGAGGCAAGCTGCTTTCCCGCCAATTTCCCCCAAGGCCACTGAGACACAGTCGATCGATACTCTCTCTTGCACTCGCTTGCCATCAGTGATGACAACACCCTGCTTGCAACTCGCTAATGTTAGCACGAAAATATACCTCAGAATAAGGGAATAACAGGGAAAATAGGTGATAACTGAAGGAGAGGAGGAAAGTGGGGAAGGAGGGGAGGTAGAGGACTGAGATTTTGCATGGCCCAGGGGCCAAAAATAAAAAAAAAATAAAAAAAATAAAAATAACAAAAAATAACAAAATTCGATGTCAAAAGTTGATTTTTTTTTTCACTCACTCTTAAGAGTCTTCCCGCAGTCCGCCGGGGGAACTCTTAAGAGTCTCCCCGCAGTTCCCGGGTTAAGGGTTGCTCTACTGGTGATCTTCTTTCATATCTTACTAACTCTTGGTCATCCTCCTTTCAGGACTTCGGTGATACTTTTTCTATTGCACTAGACATATCGAAAGGCTTTGATAGAGTCTGGCACAAATCTTTAATTTCTAAACTACCCTCCTTCGGTTTCTATCCCTCCATCTGTGCCTTTATCTCTAATTTCCTTTCCGGCCGTTCCATAGCCGCGGTTGTGGACGGCCATTGTTCACTTCCTCACCTTATAAACTCCGGTGTTCCTCAGGGCTCTGTCCTATCTCCTATTCTCTTTCTAATTTTTATAAATGATCTCCTTAACTGTACCTTAATTCCCATCCATTCATAGGCAGACGACTCAACCTTACACTACTCCATTAGTGTTTTCAGAACACCCCAGCCAGCAATCCCTTAATGACAAACGTAATGAAGCCATAGAACTCTTAAATTCTGATCTAAATACTATCTTCAATTGGGGCAGAGAAAACCTTGTTACCTTTAATGCTTCCAAAACCCAATTGCTCCATCTATCTACCCGTCAGGATCTCCCAGCGGACTATCCCTTATTCTTCAACAATACAAAAATCAACCCTTCATCTTCTCTCAATATTCTTGGTGTCTCTTTTTCTTCTGCTCTCATTTGGAAGGACCATATTACCAGTCTTGTTAAGGCAGCCTCCCAGAAGATGGGTGTGCTCAACCGCCTTAGGGGGTTCTTTTCCCCTGCACAGCTTCTTGCTTTGTACAGGGGCATAGTGCGTCCTTGTATTGAGTATTGTTCACATGTGTGGGGAGGTTCCTCTCACACCGCTCTCCTAGACAAAGTTGAAAGGAAGGCCTTTCGTATCATTAACTCCCGTCCACTCACGAACTCTCTGCAACCTCTCTCTCTCCGCCGCAATGTTGCATCTCTCTCGCTATTCTATCGTTACTATAATAATCAGTGTTCCTCAGAACTTTTCCAGTGCATACCACCTCCTTTACGTAAGGCACGTGGTACCCGTCTTGCAACTCAATCCCACCCCTACTCTGTGCAACTCTCCAACCCAAGAGTGAAACGTTACTCTCAAACTTTCTTCTACTCAACAGCTGAGCTCTGGAACTCTCTCCCAGAATCAGTCTTTCCCTCTTCCTATGATTTAAATTGCTTCAAACTCCATGTGTCCGGGCATTTTGGCTCGAACGTCCCTTGATTTTGGCCCTGTCACTCTTTCAACTATTGGGGAGGCACTCGCTATAGGCAGTTCTGCCTTTTGCCTCCCTCAATCACATAGAAAAAAACAAAAAAAAAAAAAAAAGGCAGGTGCTAGTATATACATATGTAAAGTCACGAGCATAAATGCTGCGACGTCAAATAGATAACGTCAACTCCTTAATCACGTGAGGTTTACATTGAGCTGAATAACAACGTCTGAAGGTTGGTAGAATGAAATAAAGAAATAATTGCGAATTTGAATACAAAGTTTAGCAATACGTTCGTAGACGAAGGAGAGAATATTATCTGGTTGGTGTCGCAGTATTTATGCTCCTGACTGTACATGTAACCCACCAATTAACTTACAAATAAACCCAATTAATGAAATCAATGAAAGTAATGAATACATGTGGTAGTCCAAGGACTCGAACTTAGGACACTCACACCGAAATTCCGTACACTAAGCATTACGCAATCAAGACACAGGTCTACTGCACCTCTAATATACGCCATTGCAATTATTGCAATTAAGGATATAAAAGGCCATGCTTCTATCTATCTATCTATTGCCTGACGCCGTGATCCCCGAAGGGGTGGCCACGAACGAACTGCCCCCATGCACCTCTGTCCCCAGTCAGTCGACGACCCTCCCCCCAACCAGCACCGCCTTCGTTCATGTACTTCCTCACTCCATCCTTCCACCTCTCATTCGGTCGACCTCTCCCTCTCTGTCCCTCCACCTCGCTCTCGTACACCCTCTTAGTCATTCTCTCGCTTTCCATACGTTCCATATGGCCGAACCATCTCAAGTTGTTCCTTTTCACACTTTCCAGCACATCTACCTCCACACCACACCTCCTTTTTACTTCCTCATTAGTCTGTCTATCCCTCCATGTAACTCTGCACGCACTTCTTAAGTAATTCATTTCCACTGCTCTCACTCTTGGTCTGAGTCTCTCAACCAACGTCCATGCTTCGCTTCCGTAAGTCAGTGTCGGGATTACCACACTGTCATGCAAGGACTTCTTCACTTCCATACTAACCACCCTATTTCTTGTTACTGCTTTCAGGTTCCTACAACCCTCTTCCCTGTCCCGCACTTCTTCATCCATAGTCCCATCTTTACTCAACACACTGCCCAGATACTTAAAAGAGTTGACGATCTCCATAGCCTGACCGTTCAGCTTCACCTCACACTCTGTGACTTCACCCCTTTCGAAGACCATAACCTTGCTCTTCCCTGCATTTACCTTCAAATTCCTTTTTTCGCACACTGTTCCAAACTCATTTACCAGACCCTGCAACTCCCATTCATTATCACTCATCAGAACCATGCCTGCTGGTCAATAAACAAGTGGTGCACCGAGTGGGAGGCGAAAAGCCATTCCTTGCACGAGTCAAGTATGGTAACCATGAACCACACAGGCTCAGGGTTACCGATACGATCCTGGGTTATAATTGTCTATAAACATAAACAACTGTTGATGATTTACCGAGGGAATATTTACTTATTCAAATATATACATATATACATATATATATATATATATATATATATATATATATGTTAGTAAAGCCAGGTAATAAATTTTCTTTAATACATACGAGGTTGAAAGAAATGGCAATTTCTGCGTTGGAAATTTTATTATTCAAAGTTTCCAGGTCTCTGATGAGTTTTCGCTGGGTGGCAGGAAGTAGATGAAGGAGATGAGCAAAATTCATGGTGGTACAGGGTTACATAAATGTAAATGATGATACAGGATATACGACGCATTTCACTGGACAACCAGCATTATCAATTATCAAGTTATTATAAAAGGTAAACAGGAAGGGTATATATAGAGGGTGGAGGATCAGAGGAGGCGGAAAACAAGGGGCAAAAATCTAACATTGGTGGAGGGGGTTCTGGACGAAGCTGATTGGCTGCGTGTCGAGGGGCGTGGCCTAAGTTGTGTGGCGTCTGCGGAAGACGAAGCTGAAGGAGGTAGCGCGGAGGGCTGCATCAAGGGCACCGGGGGGCGAGGGGGGGTGTTAGGTCCTGTCGGAAAGTGCCTTTTGGCAGAAGGAAGGATCTGAAGGTCCAGAGTTTGGTTGTTGATGTTGGGATGTAAGGCTTGGATATATAAAGCTTCGAGTATAGGTAATCTCCTTGGGTCACTTTTTTTATTGAGTATGGTGGTGTGTTTCTCTAACTCGTTGCGTGTGAGGTGAGGGTGGTTAGGGGTGAGATAGTGGTCTTTGATGGCTCCAGCCTGAAGGTGAAGAGTTAGCCGACGTGAAAGACGAGTCTGCGTCATACCAATATAGGAATGAGGTCCACAGTCCTCATAATTACAGGTATGTTGGTAAATGACGTGATCGTCGGTCATCGGGCTCTTTATCTTGGTGGAGGCAGGTTTGTTGCGGAGAACGAGGTTGGAGGTCTTGGGCGATTTGTAGTAAATTATTAATTTGATTTTGTTTTCCGGGTTGGTTGGGTGGACATGCTTGGAGATTATTTCTTTTAAGACGGCCTCGTCATTTTTGTGTTCAGAGGACATGTAATTGCGGTAGAAGATCTTAATTTCATTGGGGGGGTCAATGTTAGGAGGGCTTTGGGTGTACCATTTTTCAAGATGGTGGTTGATGGTGCTGGAGATGTCGGAGTTGGAGTATCCGTTATTTACTAAAACTTGGGATAGTCTTTCTAGTTCCTGGTGGGTGTCGGCCCAGGTAGAGCAGTGCGTGAGGGCTCTCCTAACATAGGCGGAGATGGAGGATAGAAGATAACGGCGGGGGCATTCACTATCGCCGTTGAGGCATTGTCCTGTGTTAGTTGGTTTAATGTAGATGGTGGTTTTGAACCCATGGTCGTTCAGAGCTACTAGGATGTCGAGGAAGGGGAGTTGTCCATTGTTAGATTTTTCAAGTTAAGTCCGGAGGAGGTCATGAAGCGACGCTGGAGTTCCTGAAGTTCGTGGAGGTCTTTGATTTGCAAGAAGATGTCATCCACGTATCTACAGTAGACGGCGGGTCGTTGGGCAGCTAGGAGGCCATGAAAAAGTTCGCAAAAAGAACTCCTAGAGGGCTGCCCATCGCCACACCGTCTATCTGCTTGTACATGTTGCCCCGGGGGCAAAGGAAGGGGGCCTCCTTGGTACATAGCTCCAGTAGTGTTTTCAGGGCCTTCTCCGGGATGTCCAGGGTTGGTGTATCAGGGCAATGATAAATTCGACGTAGAATCATGTCAATGGTCCTATCCACTGGCAATGGATAGAAGGCAATGGCTCTTCTACGGATTTGGGAAGACGAAACCTCTCCAGACCACCTCAAAGCCGAAATCAACACAGCCCTCGAACAACTCCTTGAACAACACAGAAGACAAGCCGAAAACACAACCATAAAAAAGCTTGCCCGTCTTTATGGCGGAAACTTAAAACTTCCCAAACCTACAAAAGGATATATAAACCTTACTAACACCATTCTGACCCTGGACCAAGAAGACCTCCTCAACAAAGGCCTCAACCGCCACTACAGCTCCAAACCTGGCCCCCACCGGAAACGCCTAGAAACGAAAATCCTCCTGGACGACATCCTACGACTCAAGAAGGATGGCAAGGTCACCACTACTCCCGCCCTACAACCTACTCTCCTCGCTGAAGCCGCCAAAACCAGAGGAACTCACCATAGCAAAATACTCAACAAACAACACTTCCAAGCTGCCAAACAATTAAGAGACAACCCCAACATCATCATCCGTCGTGCGGATAAAGCTTCCTGCCTCGTGATCCATGACAAGGAGGAATATCTTAGAAAAATGGACGTCATCTTAAGTGACAACACCAAATTTAAAAAGATCACCCGCAACCCAACCGACGAAATCAAACGCACTGCCAACACCACCATCACCGCCATCAACGCCAAACAAGGAGGGATCCACCTTAAAAAACTCGTCGGAGAGTACACCCCTGGTTATGCGTACGGAACCATCAAAACACAAAAACCTGGGAACCCCCTCCGCCCCATCATCTCCCAGATCCCCACTGCCACCTACCAGATCGCCAAGGCCCTGAACAACCTCCTCACCCCCTACGTGCCCAGCCAATTCAACCTTAACTCAGCCCACGATTTCTTGGAAATTTTACGAGACGCCCCCCGTAACAACAACCACACAATCGCCTCTCTCGACGTAGAAAGCCTGTTCACCAACGTGCCAGTGGATAGGACCATTGACATGATTCTACGTCGAATTTATCATTGCCCTGATACACCAACCCTGGACATCCCGGAGAAGGCCCTGAAAACACTACTGGAGCTATGTACCAAGGAGGCCCCCTTCCTTTGCCCCCGGGGCAACATGTACAAGCAGATAAACGGTGTGGCGATGGGCAGCCCTCTAGGAGTTCTTTTTGCGAACTTTTTCATGGGTACCATCGAGGAAGAGCTCCTAGCTGCCCAACGACCCGCCGTCTACTGTAGATACGTGGATGACATCTTCGTGCAAATCAAGGACCTACACGAACTTCAGGAACTCCAGCGTCGCTTCATGACCTCCTCCGGACTGAACTTCACCTTTGAAAAATCTAACAATGGACAACTCCCCTTCCTCGACATCCTAGTAGCTCTGAACGACCATGGGTTCAAAACCACCGTCTACATTAAACCAACTAACACAGAACAATGCCTCAACGGCGATAGTGAATGCCCCCGCCGTTATCTTCTATCCTCCATCTCCGCCTATGTTAGGAGAGCCCTCACGCACTGCTCTACCTGGGCCGACACCCACCAGGAACTAGAAAGACTATCCCAAGTTTTAGTAAATAACGGATACTCCAACTCCGACATCTCCAGCACCATCAACCACCATCTTGAAAAATGGTACACCCAAAGCCCTCCTAACATTGACCCCCCCAATGAAATTAAGATCTTCTACCGCAATTACATGTCCTCTGAACACAAAAATGACGAGGCCGTCTTAAAAGAAATAATCTCCAAGCATGTCCACCCAACCAACCCGGAAAACAAAATCAAATTAATAATTTACTACAAATCGCCCAAGACCTCCAACCTCGTTCTCCGCAACAAACCTGCCTCCACCAAGATAAAGAGCCCGATGACCGACGATCACGTCATTTACCAACATACCTGTAATTATGAGGACTGTGGACCTCATTCCTATATTGGTATGACGCAGACTCGTCTTTCACGTCGGCTAACTCTTCACCTTCAGGCTGGAGCCATCAAAGACCACTATCTCACCCCTAACCACCCTCACCTCACACGCAACGAGTTAGAGAAACACACCACCATACTCGATAAAGAAAGTGACCCAAGGAGATTACCTATACTCGAAGCTTTATATATCCAAGCCTTACATCCCAACATCAACAACCAAACTCTGGACCTTCAGATCCTTCCTTCTGCCAAAAGGCACTTTCCGACAGGACCTAACACCCCCCCTCGCCCCCCGGTGCCCTTGATGCAGCCCCCCGCGCTACCTCCTTCAGCTTCGTCTTCCGCAGACGCCACACAAATTAGGCCACGCCCCTCGACACGCAGCCAATCAGCTTCTACCCCACCAACCAACCACCATCCCGCATCCAGTGCGCATGCGTGAAGCGGTTCCCTCTTTCTCTTTTCCAGAACCCCCTCCACCAATAGTAGATTTTTGCCCCTTGTTTTCCGCCTCCTCTGATCCTCCACCCTCTATATATACCCTTCCTGTTTACCTTTTACTCTGTTGTCACACAACAATCTTCCCACCATCATCATACCTCAGAAGGCCTTCCCCGCGACCCCTGCAAACATCAAAAGGGCGTCAACAAAGAAGAAGCCCCCCAAGACACAAGATCGAGTTCCAGAACTACAGGAATCTCCAACTCTTCACATCCATGAAGAACACCAAGAAAAGGACGAAACACAAATGGAAGCCGAGGAA